>VZTE01002021.1:1067300-1206022 GCA_013397775.1 Eulacestoma nigropectus | reverse complement strand
CCCATCCCATCCCATCCCATCCATCCCACCCCATCCCATCCCATCCCATCCCATCCCATCCCATCCCATCCATCCCACCCCATCCTGGGCTGCAGCTGCTCTGGGGGGGCCCTGCTGAGGGCTCGGCGCAGGTGTCTGGAGCTGGAATTCGTGTTCTGGCACCACTTTAATTTCAGGGAGAGAAGTTCCTTCTTCTCCAAGACAATTCAGTTCCAACTGGTTAAATCACCGAGTTTTCCTGACGACTTTTAGCAAATCAAAAGCAGGAGGCAGGACTGCGTGCCCGGAATAACGAGCAGCACAGAGCCAAAGCCAGGCTTTACGCACAGCTCCGTGTTTTCATGGCCATGAGCAGGAAACTTCACATCACCAGAACAATGCAGCGCCTGGGCTTGACCTCCCCAAGTGCCACAGCCACCCAAGCACCTCTGAACTCTTCCAGATGTTTGTAAAGCGCCAGGGGTATTTCTAATCAAAGCCTTTTCAGCACTGGATATTGAAATGGAAGCCTGGCTGTTGCTCAGTGTAATTTGGGAGAGGAGCTGTCACTCTGGATTTCTTTTTCTTGCCTTTCTTGGAGCATGTGCAGGAGCTCTTCCACAAAACATGGATGAGGTTTTTTTTTAAAAATCTTTGGGCTCACGAGATAAATAATGATCCAGATGTGGGCTGGATAATCCATGTGGTGCTCAGCTAAAGAGGGTTATTTATTGCACCATACATTTTTAATGGCTTTATTAAACTTTGTCAGTTTGTTAGGATTGAGGGTTTAGAGTTTAAGCCAAGCTATTTATTAACCTGGGAGAAATCTTCACCTGGCAGTGCAAGCACGTGCAGGAGCAAAACCATGCAGAGATGGGAAAGAAAATTGCACTTCACAGCACTCATTGTGTTCACCCGCCTAGGTTTAAAAAGTAAATGATTTTTTAAAGATATTTTAATAATGGGGCTTAGGAAGGATCTTAGATTGAATAAAGAAAAGGCAACAATAAAAATGTTAAACTTGCTCCAAGACTCATCCCTGAGCACTGAGCCAGGGCCACAAAACAGCTCTGCAGTGGCAAAGGTTCAGGAAAGAGGAGGAAAGTTTCCACCATTGGAGCCCAATCCTGCACCCACAGCAAACGAAACCAGGGGAGGTGAATCCCACTGGGAATCTCCAGGCAGGACCTGCACCTCCTGTGCTGATCCTGGCTCAGATCTCTTTGTTGACCTCTGGCAAACCTTCTGCTCCACCTTTGGCTCGTTGGGCAGCTGAGACTCAGACCCTGGGCCAGGGGAGCTCCTCCAGCTCTGGCTTTAACAGAGTTTATTCCCAAGCTCCGTGAGCGCTCCAGGAGCTCCAGGGGCTACAGAAAAGGGATGGCCTGAGCTGGCACAAGGGCACTGCTGGTTCCAGAGGCTGCAGAGGAGGGTGGGGAGCCACGGGATGCAGAACAGGAGGGTACAGGACCCTGGGACGTAGGAGAGGAGGGTATGGAACCTTGGGATGTAGGAAAGGAGTTCTGGAACCACGGGAGGCAGAAGAGGAGTTGTGGAACCGTGGGATGCTGAGCCCTGGAGCTGGAGCCAGCCCCGGCTCCCCGCAGCAGCCCCTCCAAGGGCTCCAGCCGGCATTACTCATGCCTTTCCAGCTCCACAGCTCTCAGCCATGTGGCAGGAATTCAAGCGGGTGGAGCCCTCTTCCCTCTGGAAATATCTGATAAAAATCCCTTCCCTCCCCCTTTTCCTTCGCCCAGACAGGATGTGGGTGTGGGGCCGGGGGCTGGGGGAGCCCCCCGAGCTGCCACACCAAAGCCCAGCTGCTGCTCCAAGGCTTTCCTTGGGATTGGGGCCTCTCGGGCAGCCTGGGAGCCCGGCACCTTCCCGGGGGTTGAGATTTCTCCTGGCTGGAGCAGCAGCCTCTAAAGGATGTTAAACTCGAGCAGCTGGAAGTTTTAAAGTCTCTTTTTCCTCTCCTGATATTCAGAACTTTCATAAGTGTTGCACAAGGAGTGGAGGAAAGAGGGAATGCTTGAAAATGGCAAGAGATTTTTCTAAAAATCAAGTTTGGCAGAGATGAATAAAAAAATACATTAAAAAAGAAATATGTAAGGTTGAATTAAAAAAAAAAAAAGTTTTCATTAGGCACAAGTATAATCCATACTCCCTTTTCCATGTTCACTCTGAGCCAAGCACAGGACAGCTCCCCATGTGGTTTATCCATCCCCAGTTTTCCAACACAAGCTGCTCACAGCATCCTCCCAGGAGCTTGGGAGGGTCTGGGAACAGCAGCCCACTCTGCAGACCAGGGGTGGGTGTAAACCTCTCCCCTGCTCCCAGAAACTCAAGAAGAACCCCAAAGAACCAGAGCGAGCATTTACAGGGGATTTGCTGCCTTTGGGCCTGGGTTTCCCAGGGAATTTGCTCCCGTGGGGTTGGACGAGGCTGCTCCTGGCTCCGAATCCCGGAGTCCAAACTCCATCCTCTCCACACCACATCCCCACACAACATCTGCAGGACTCCTGCCCCTGCCCCAGCGTGGCACAAGGTGTTTTTTCCTATAAAACACGTGGCTTTAGCTGAAGGTGTCCTGGGAGCAGGAGGAGGCCGCTGCTCCCACCCTCAGCAGCGCTGCCAGGAGCAACTTGAGCCCAAACCCACGGAATTGGGATTTCCATGGGAGTTGCACAACTGGAGCCTTTGATGGATTCTCTAGGATTCCCCACGGAGCTGAGGAACAAGCAGAGCCCCAAGGATGAGCTGCCTGAGGAAAAATCAACCTCCTCCACTTCCCAGCCAGGAATATCCTGCAGAAATGCTGGGCAGGGGATGTGCGAGGACACCGTGCAGCATTGAAGCCCCTGCTGCCCAGCAGCTTTGTCCTTCCAAAATCCAAGCTTTTTATCACTTTTCCATCACTTTTGCTTCGTACAAGAGACTCAGGGTTTGAAACTCAAGGTTTGCATCACACCTTTGTCTCACACCCTCGCTCAGTTCAGCCCAGCCTCACAGCCCTGAATGTCATTTCTGTCAAATAAATTTATTTTTTTTTCAATTCCTGTAAAATTAACACAGACTGGAGGGTCAGCCAGCAGCTCAGGTGAGCAATTTACCTGGGCAGCCAGGGGAACATGAAAGGAGCCCTGTGAAACAGGAGAACAAAACCCAGCGAATTCCTGCAATGGATCTCGTCGCTCACATTTGTGTGAGTGAGAAAAAATTACATTTGAGGAGACACCCGCAGGCTCCTGGCTCCTGTCCCAGCACACCAGGCAACACACAGAGTGCTGCTTCACTTTTTTAGTCCTTTTTTATTACCTCATGGTTGTTGGGTTTGGGACAAAAATGATAATATTTCCCTAAAATATAACCCTTTAAAAAGCAGTACCTAGAGAAAATCTCAGTGCTGTTATTCATTGCTTCGTATGATGAATATTTGAAGAGCTGCAATAGGAGATTTTAATATTTATGGAGATTCATTTGATTTTCAGCAAATGTTTAGTTCCAACCACAGAACAAAAGTGTGGCTCATTTACACCAGCGCAGGCTGAGAGACAACTCGAGCTGTGGCTGCACTCTTTGCCTGCTGCATTCCCATCCCCTCATGTTACCCAGAATCTTGTAGGGACTTTAGATGCTGATTCCTGTCCTTTTCAGAGCAGCAGCGAGGTTTTTTCCCCAGCACATGGCTGTGAGCGTGTTGGCCGGGATGCCGATGCAAACGCTGCTCTGTAAAATGCCACCACTGCAGGGTTTTTGGGTGAAATTTAGGTGGAACTGCGACCCCAAACTCCTGGAGAAGCATCTTCCCCCCGAGCTGCTGCTCCCAGGAGCTGCCCCGTGCCCCGGTCCCTGGTGTGAGCCGGGGGTTTGGGGCATCAGTACTCACCAGCCAGCTCCACCACGCAGACGGCGACGCACAGGAGCTGCCTCCACTTCATGGCTGTGAAAGTTCCCAAGAGCGGCGTTCCCTGCTCCCACTGCCGCGGGATCCGGCCGGGACAGCGCCGGGCTTCTCAGTCCTGCAGCAGCTCTGAGCTCATGCAGCTTGGTTGGAGTTCAAGCCTTTGAGATCACTCACTTGTGGGGTGGGTTTCTCTTCAGGGGTTGTGCCTGTGGTTCAGGACTGCGAGGTGGAGTTTCTCCGCTTTGATTTCCCAGTTTTATATAGTTCATGGCAACCTCACTATCACTTAGGTAATTTTCTCCTCCCCACTTTCCTGCCAGCAGCTTCAAAACAAACAAAAGATCAGCCCTCTCCCCAGCAAAGGATCCCAAAGGCTCGCCGGGATTAACTCTTTCCTGAGAGCTGCTGCTTTCCTGTCCAAGGGAAGGCAGGGACACAGCCTGATCCAGCTGGATGCAGGGATTACAGCCGAGCCTGCAGCTGAACTTCCCTCAAATCAAAGCAAACACAGCCCGAGGAGAGCGGGGACGTGGAGAAGCCCCAGGTCCAGCCCAGTAAGCCCCGAGCGTGGTCCCAGCAGCGTGGAAAACGGGGGAATGCTGAAAATGGGCTTCAGAATCAGAAATTTTCTCAGCAAATTAAGCAAGGAACTCAAGGATGCGAAATCATCGCTGACCTGAAGAGAAGTAACTCCATTAGCTCCACTAAATTGACTCCAGTCAAACAGGGAGCACGGATGAGACGGGTTAGAGAAGGTCTGGGGGAGAGAAAAACCCACAGGCAAAAGCTTTGGCATTAAACCTGGAGCAGGAGAGGGACGGGAGAGCATTAACTTCCCCGAGCTCATTAGGAATGCTCTGCAGGAACCCTGCAAACAGCACAGGAACACCGACTGCAGTTTTATTGCCAGGCTGGGCCCCACCAAGTGGGAAACTTGGCTCTCTGGTTCTTCAGTGATTGCACTGCAGACACACGTGGGACCAGCTCTGGAAGGGCAGGATGAGGGATGCTCTGCATCCTAACATGGAAATGTCCATCCCTGGAATGTTCCAGGCCAGGTTGGATGGGATTTGGAGCAACCTGGGATAGTGGAAGGTGTCCCTGCCCGTGGCAGGGGGTGGAATGAGATGATCCTTAATATCCCTTCCAACCCAAACCATTCTGGGATTCAAATTTTGGCCTTTGGGTATAAAAAAAAAAGGGATGAACACTTGGGAAACTCAACTCCAGTTCAGTCTTAATTCCATCTTTTCTTTTGCGGCTGGATGATGAGGTGACTAAAGGAGTCATTGGGAACGGGAAATTGAAAAATGAGGTGGACAGGAAAAGAAAAGCTGTGGAAAGAAGGATGAGGAAGCTCTTACTCAATGATTATCTTTTTGTGGATGCTCCTGTAACACTTACACAGTCACCGAATCACAGAAACTGGTTTGGGCTTTAAGGGACCTAAAAACTCATCCCAAGCCCCTGCCCTGGGCAGCAATGGCCATCATTTGGCTACAGCCAGAAAAGGATTAAAAGACACAAAAAAAAAGGGTTAAGATGGTGTTACCTACAAAGAAATCCTCAAATAGTATTTCCACATTTATTGTAGGATGAAATTCCAGTAGCTTTTGCTTTTAGCAAAGTACAGGAATTGGATGAGATGATGTTTAAATGTCCCTTCCAACTCAAAGCATTCTGTGATTCTGTGGCAGGCAAATGTTTCTTGGAAGGAAACATCTGTAGCTCAGCAAAGGGCTCCAACGTCTATATAAAGATTTCTGTTATGTTCAGTAATCTATTACTGACTGACAGAGACACACAGCGCTATTAAAGGCCAAAATATCCCAGTAAAATGTGGTCTAAAACCTGAGTGTGGGCACAGCCCTGCTGACTCCAACAGCTCCCAACGAGAATTTTCCCTTTTTTCCTCCCTCAGACACGCACACGCACACTGGGAAGCGCCTGACAGTGTGTAACCAGGTTTTACACTGCATGTCAGCCCAGAAAATGAATTCAGAGATGAAATGTGAAAGGCAGAGTGAGACAAGAGTCTTATTTAAATAACAGATATGTTTTTGTCTATGAAAGTGAGAATTTGGGTTGAGTAACATGACTGAAAATCAGAGTGATAAATCCATAGAGTAGTTTGGGTTGGAAGGGACATTAAAGATCATCCCATTCCACCCCTGCCATGGACAGGGACACCTTCCATAGCCCAGGCTAATCCTGGATGAAAGAAACCAGCGGGATCATCCGGGTTTGGCTGCCGGGTTTGTTTCACCTTTCAAAACCAGGCTGAAAATAGAGAGCTGGACTAAAAATAGGCTGTGACCGGGCTCTGGCAGATACCGCGCACGGGAAGCTCGTGGGTTTGGTTTCCAGTGGAAGCTGGTTTGGATTGGAACAACATTCCCGGTGTCAAAGATGTGGGATTTCGTTCCTATTTATGCACTGTCCATGTCAGACCATCCCGCAGAACTCCTTTAGGGATAGCAGCTCAGCTAAGCACAGGGAAATCCAACATTTCCTCAAAGGGAGAGCTACAAAACCACAAAATAAGTGACTTATTAAGATTATTCTTTAACTGAATGCGCTGTCCTCAGAGGATTTCTGTGCATCCAGGGATGCTTCCATCCATCCAACCACTCAGGTTTCTGAGCCTGGTCATTCCTGTGGCACAGGCATTGCTGTGCTGGACACGGCACGGGGCAGTGGCAGTGGGACCCTCCTTCCCCCCACAGCTGACAAAAAGCTGACCCAGCCTAGCAAGGAGCCAGCCAGGCTTTGTTGTTGGATGTTTCTGTGTACACACCTCCGAGCATATCCTAAACATCCCAAATATCCAGCTGTGACCAGGCCCTTCAGTTGTTTCTGTTTATTCCATGAGTGGGAGACAACACCTTTTCTCACGGATACAACTCTCCGTTTAAACCTGTTTAAAGTGACTCGGATGTGCTGCAAACGAATCCTGCAGAATTATTTCCTCTCTCTCAGAGCCCTGACGCATTTTTACAGCCAGGAATTGAAGGACCACAACAAGGAACATGCCCTTGAATCATCCCGCAGCACTCAGCATCAGCTGTATCAGGTTAACAATGCCCGAGCCGATTCCAGCCGAACATTTACGGGATCAAGTGTCCGAATCTCGTACGGCGCAGCGATGAGGGCTCGTTCACGTGGGCTGGGATCTTGTCCAAGTGTTTAAGGGTGATTTAATTTAATTGTGAGTGATGCAATAGACATATGGCTGGGAAGCTATATGCCAGGAAACATGTTTTCTATAAGTATTTCAGCAGGCAGATGGCACACAATGGTTTCGGTGTAGTCATTTCCTCACCTCTTAAAAGTTACTATTTCGGACAGATGAAATAATCCCATTCCCACCATCCTCCCAGGGCACCAGCGCTGCCGACCCAGAGGATGTGCAGTGTTAGAGGGCTATTTCTGTGCAAAATCACATCAAATAAATCAACCTTACACCCACCTACCCATCGCCATTCACGAGTTTCAAAGCATTTTAATAGCTTTCCCACTTAAACTGGAGCGAGTAATAACTCTTCACAGCACTTCCAGAGGCACGTGGAAGCACTTGGAGCAGGGCCACGCCACGGGGAAACCCCAAAAGACACAAGTTCTGCATCCCAGCCCTCAGCCTTAGCAACCAAACTGCCCCATTCCCAGACGGAGCAGCCCTTTCTGGGAATGACAGCCCCTCTCCGACATCCAGCACACTCAGCCCCCAAAAACTGCTGATGGAGGAGGAGGAGGAGATGCTGCAGGAGGGGATCCAGCTTTTGGGAACGGTGGACAGCCAGAGCAGAGCATGAAGCTGCTAATAAACTGGGATTTAGTGAAGTTTGGGTTATTTCTCCTAGGAAAATGCTGTTGGGATCACATCTGCTTTGGGCTAGCAGGAGGTGCAGCACCAAATCCTGCCCAGGGTGGAGCAAGGGCAGCTCCTGTCCCTGCAGGAGGACACAAACTCTGCTCCAAACAGAAAATTCCTGAGGGATGAACTGATGGGATTCATCTAAGAAAGGGCAAAGAGCTCCAAAGCTGCCCTGATTGTATCATCCTCATTGTGATTTCCTGAAAAACTTCTCATCCATTTGTTTTATTGTGGCATAATTATATTGTAACTCCTGGGGCAGGAAATGCTTCCTTCAGTGGAGCTTCAGAAACTCCATCCCAAGCCTCCTGCCAGGGCATCCTTTTTGGAAAGGCAGCCCTGGAGAGGTTGTGGCCTCAATTTCTGCACCAGAGTGTCCTGGAGAGCCCTGGCAGTGCCCTGGCCACGCTGCCCTCCTGCACAGGAGGGTGCTGGGGACACTGGAAGGTGCTAAAAGGTCTCCCTGAATCCTTCTTTTTTTCCTCCTCCAAGCATTCCCAGGACTCCAGTGAGAGCCAGTCCTCTCACAGTGCCAAAAGCACAATTTGAGGGGGCTTTCAGATGAGTTTCGTGGCCGTTGTTGGATTTTCTCGTTCCTTCTGCTGCCGCTTTTGCCGCGCTGGGAAGGCTGCGGAGCTCCGGCACAGGGAGATATCATCTCCATGGACCTCCTTCTTCCCGTCTCAAATCCAGGAGGGATTCCTTTCCAGGACAACAAAGGGCTTTTTTTAGCCCTGGTGCTGGGGCAGCCAGCGTGGTTTCCTGCCTGTGCTGCTCCGTGTGCCACCAACTGTTTCCAGGTCACTCCAGCAGCTCCGGCCGAGCATCTCCCGGCTCCGTGCCCATCCTGTGCCAGAATTCCTCTCTTCCCACCCAAACTCCCGTTCCTGCGGCTGGGAAAAGCATCTGCTCCCTGCAGGCTGCTGGGTTTGCCCCTTCTCGCCTTGTTTTTCGAGGCAATTCCTCCTGACTCGTTCCACCTCCGGTATTGCTGCAGGAAAATATTCCTCTGGGGAAGAGTTTCATGGAAAAACACTTAAGTGCCTTGATTTACATCGCAGCCTGCCCCTTAAACCGGGATTAAGGACCTGGGAATAGCCCACAAAGCGCTGAGCACACAGAAGGCAGTAAATGAGCATTGCCTTGATTAGATTTGAACCAACAGTCTTGGAGTAAAAGTTTCAGGCATAAAACTCCTCAGCAATCTCTCCAGCAGATGGTTTGCCTGACTGCAGCCGTGTGTGCACTTCGTATTTGCTTTATTATTTGAAGATATTGATTTTAGCAGAATGATCATACTGAGCAATTTGTTTTAATAGACCACTTTTATTAACAGTGTGTTAGAGTTGCAGCAGCCATGCATCTTTTTTCTTCTTCTTTTTTTTTTTAAGGTCTCCAAAGGGCTTTTTGGAATGAAATGTGTGATCTGCAGAGCAAAAGTCTGAGATTCTGAGGGGTTTTTTCAGCTGTTTCTCTCGGAGAAATGACTCTGCTGCGTGTAAGTGGGTGAGTAGTAGCTGTGCAAGAGGGTGATAAATAGCAGAGCACAGTTAAATGTAGTTGGAAGGGTTATGAAGAGGCAAGAATTTGCTCAAGTTAAAAAAAAATTAAAAAATATATAAGCAATATATATATATGGGTTTTAATTCTAAATCCGATATTTTAATTGCTATCCTGTCCCTGGAAGTGTCCAAGGCCAGGTTGGACGGGCCTTGGAGCAACCTGAGATAAAGGAAGTTGTCCCTGCTCATGGCAGGGGTGGAACTGGAGGATTTTTAAGGTTCCTTCCAACCCAAACCAGTCTGGATTTTTATGATAATCCCTTGGGAAGAGTAAATAAGCGAATTACCCATCTCTGCAGGATGCAGCTGTATCCCTGTGTGCCATCAGATGCACGAGGTGTGATTTCAGGCAGCTACTCTCAGTGTGTTGAGGTACCGAGAGATCCTCAAAATCTGTTTTCTTTTTATTTTTCTGGAAATTTCCCCAGTAGTGTGAATGTACCAAAGTCAGTTGCATATACCAGGACCAAGAAGGAGCTGCAGGAATGTGAGAGAGCAGAGAGGAGAGGACAGAGCTGGACCAGTCACATTCCTGTCCCCATCCCTCAGTGCCCCGGAGCCTCATTAACCCGATGTCATTGACTGCTTTCCATCGCTGCCCCCTCCAAAGTGCCTGGCTGTAATGAACAGCAGCACCACGAAACACCGATAAAAATCGTTAAAGCGTGAGTCCCGTAATTCAGGGCGAAGGTTGGCTCCTCCACCTGGACCTGCAGCCCGCTAATTGCGATTTGTTTCTCCCGTTCATGGATGTCGTAGGAACACGCGAGCTGCATCCATGGCTGGGGCTCTCTGCCCGTGGCCGGGACTGCAGCAAGTCCATCGTGTTGGTGCCCCAGGAGAGCAGAATCCGAGATAGATGAGATGTTTAATTGAAAATTTAATTCCAAATAAATGCTGTTTGCACTGCTGTTCATTTTAAGTGCAGTTATGGGGTCGTGGAATCGTTTAGGTTGGAAAAGAGCTTTGAGATCAGCGAGTCCAACATTCCCCAGCACTGCCAGTCCCAGCCATGGCCCCAAGTGCCACATCCACACATCTTTTAAATCCCTCCAGGGATGGAGACTCTTTTCCAATTGGACCTTTTCCAATTTTTGACCAAACTTCCAGTGAAAAAATGTCTCCCACTGGCTGCTTTTATGTGTTTAATTTATTGTCTTTACAAATATACTTCAAATACAGCCACCTGACGGGTTGCCTTGTTGATCTCAAGTTTACACTTGCCAGAAGCCTGGCTGGCTCCTGCTGAGCGTCCCCTCTGCCCAGAGAATTAGGGGAAAAAAATCTCGGTTTGTTTCCAGGGAGATCCCCCCCTCCAGCTGCAATTCATGCAAAGGAAGCACAGCCTAAAAAAACAGCTTTGGTGGCGTTTCTCAGAGAGAAACCAAAACTGTAATTAGGAAATAAAGGAATGGCTTTTACTGTGAGTAAATACCAGATTAGTGCCAGGTGTTCCTGGAGCATCAGAGGAGATGTGAAACTCATCAGCGGCAGCGATGAAAGGCAGCTCGAGCAGCACCAGGGGAGCGGGGCTGCAAAGGGCTCTTGTCTCCACCCTGGCAATTGCTGATAATAAAGTGCTGCTGTTTTCTACCTGGGAAATGAGGTCCCAGAGGGACGAGGCTTTCCATTTTTCAAAGGAGGATTTGTTCAAATACAGGGACGGGAGCATCCTCGGTCATTACCAACTCCTGCTGCTCCTGACCCACTGCTCTGGAAACCGCCGGGGCCCGCATTCCAAACCTCCTTTTGTCTGGAGTTTGAAGTCGTGTCCTTGTTCTTAGGAGTGATAAATAAAAAAGAAATAGAAATCTAAGAGCCACTTCTTTGGTTGTCTCCTGAAGAGAAGGATGCAACAGCAAAACTATTTTAGCTGCAGTGCCGGATGACCTGAAAAAATGACAGGGCTCTGCTAACAGTTACGAGCTCACAGCTAAATTCAGACACCGCTTATTTATTGATGTGTTTGTACAATAGGAGTGGCTGGCAAGGCTGCAGACTCCCAGGTACCTTCTGATGGCTCATAATAAGCGCAGACAACACAGACCGACGGTGAATAATAGAACAAAAAGCTTCCAGGATCACTGGGAATCAAAGCGCATATGGAAGTAGATGGTATCCAGTGAAACCTCCTGGGAAGGGGAGCCAGGGGCAGCTCAGGAGGAGCTGGGGCTCACAGGACAGTCCCATTAAATGGGAACTACACTGAATTACTGTTTAAAATCATGGTGCTGTTTTACCCTGCACATTACGGTGTGTCTCACACAGTGCTGTTGAGAGGGACCGGCTGAAGGAGCACTGAGAGTGGGTTTGGATGGGATGTTGGGAACAAATCCTTCCCTTTGAGGGTGGGGAGGCCCTGGCACAGGGTGCCCAGAGAAGCTGTGGCTGCCCCTGGATCCCTGGAAGTGTCCAAGGACAGGGCTTGGAGCAGCCTGGGACAGGGGAAGGTGTCCCTGCCATGGCAGGGGTGGAATGGGATGAGTTTTAATGTCCCTTCCCAGCCAGGTCATTCTGTAACTCTGTGATTCCACGAAAAGGCATCCAAATCATGGGCACCATCCCAAACATTTCCTCTCAGTACTGTGGAGATCTACAGTGAAAAAAAAATATTTAAGAGAGAATAAAAAATGCTTTAGAAATGACCAAGGTGCAGAACTCCCTGCAGGAACAAGAATTAATGACTCTGGGTGCTCCCAGAGCAGCTGGAAGGGTCTCAGGCCCAGGAGGAGCTTTCCAGGCACAGCCCCTTTGCCCCTTGGTGGCCACAGCGGGGGCTGGGGCAGTGGCAGGAGCGAGGGAATTCACACGGGGAGTTTGGGATGGAGAATGCTCTGAGCTGACTGTTTTTCCCACCTAAAAGGACTTTTCCTGCGATCCCGTGGGACACAGCTCGCCCCAGCCCCATCTGTTATCGCAGGGAGAGGTTGGTGATGGGAAGTGACGCCGCATCATTTAGAGAAAGCTCTGGGGCGGCAAAGGCCCCACGATCGATCCGGGCAGGCTGAGGCTCCATCGCTTACCAGGAGTGCTTCAGAGAGAGCCTTGGAAATGCAAACCCCGTCCTGGGACCTCTCCTGGCCGCTTTCAGATTAATTGTTACAGGTCTGCAGGTTTGTTTTTGTGGAAGAGAGGAGGTTTGTTTGCTTTTCCTCCCCCTGGAGTTTAACCATCATCTTTTCTCATTAGGAGGGTGGCAGGAGGTCAATAGAGGCTCCTGCCTGGGCGAGATTCCTCCGTAATTTGGAAGGGAAATTTCCAGAGCTGCAGTGCCCGGGGCACCTTGCACGGAGTGTTTGAGAGCAAACTCTGGGCCGCACAACCCCTTCCCTGACCAGCTCCTTCATTAAACACAAACCCTTTAAAATCACCCAGGAACAGGGGATAATTGTGTCTCTGCTGTTCCCCAGGATCAGCCCTGCTTGGCTCTGTCGTGCCCCAGCCACTGCTTGTGGAATTTTATTACCAAGCACAGGAACAAAGGACAGAAAACCTCCCCAGGCAGGGTTTGTCAGCCTGTCCCACCCAGACCACAGGTCGAGAGCTGCCTCCCCTCCCTCTGCTTCCTCCTCCTTGTCATCCTTCTTTCTGCTTTTTGATTTCCTTAATTATTTTGGAATCTGGAGAATAATCCGCCGTCAAATCCTGCAGAACAAATTGAACGTCAGGTTTCCAACCCCTCCCGATAAAGCAGATGGCATCACACGCCCGTGAATCTCCTCCCAGCTTCCAGAGCATCCAAAGGCTGGCAGATTATCCATTAACGGGCAGATTAATCCGGAGCTGCACAAACAGTGGGAAGGAAAACACGGCTTTTGTCTCCATAACAGGGAAAATGAACACGCTGGTGTGGACAGCTCACAGGAGAGGGGCAGCTCCAGCCGTGAGGAGCTCATGGAGCAGAGCCCTGGGCGAGGAGAGCAGCCCAGGCCAGCGGCATCCTCCAGCCCCCAGGGGCCAGGAGAAGGAAAATAACTTTGTGCTGGGAAGGGCAGGGCTGATGATTTCAGTTTCTGTTTATTTCTCTCCCCTTTCCAGCAGGACCCAGCCTCCCCATGGATCCTCTCCCTGTTCTGTTTCCTGCTGGCCGTTTTGGCCAACTCTCTTTGTCCCAACAGCAGCCAGCGCTGCTTCACCGTCCACCCCACAGCCAAGTGA
Source organism: Eulacestoma nigropectus (assembly GCA_013397775.1). Taxonomy (NCBI): domain Eukaryota; kingdom Metazoa; phylum Chordata; class Aves; order Passeriformes; genus Eulacestoma; species Eulacestoma nigropectus. The sequence continues at coordinate 1,192,539 of VZTE01002021.1, read as the reverse complement.
GGGATTTTTGGTGTCCTGTGAGCAGGCAGGGCCCCCCCAGCGCAGCCTCAATGCCATCCTCTCCCCTCCCTGCCACTGATTTGCTTGGCAGGTGTGAAATATTAATTGCCTCACATGGGAGCTTGGCTCACTGTCTGTCGCGTTTGACTGAAATATCATTCTCTGCTGCAAATATAATTACTGGGGGTCTGGATTTTAAAAATAGCCTCTCGCCTGTCTGTTAATTAGGAGCCACGCTTTGCTACACAACGAGATATTTTGGTTAATTATAAAAGAGAAAAGGACAAATTTGTCACGTCTTTTGTTTTCGTTCCGCCGCGTCTCCCGGTGACAGCGGAGGGGAGCTGTGATGGGACTGCTCAGCCAACAGCACCAGATGGCCCCCCCAAAACGGGGAGGGGGCCAGGGCTGCTGGGGTCTCACAGCTGAGGGGGTGCTGCTGCCTCCCCTCACCGCAGAGGAGTTTAAACAAAGGGAGGAAAATTCAGTCAGAACCCAGAGCTTCGCTCAAACCCTCCCCACGATGTTCGAGGAGCCTCATTCAAACCCCTGATTTATTCTTAACAAGTGTGAGAAGTGCTGAGCTGAGGCAGCCAGGGCTGCAGCTCCAGCATCCAGCAGAGCCTCCCCTGCCCATCCCAGGCACGGCAGAGGTGACACGAGTGACACAGGTCCCTCCTTTCCCCATCCTTCCCAAATTAAGAAACTCCGTCTTCTCCAGATTGCTCACACCTCTCTTCACACCCTTCCCTGGTTTCTGTCTTAAAAAAAAGGGAAAAAAGCCCTTTCCAGCGCAAATGGAGGTGATGAGTTCGGGAATGGCAGGTGAAGGTGCTCCCCTCGGCCTCGTGTGCTAATTAACGAACGTGTTAATAAACCTCCAGGAGACTGAGGATCAGTAGAGGTGCTGCATTCCTGCCAGGCAGCAGCAGAGGGAGAGGGAAGGGCCAAGCGTGGCTTTGTTGGCCATGGAACCCCAGGGAATCCCCAATTCTTGGCTTGTGCCAGACACAAAAGGCACCATTCGGGTTAAGAAAACCCCTTTTAACGCAAGTTTTGGAAATAACTGGATCACCCCACGAGGAGGAGGAGCCAACAAACAGTGGGAATATACAGAAAAACACCAGTTAACGGTGCCATGGATTCCCTCCTCTTTCCCCAAGTTTTAGTCCTGTGTGTATAAAAGATCAGCAGCTCTGCCTTGCCCTAAAATGCACTGATAGACTGTTTCCTAATTATTTGCGTGATTATCCATCATTTCAAAGAATCCATGATAACAGCTCAAATTGATGTATTAAACAAGCATAATAATTATTCCAACAATATTGAATGGCTGTTCTGTCAAATAATCATTTCATGGAGATGAAGAAAGCGTTCAGAAATAGCACCATAATTCAGGATGCTTCCAGATTAATGTCACAAAAGTCCCACATCCTGTTCCTGAAGACAGGCAGAACTTTCTGTATGGGAAATTAAATATGTACATTTACATATATGAAGGTATCCCACATCAAACCCAGTAAGAAACAATAGAAGGGGGAAAAAGGCACTTTTTTAGCCTGGAATGGTTGTGCAAGGATTTCACTGCCTCAGAGACTTCTGTAGGTGTCCAAGCAATCAGGAACAGAAAATGTTGTCTCTAAAACAACAGCCTGGAGGGCATCTTTGAGGCCCAAATTTCATTCCAAGTCTCTCCTGAACCTGCGTCTTCCCTCAGTAGTAGGCACTGGAAATAGTAGTAATAATAATAATAATAATAATAATTATTATTATTATTATTATTATTATTTCCAAAGGAGCATAGGAAAATCCCACTAAACGAACTGCAGCAAATCTGCACTTCCCTTCTCCTTCTGCTGATCCTTCAGGAACACTCGGAAAAGAGGCACGAATTTTATAGCCTTGCAATGAAGATTAAAATATAAAGCCCAGTAAAAAAACCCCCTGTGAATTATTGAAAGTGTAGCTCATTATAATGGGAGAAATGAACCTTTATTTTCAGTGAGTGACACAGGAGCAGAAAAATGTCAGGATAATGATGCTCAGGCAGAACAATTATTTTTTGTGATAGAGAAGCATAAAGTTTATCACTTTGATTACTGCCCTGATTGGGGTTTTTTGTGTGCCCAGTTCAGAGATCAACAAACCAGGAGGGTTTCTTGGTGCTGGAACTTGTCCCTGCTCAGAGCTGAGGTGCTGGGGCGGGTGCTTGGTGCTCCCTCGGGATGCTGCATCCTCCCCCTGGCACCCTGTGCCCAAAACCCCTGAATTTCTCACAGCCCCAATCCCTCATTTCACAATATTCTGACACAAACACGGAGAGCTTGGACAAAAGCTCAGGATTTACAAGTCCCACCCTTGGCCATGTCCAAGCTGAGGGTGTGATGCTGTTGGTAATGATCAAAACCAGCTGCTGCAGCAGAGAGGGGGATTTGGGGTTCTTTCTTGCAGGAAAAAGGACAACAAAAAACCTGCAGAGGCTCAATCAGAGTGCCCAGAGCTGTGCAGAGCACACCTTTTGGGGGGTCCTTCCCAAGAACAGGTGGGAAGAGCAGGGAGCTGTGCCCACCCTCAGCTCCTGCTGTTTTCCCTGGCACTCGTCTCCTCTGGCTCTGTTTGCGTGACACTTCCCCCATAACCCATGTCAGCGCAAGAGTGACGTGACATAACTTTTATCAAGGGGAAATTTAAGGCTTAAGTGCCTTTAAAATGCTGGCATCAGTCACCAGACTGTGCTCTCTCTCTCTGAATATTACACCCATTATGTGCAATTCTTTCTCCTCTTGGAGAAATATTAGCATGTACTTTTCTCCTCGTCAGTCATTTCTTCTGACCTTTGCATCATCAGCCGCCTTCAAGAGGGTCACATTTATTCTGATGTCTGTGCCTTCTGGAGCCTCTGTTAACATCACCACGGAGCCAGGTGGGAGCAGGATCCTTGTGCTTTAATAGGGAATGTTTGCTCCAGGGAGTTCGGGGGGTTTCAGACTCAAGAGGGAGGCTCCCATCACTCACCTGAGCAGAGCACACTCGGAGCAGCCCATGGAGTGGCTAAAACGCATTTTATCCCATCTATTTCACGGGTTCCTTTCTGCCACAGCAGCAGCTGGTCCTTACAGGGTCGTGGCTGTGCTCTGAGGGGCTCCCATCCCATCTGGAGCGGGGTCACATCTCCAAAATTCTTTCCCTCGTAGCCCAGCTCCTGCACTGCAGAGCATCAAGGCAACTCAAAGGGCTGATCCACAGTCCCTAAAGCACTTCGGGGTGAGAACCATCCCACTGAGTTCATAAGTTCTCGCTTAATTTTATCCTTCTTCTCCAAACCAGGCAAAAGCCTTACAACTCAGAAGCAGAAAAATACAGAGCCTTGTCCCAGCCCCAGGGCGACATCCGAGGCCAAGCTTTCAGATATTTGAAAGCCAGTCCGTTTGCAATCCCCTGCCTCCGCACATACATCAGGGTTTTTATTTTTTTTTTTGTTTTTGTTTACCATTTGCCCCGCTACAGATCAGGATCCGAGCTCCCAGCTGGGTTGGGAGGACAGGACGTCGCAGATCATTATTCCAAACCCTCGAGGTCATCACCGGCATCTTCCGAGCTGGAGAGACAGGGCTGACGTCAGTGTCTGTGTGCCCGGGGTCAGGAGCACTTTCGGGGCATAAACAGGGAAAAGTTGAGCCAAACAATATCAGAAAGTGCTTTAATACAGCAAACTGATATAAATCCCAAATAAATCCGATGTCACTCCCCGCCCAGTGCAAATCCCTGTGACCCCCTCCAAAGCCTGGCCAGCACTTCTCTCCTACCGCAGCTCACAGTCCGCGGGAGCTGCTCCAGGAGCTGCAAATCCAGGGAAAAACGATCCCTGGGAAGCCACCAGGTGGCAGCCGGAGCGGCGGGACGGGAGCATCCCGAGCACCGCCTGCATCCCCTGCACCGCTCCCTCGCCCTGGCAGCGCCCCGGGGGCGGTCACAGGGCCGGCGTCCCGTGGTGGGGGGCACGGCCCGGGCATCGCCCCCGGGGGACGGAGCTGTGCCCTGGGGACCCGGGGCCGGCAGCAACCGCGCTCCGCTCTCACCAGCTGCGTGCGTGAATTATCCCTGTAATTACAGCACAGGCGCAAATTGCACCCTATTAATCACTACAGGGCACTAATTGCTGTGCCCACCGCCCAACCCCCGGGGGGAGCCCCCTGCCAGCCCCCCGAGGTTCTGCCGGCGATTTAACCAGAGCTGTTGCCTCCCCTGGCTGCCGTGGGGATGTGCGAGGCTCTGCGGCAGGAAAGGCTCCCCAGGCGCCCGCAATGAACGCCCTGCAGGGTGCTGCTCCCCGAGAAGTCGCGGTCGTTCCCCCCGCGGGAGGCGGCGGCCGGAGGCGTTTGCTCTAACAAGGCTCTTTCCTGTGCGTGCTGCCTTGTGGCTGCTCCCGCGGTTCTGGGGCCGTAATTGTGGGAGCAGATGCTGGGGGAGAGCAGTTCCAGTCCGGGAGCTCTTGTCCTGCTCCTTACGGCCTCCGCGAGCGGCCGCTTGCACCCCAAAGCTGCTGGTTAATGAGCCTCGCTCAGCGGCGAGCAGCAATTAATCCTCCAGCACCTCGGCTCGGGCTTGATGAATGCAAAGCCAGCGAGTTAAGGCAAAAATAAGTGAAGAGAGAACCCTCATGAAATCCTCCTCCGCAGGGCAGCCACAGCAACCCCGGGCTGTGCCACCGGGTGGAGTTACCCGTGTATCCCACACCCCATTCCCTGTCCCAGCCAGCTGCGGTATTCCAGAGGGTTTATTCCCGAAACACACGGCGAGGAGGGGTTGAAAAGCCCTCCCGTGCGGAAACGGGAACCTGTGCAAATGGGCTCAGGAGCTCAGAGCAAGGAGCAGCTGCGATCTGCCAATGCAAGTGGAAAATTGAAGAGATTGTTTTACGAACACGCCCAGGGCACACCGGCCTGGGCACACGAGTAGGCAGCTCCCGGGGTCCCCTCCCGTCCCCGCAGGGTTGGAGCAGCCCTTGCCTGTGCTGGAAGGAGAGGATTTGCAGCGCCTCGGTTCTCAAATCCCCTCTGCCAAAGGCCGCTTTCATCCCCAGAGCAGTGAAAGGCAATTGAGGGGGACGTGAGCTGAGCTCTGAGCTGCAGGGGAGGTCATAAAGCGCTTGAAAGTCTCCTTCCCTTCTAGGTCAGTGCTTTGCAGACAGGTCAGGGATCCACCTGTTCGTTTAACCCCTTTTTGAAGTGAGAACCCCTCGTTTTCAGGGCTCAGCAGAGGTGGGAAAGCTCGGTGCACTTCAGAGCATGGCAGGAGCCCCACACCTGTGCTTCGCAGTGGATTTTCCTGCTCAAGACTCGTCCTGCAGCTGAACCGAGTTCACTGACGGTGACACAGCTGCACAGGGGTGACTGTGGCGGTGTGACCATGGTCAGGATCCCTGCTGGAGGGCGCAGCTGCAAACTGAGGTGAAGGTGCTGACAGCCAAACACCCGGGAGCACAGCAGGGTCCCTTGCCAGGCGGGGCTGGCAGCTGTCAGACATTCCCAGAGGTGCTCCAGGGATCTTCTGGCATTCTTCACCGGCCAGGCCTGAATACATTTCCTGCTGTGGGTTATAAGAATTCACTCTTACACTCTAATTTAATGAGGTGTCTTAAATGTGGATTTAATCACAGCATTAAGGTAACGGTCACCGCGTTCAAACTGCGGAGTGCAAACATCCTTCCTGAGCAGACAGCTCTGCTGCATCCTTATTAATCCAAAAATCATCTCCATATTAATCACTCCTCAGATTATTACCCTACCCATATCCATTACCGACCTGCTAATCCTCCAGCTCGTGCACTGGGGGCGTTGGCTCCCCACCAGCAGCTCCTCCGTGGATGGAGAGAGGGAATTCTGACTTGGGAGCTCCCCGCAGAGCTCCCCACTCCACAGCTCCCCGTCAAAAGGCAGTCAATTCATTACTCTGTGTGCGTGTAAATGAGGTGTTTGTTTGAGACCTGCAATTAGCACAGCGCTGAGGCCACTGCGGACACATTTCCTACACCCTCCCCTGTGCCAATACACAGCGAGCTCCAGCAGCTCCTGCTCCGACAGGAACACAGGGAGTTACAGCGTCTCCCGAGGGTGATTGGCCTCCTGGAAACACTGATCTCTTTCATTCACCTACAGCAGGTGAGGTGAATTCCACCCTTTAGCTTGATGAGAGTAGCTGGCCAGGACCATGATTCCTCACCCCCAATCCTTCTGGAAACATCAGGCCATCCTCTTGCTTCTCCCTGTGCAGGCAAACAGGCCGGGCCACGCACAGAGCAATCCTTTGAGTTCCCTCCCAGAGTGGATTGGAGCATTTCTGGTGCTTGGTCGGTTTGCTTGGTGCATTTGTTCTGTGTGACTTGCCTTGAGCCACGTCCCTCCCAGGAAGGGTGCTGGCACGCTGACCCGGGCTTGTCAAAGGCTAAAATGCTATTTGAGCACATATAAAATATGCATGAGGTCCGCGACCCAGGCTGTAAACCCCTGTACAGCCCGAGGCGATGCCTTTGTGGGGAGCTCAGAGACATTGCAGGTTCCCGCTGCAAAAATCAAATGAACGTCAAAAGAATCCTGAAAAACGCGTGCGAGAGCGCCTCTCCCCCTGAGATCATCCCCACACTTCCCTTTGTGAAGGCTGAACGCGGCAAAAAAGAGGAACTTTTAAGCATTTCTATCTTCTCCTCAAAGCTCAGCCTAATTGAGTGCGAACAAAAGAGAAAACGCTTTCTCCTCTGCAGGCAGGCGGCGGCGGCTGGAGCGGAATGACAATTCCAGCCGTGCGGAGACAGCCAGCTCCGGCAGCCCTGGCATCGCCCGGCAGCTCTGCCCCCACCAGCGCCTCAGCACGAGGGGTCTGTGTGCCCAGAGCCAGCTCCGGCAGCTCTGCCCGTGTCCTGGTGGCTCCTGGACAACCACTGCCCCCTCAACATGAGGGGTCCGTGTGTCCAGCCCTGGCACCCAGCAGGACTAAGGAATGTTTTAATCCCCGGTGTTTCTGCAGTGCCTTTCAACTGAGGCTCTCAAAATAGAATTAAATCTCCCAACACCCTGGCACGGGGTGCCCAGAGCAGCTGTGGCTGCCCCTGGATCCCTGGCAGTGTCCAAGGCCAGGTTGGACGGGGCTTGGAGCAGCCTGGGACAGTGGAAGGTGTCCCTGCCCTTGGCAGGGGTGGAACGGGATGGGCTTTAAGATCTCTTCCAACCCAAGCATTCTCTAACATTATTCCTGGTGCTCAGCCCACAGACAAGCCCATTCCCAGGAGCAATAAAGGCGAGCAGGCATCATAAAGCTCCAGTAATCAAATGTGAAAAGAACAGCCCAATTCATTAATAGCCAGACAAGCTGATAGAGACATTCTTAATTATCAAATATTACCATGGAGTTCATTTTTACCTGAGTTGTTTAAGCCTGACCATCCTCCTTCCCTTTTCCTACACACGTTGCCCCGGGGCAGCATTGAACATTTCTAATTAGATTCCTTCACTGGAGTTAATTATGAAGTGACAATAAAGCCTGAGTGGTTCCCATTTTCCTAAGCATTATTTGGGAGTAAAAACAAACCCTTTGTTTGGCATCAATATTTGTAATTTTAAGTTTAACATGAACCTCGGGGTGTACTCTTGATCCAAATAGATACAGACACGTTCTTGTTGGATTATGCTGTACATCTATTTTATGTTGTGTTTTTATACTTTCACATTATTTCATATCCACTTGCCTGCACAAACCTGTCAATATTCTGGAGCACAGACAAGATTTCTTTTGGGATGATCTCTAAATTAATTAATGAGTTTTCATCATGTTGATGTCAGACTGGGACAATATCAATATTTTGCAGGTTGCAGGTTGACCTGGCACCCGGGGTAATGTGTTTTGTATTTTATTATTATTACTCTTAAATTTTAATTAAATTATAATTTTTATAGCCCCAGCAGGCGAGGGGTCCCAGATGTCCCCTGGAAAGAGCCTGGAGTTGAGAGGAGGGGATGTAATGTGGGTTTTAGTGATCTGCTCCATTTTAAGCAGTGAAGTGTCCAATAACACGGAATTAAATTTCCATTTCAAATGAGTTGGCCACTTAAATATAACCAGACCCTGCATAAATAAAAAGCAGGAGACTTTTGTGGCCTTTGTTATTGCCAGTCTGAGATCACTGTCTGGTTCCATACAATTCCATGTCACCCTCCAGCTAAGCACTCGCAGAAGGGAGAAGATGCTGAAATTTAAACAGGTCAAAATTAATGCCACGACTGTATTTGATAATTGGAAGTGTCACCTCCATTAGCTCGCCCTGATAACCAGGCTGGAAAAGCCAGCACCAGGATGTCCCAAATCTGCTGCACAATCTGCAGAGTGACAGTGATTAAACAACAGGACGATCCCACGTGCTCAGAAGGTGAAATCGAAGCTGGCCAAGGGGATGCAGGGGGTGGACAGGGACAGAGTGGGGGATGAGGGGAAACTCCAGGATATTTTGGTGCTGTTTCAGTGCTGGGACCCCCAAACTTACCCGCGGAAGATCCAAACCCGCTCTTCTCCTGACGCTTTCCACGCTGTGTCCGTGGCTCTTCGCTGGGTGTGGGGGATGATGAAGGGATCCAGGCCATCTGCATTTTATATAACCTTTATTAAGCATCACTTGACCTTGTCAGTGCCAATAAAGCCCTGTGAAGTGCATGCCAGATAAAATGTAATTTTTAATTGAGTATCCTTATTACACCTATTAACAAGGTGCAGATGAATACAAACGACCCCACGGTCGATGCTGTCAATTCATGTTGGAATTTCTTTCTCCTTTGCTGAGCTGAAGGAGTCAATAACCTCCCAAAGGGTGCACAGGGAGTGGAGGTTTTCCTGGCAGCTGCTGTCCTGCCTCCAGGGTCTATCCTACAGCGCAGTGGCCACGGGTAAACCAGCACAGGATCAGCATCGCTGAAGGTAAAACACAAAACCCAACTCCCCCAGCCCTTAGAAAAGCTGTGGGAACCTCAGTTCTTATTTCATTATTTAAATCTAGACTTACCCAAGGCACAGGTGAAAAACAAGGGTCTTCTCTTTCATTCCCTCATTCACAAATCACGTGAAAACTCCACTCTGTGTTGGGTGGTCACAGCACGGGAATGGTTCCAGGGCTTCCAGCAGCAGAGCCCATGGGATCCATCTGGGGAGGTTAAAATCTGCTGGTTTCAAGTGGGAGACAGCAGGATGCGGCCAAACGGCCCCCCTGAGGTCCACGTCAAGCTTTGGTCTCAGTTTGAGGGAAATAAGCTGGAATGACCCGCCTGAGGAGCAGAGTGCTGCTCTGACATGATGGATTTGCATTCCCTCCAAATGGGAGCAGCTTCCCATCTCCCCATTAGCCCCACACTAAAACAAGCGGATTCGGAGCCAAATGTCCATAAAAAACTCATCTCAGGGCAGCACTGAACTCCCTGCTGTGACCCATGGCGTGCCAGGCCTTCCCCTGCTGGCTGAGATTTATCCTTTTTAGTACCTAATTCAGAAAGGAAAATAAAAACCCCTTGAGATCCTCCAGAAAAAGCAGCGAGACCTCTTGTTCCGTATCCACATGTTTCTTCTTTAATGCTTCCTTAAGGCTCTCCATTTTTCTGTCACTTATCATCATCCAGAGTAATTTTGGGCTGTTAGAGAAAGTTCATTGCTGTAATTGCGACCATATTGGTCATTAAAGTTGACAGACAGCTGCTGGAGAAGTCACTCGCTGATTCTTGCTACTCAGCAGATGCCTCTCAGCGTTTGCTGAGATGTTGGCTTGAATTTATGAAACGGAAGCAAAGGCGTTTCACCTCAAGGACTGAGATTTTCAGAGAGGGGGAAACACGAAGAACTCACCCAGGTCTTTTATTTGCAATCAGGGTTTGCTGCTCCTGCTCCAGCTGGAGTGGAAATAACTGGAATTTCACGCAGTCCCCGCGGGCTGAGTGAGGGGACCCCCATCCAGTGCAGCTGCACCCCAGTTTCACCATTCAGGGGTTATTTCCAGATATCCCATCCCTGGCAGTGCCCAAGGCCAGGCTGGACGGGACTTGGAGCACCCTGGGACAGTGGAAGGTGTCCCTGCTCATGGCAGGGGTGGCGCTGGAGGAGCTTTAAGGTCCCTTCCAACCCAAACCAGTGTGGGATTTCCACTCACCCATTTCTTGCTGCTGGGATTCAGTAAATAAATATTCCTCACACAATAAATGCCACACAGCACATGTTGGACAATAAGGAGCCACTCAGGAGGGCTTTTTTAACCAGTAAACTTTATTTATATATAACAACAGTACAAAGTGAGTCCTTGGCTTGCAAAATAGGAGTGTTTCATATTTACAATAGGTACACAATAATATATTAGAATAATAACAAAACCCCCTTTTATTTCCTTGGAACATTTTTAAATACTTAAACTTTCTTACATTTGTTTTTTTTTTTTTTCCACAACACTTGTAAAAACAACAAAAAAACAGACAATCATCTTAAAAAAAAAATATAATACAGAACTCCAGTGTGTCAAGTATAACGGGGAGGGGAGGAGCCAGAGAACAATACGGTGGAATGGGCACAGATACAAATCAATTCCTTGTTCCTGCCAACACACAAATCCCCTAAAACTGGTGGGGGTTGGTTTGTAAGGAGAAGGGGAAGAAGAAATCAGAATCTGTTCCATGGCTGATACCTCTACATTCTGTGACATTTTGGGGGGACTCCAGAAGTTTTAGTACCTGTACATTCCCTTCCCCTTGCTGCTTCTCCCGGCGGCCCCCAAGGTGCCATCAACACCACAACTCATCAGTAAGAGAAGGACATTTTACTGCATTATCTTCTGAAGCCATGAAATAACGTGGCATCATCAGCTCGTTTCCCTCCCCACGGCTCCTCGCGCACCTTTGTGTGCCCAGTCCGTGGGATGGAAACGTCGGATGGAGAAGCTGTTGCATAAACTTCCAAGCTTATTCGAAAGAGAGGTATTAAAAATCCCAAAGGAAAGGCCATACAGGAGATCTTGTGTTTGATTTGGCAGCCTCGGGAGGCCCAGGGAGTTTGGGATATTTGGGATGTTGTCCGTGCGATTGGATGGACCCTGCGGGCCTTTGGAGCGCGTTCCTCGGCGCTGCAGAAAGGTCAATTTTTTTCAGGGTTGTATTCCACGGTTACAAAGGAAGGAGAGGGATGGAAAACGTGGGGACCCAGGGGGATCTGACAGAACAAGCACAGAGACACTGCCATGCTCACAGCACGGCCACAACACCTCCGGGTGCCACCTCAGCAAGGTGGGCACAGACGCCCTGGTGGGACTGGAGTGGCTTTTCCAGCAAGGAGCAGTCAGGCTCTGCCATCCCCCACTGCCCCGCCCTTCCACCTCCCCATCTCTGACCCCAGCACGGTCCCAGCTCCCAGCAGAGCACCCCGGGGTGCAGGGCACGCACCACAGAGCCCCAGCTTTCTTCCTGGAGCCAGGAAGGCACCAGGCACCACCCGCAGCTGGGGCTCCGGCTGCTGTTCCGTGGCCTGCCCAGAACAGGAGCACCACGTGAATCTGGGGGGTTTCAGGGGCTTTGCACAAAGCCTTCCAGGCAATCCAAATCATTTAAAGGCTCCCCTCCTCTTCCCCTGCAAAACTAAACCGACCAAACTGCACTGGAACTGCACGTTTGGGGTTGCTCGGCTCAGGGGATCCCCAGCGGCGCCTTCGCAGCGCACACGGGCATCTCTTACTCCAATTATTTCCCCACTGAATGTCTCACGGATAAAACCAAACCATCCCGTCCGTGCAGGTGGCCTCAGAGCTGTCCCCAGTGCTTTGCCCTCAGCCTCCGACCCACTGGTCTCTGGTTTTGGGTCCGGGCTGGGAGTTTTCACCGCAGACGTTCACCGAGGACGGGACTGTGCCCCGAGCTCTTCCTCGCACACAACTCTGCACAATGTCACAGCTCCCTGCACTATTGCCTTGCAGTTCCTGGTGCAAATGTGATGCTGGAGTAGGATGGCTGAAGCTCTGTGGCATTTTAACGCATCTTTGATGTCAGTTATTTACCCTCCTCGGAACAATTTTTCTCCTCTCCAGGGCACAGTCACACATGAGCTCTCCCTGATGGCCCAGATTATTCAAGTCAGGTCTATTTTAGTTTTGTTTAGTTTGGGGAGCTGAGTCCCTGTGACAGGTGAGCTCTGACAGCGGAGGAAACTGGATGGAGAACAGCCAGTGGCAGGAGAACGTGGCTGGGCTGCTGCCAGGGACTGGGCTCGAGGCTCTGGAGCAGCACAGGGACTGTGCCGGGAGCTGCTCTGCTCTTTGCCAACCTGGCCTTCCTCATCCCTGCTGGCTCTTGGGGACTCCTGGGAATGAGACCTTGTTTGGAGGCTGGGCCCACTGGAGGAGGGGAGTGCTCTGACCCTTTTTCCCCCCAGACTTAAACACACAGGACTCCCACGAGGAGCTCGGAGCCAGCAGCGTGGCGAATGCAACCCCAGAGCCCTAAGCCCTCTCGCCTCTGCCCTCCACGTGCCCACCCAAACCGTTGCCTACATTGTGACATTTTTTGTGGAATCCTGTGGAAGGTGGGAGGGAACACTGACGTGGGGATGGGCCACCAGGATTTTAAGACAGTGTGTGGAAGGCACTGCTGTGATGAAGGTCTCTGTTGGCTCCGCGGCGAGCGGCTGCGCTCGCCGTCCCCAGCGTGTCGCAGCCCCGAGCCCTGCAGGGAGGCACCGCTGTCCCCACGGCCACCCTTCAGGGATAAACCTGAAATTCCACACCTGGAACGCTGCTGGGACGCACCGAGGCCGTGGCAGCAGTTTCGTTTCTCAGCGCTGGTCCCCACGGTGGGTCCTCACTCAGCTGCAGATGGGATATCCAGGGTTTCCACGGATATCCACGCTGGATTTCACAGGGTTTGCAGCGCTTTGGCCGTGCTGGTCCCTCCTGCCTCGCTTTAATCCATCCTTTATGGCAAAGCGTGGCCCACTCGCTGTCCACATCCTCCGAGCTTTGGTGGCTGCAGCTCCACAGCGGGGCCAGCCTTGCCTGCGAGTTCCACTCTCGAGTGTGGGGTTTTAATAAAGGCTTTCAAGGTGGAGAAGCGTTTGATTAGCACCTCGCTCCCCCTCGGAGTGGGTGCTTTGATAGCTCATGAGCAGAAGATTAAACTGAATTATTCAAGCGGTGACACCAGGCAGAGAGATTCCGGAAAGTGACGTCTCCCACTTTGATGTCGGAATACCTGAAACGGAGTGAACTGGAGACTCCAAACGCCGAGTGGCCTTGCAGGAGGAAGGGGGCAATGAGAGGGATGTGAAATCATTTCATCTAAGGCAAGTGCCCCCTCCTGACCAAACCTCGAGTCCAGTTTGCTGCGAGTGCAAAGAAAATGCCATTTTGAGATCTGAAGCTTCCTCTTCCCAAAGGAGGAATGGAAATGTCAGATGCAAACAGGGCAAGAGATTCCCAGCGCTTTGCCCAAGGGGGATATGTTGCTTCAATCCATATAATTGCCTGTAAAGATCCATAATTAATGTCAACCACTGCGAGTAGATACTTGGCAATGTATTTCTAGGCCACTCTTCCAGCCAGGACTGTGCTGTTCCCTCTGCCATCCTCCTAAAGCTTTTCCAGATGATGGAAGAGGTGGGAATTCAGTCAGAAGTGTAAGAGCCTATTGGTTTGCAAAGCGCTCCTGCTGCTTCCCCTTTTTCCTCTCTGCTCAAATCTTCCCTCAGCACAGAAGATCAACTCAGTTGTCCCCTTGTCTCCTTAATGTTCTCCCCGAGAATCCAGGGGCTGCTTGGGGACCTCCACTTCTGCTGAGAAAACACAGGGGAGTGGGGAATGACAAAACCTTGGCTTGGGGGTGGCTCCTGGCCAGAAGGTGGAGAGCAGGAGGAGGAAAGCAGGATTCAAAGGGCTCCACAAAAGCCTCTCAAAGAGATGCAGAGAGGAGCACCCTGAGGGCTGCTGGGCAGGGACACGGTCACCAGGCCCAGGCGATGCACAGCCAGGCCTTTGCTTTGGGCTGCACTCGTATTTTGTGAGTCCTGCAGAGAGAACTCCCCAGACCGATATCCAGAAGCGCTTGGAAACTGTTTGGGAACTTTTTGGAGTGCTGTCTTTGGGTTTCAGAGTACCACGAGAATTTGGTGAACCCAAACCAACAATCACAGCTAGAACAGGTCTGGAAATCCCTCGCCTAAGCTGTGTGATGGATCACTGTGAACAGCAGGAACAGAACGAGCAAAAAACTGCAGGATTTCAAAGCCTGGCCCTCTGCCATGTCCTGTGGTACCTGCAGCAAAGAGCAGGCCAGGCTGGGGACTGCTCCAGTGACATTCCCAGTGCTGGGCTCCTCAGTGCCCGACTTTTAGTAGCACTTTTGCACATTTTCTGCCTTAGAAATGAGATTCACTGTGCAGGAGCAGGATTCCTGGGAAGGGAACTCTTGGATAACAGGCAGTACAAACCCTGCTCTGCCTCTCAGTCTCTGTTTCTCCACTCTCCCCCTGTCTCAGTAAATCCAGTGCTCAGGCTGCTGTAAATGTCAAGAACTTATTGCACAAGGTTGATTATTATCATCAGTATTTTCTGCTTTTCAGAGAGACTCACAGAAGTGGATTACCAAAAGAAAGTGACCTTGGCATGGCTTTTACTGAATGGTAATTAAACCACGTTTCCTGAGTATTTCTCTACGTGCTTCTCCCCTCCTCTGGTGCTGGACTGCAGGACACCAAAAGCCAGCAGCTCTCTGGGAGCCCTGCTGGGCTCCTCCAGGCAGGAATGGTGGAGGAGGGGGTTGGATATGGAAATGGATTTTCCTTCAACACACACTGGCTGCAAACGAAGGTCCCCGTCTGCTGTGACACCGCCTGGGCAGACACCAGGAATTATTTTGCTGCCATTGCCAAGCTCCTGCAGCCAACACTTGTATTTCCATTAGGCCTCCTCTCCCTGCCCTCCCCACTGCAGCCTGCACACTCATCAATGTTTACTCCAGAGAGAAATATTTACAGCATTCCTTCCCCTCCCGGCACTCTACAAAGGGACACACATAAGCTTTGGTGTCTTTGAAAGAAATAACACTCACAAACATTTGCCTGTCACTGGCCACAGGAACGTGTGCCGTGGGGGCCAGCAAGGAACTGAAGAGAACAACGAGACGCCAACACAGAGACACGACAGCAGAGCTGGCTGGCCCGGGGGTGCTGGTTAAGGTTTGCTCTTGCCTGGAGCGGAGATTTCTCTCCCTTTCCCAGCAGAAATGCAAGTCCTGGCCCTGGGTGAGGCGGCAAACGCTGGCGGAGAGACCCGAAGGGAGCCTGTGCTGAAGGACTCCGCACATCCAGCAGAAAAGCAACAAAAATCTGCTCTCCCAACGTCCAGGCTTTTCAAGTATTGTCACCGTAAACATCGGGGTTTGTGGGGTTTTGCTGCGAGACATCGGAGGCGGCTGCTGGAGACCCCCAAAACCAACCCTGGAATCGTCAGCCCAGCTCTGCCTTGGCTCACCTGCGGGAACCAGCAGTGGACACTGAATGGATCCCTGCTGGATCACCACGGCCATGCTGGACGCTGCTGGACACTGCTGGGCACTGCTGGATCCCTGCCAGATCACTGTGGCCATGCTGGACACTGCTGGACGCTGCTGGACCACCGGCAGCCAGTGAGGTGGGATGGAAGTGGAAAAGGGAAAAGCAATGAAATTCAGATCTTTCCTCATTCGACAGTAAATGGGATTTAAAAAAAATACATATATTGACATAATATAAATACACGGATAAAGCTGGATTTCAAGACAGGTCGGGTGATCTGATGGTTCTGCAATTCAGGTAGAGTTCCTTCTAGTGCCTCTAAGTTACTCAGCCACTGGACTGTTTTCGGGCTAAACTGCTATTTCACTTGTGTAAAAAGGTGTGGTGCAAACTTGTGCTCGTATTTGTTGTAAGATCCCAAAACGAAGACATTTCGGTTTTCCAGACGTTCTGATTGGTGTGAGAGTTCGTTCGCAGAATGCCTGAGCCGTGTCCTCGGGAGGCTCTCGGGGACAGGATTCAGAGCTGATCCTTCTTGCCAGGATTATCTCTATGGCCTCTGTGGTTTTTGCTCTATTTCTTCTTTTTTTTTTCCTTTTTCTTCCTTTTTTTTTTTTTAAAAAAAACCCTTTTAAATAAAGTTTTATTTTCTAATATACATTAAACAATTTTCATGCAAAGCAGCAGTCGTGGAGACATCCAGACTTTCCAGGTTCCTTCTTTCCATGTACGCTCGAAGAAACGATCCACCTTGCTTGGACTTTGAGATGTTTCATCTTCTTCCCTTCCTGCCCTTTCAAACTGGATCCTGTTTGATTTTTGAGCACAGCCAGTCCTTGGGCCAGGCTCTGCTCCCTCCAGAAGAGCCTTGTGGGGGGTGTGTCCAGTGCCTTCCTTGCTTTTCTCCCTCCAAATTCCCGAGAGTCCGTGCGATCCTCTGCCCTTTGCTGTCTGTGACCTTTCTTCAGCTCTCAAAGGACATGGCCCCAATGAGTTGCTCTACTTTGTAAGCCAAGCGCTGCCTCCGAGCCTGCTCATCCTGCTCCAGAGCCCCGATGAGCTGGGGAGGAAACAGAAAAAGGGGAAAAAAAAGAATCAGAGAGAGAAATCAGTGCGAGAGAGGGGGTGGGAGAGGTGGGTGGGCAGCGAGATGTGAGCAACTTGAAGTGGGGAGGTGTGAAATCCCAAAAAATGGCAAAGCAACTTGGCTGTCGTTGGTTTGTTGGACCCCTTGATAGCCACCCAACAAAACCCACTCTGGTGCCTTGGACTCCGCATTTCTTGTCTCGTTTAGCACAAAAGTGATGAGATTTTTCAACCTTAATGGGAAAACAGCCGTGGCGTTGTATCACAAATGGCTACACGCGGTTCAATGACAAAACCCTTCCGTTTCACGGACATAATTACAAAATTGGTTCTTCTTGCAGGGAGATGAAGGGGTGGAACAGATGGCGAGAACTTGGTTTCAAGTGATGCATTCATTAAAGGAGCTCAGGCTGCCAGGGAGCCTTTGCGAACGGGAGCCTGCGTCACTGCAGTGGGGATTCGGACCACGCTGTTCCCAAAGGACACCGAGGTTTCTGGGGAGCTTCGCTGGGTCATGAATGTTTTCCACTGCACTGGGTGCATGCCAGGGCTGAGGAATCCAGGTGCTCCCACGATATTTTAGCTCTCAGTCCTCCTGGGGAGGATGCTACAAGCGCTGCCAAACCCCTCTGAGCGTGAAGAGAACAGCGGGGCAGGAGCGGCGCCAGCTATGGCCGGGCTGCACCCAGGGAAGGGAGGGGAAGGAGCTCTGGAGGCAGCAGAGAGATCCCTACACAAGCCAGCACCGCATCTTCTCTCCCACGCACGTGCCATGGGGCCCTACCGCCCCAGGGGACACCCACCATGGCCCAGGGGACACCACCAAGGCCCAGGGGACACCACCATGGCCCAGGGGACACGGCTGCCCACACCCACCTCCTCGCTGTACTTGCTGACATAGGAGTAGATCTCGTTGAGTGCACTCAGCATGTTGAACTCCACGGCGTGCAGGCGCGACTGCTCGGCGAGGTAGGCGTTCATGTCCTGGTCGCTGATGGCCGGGAGCTTGGCGATGTCCGCGTAATACCTGCGGGAACGAGGGGTCAGGGGAAGAATGAGAAACAGGAATGCTCAAAATGCCCCTCTTCCCCCTGGGATTTAAGCTAAGCTCTGCAGGGGTAAGAACATCCTTTTGCTTTGTGTTTACATCCAGCAAAACAGGATCCTGGGCTGTAACGAGCTGAAAACAAGAGCAGCGATGCTCGGCGGGGCTGAGAACCACCCTGCAGCAGCACTGATGGTCCCTGCGCTTCCCTTCCACTCAGGATGTTCTATTCTGAGACCCACGGGGTTTCAGGCAGGACCAGAGCACCCTGCACCCACACTCCCACGTGCTGCCCTCACCTCTCCACCCAGCTCTTGTAGCTGGGGATGTCCTTGGCGTACAGCAGCTTGTTGGAGGGGGAGTCCTTGCCCAGGCGGTGCTCCGAGGTGGAGCAGGAATCCATGAAGGTCTGAGCCACCACGGACAGGCAGGCGTCCGTGATGCTGCCCTTGTGGATGTCGAACACGAACTGCGGGTTTTTGATCACGTTCACCCAGAAGCGGAGGGGGAGGCTGGGAGGCAAAGCAAGAAACGAAATGAAATGAGGAGACAAAGGCGAGGAAAGGGCGCTTGCTGCGGATGGTGCTCCCAGGAAGAACACGAACGGTGGGAAGAATAAGAGAAGAATTTAAACAGGAGCTGGGCCAAGGCCATCAAGCACCAGTCAGCCCAGTGCTGCTCAGGTGGCTGGTGGTGGATCCTGCCACACCGGGGAGCCGCTCTGGGCTCGGATCCCACACGGAGCAGTGGAGGAGATGAGGGGCAGGGCAGAGCTGGGCAGTGTCTGGGGGTACTGGGGGGGCATCTGCAGGAGGAGCCCATGAGGAGGAGGTGGTCAGAGCAGGGCTGCAGGGCGGGGTGAGCCGGGGGCAGCTCCGGCGCTCATCAGCGCTGCCCGGCCGCTCGGCGCTCCGTCACTGCGAGCCGGCAGCAGGAATCACAGGCTTTGTCCCCAAATCCCGGGGCCTTTGCAATCAAAGGGGAATTATTATTCCTTTTTTTCTTCGGCTGTATGGCAGGATCAAAAAAGCAGCTGCTGCTTTCTATTACCTTTCAAGTCGCAGCTCTCTCTGTCTCTCCAGCTCGCTGAAGGCTGCAGCCTTAACTCCTGCAGTGCTGCAGGAGAGCAGCTCAGCCCCAGCCCCAGCAGCCCCAGCTCCCTCTCCCAAATTCCACTTGCCTCAATCTGCTCCAGGGACAGCCTTCTGCCATGTCCCCACCAAAATCCCCTTTCTGGGAACGCTGCAGCTCAGCTGAGCCTAAGAAAAGGAAGGTCCAGGCCTGGTGGGGTCTGGTGGCTCTGGCAGACCAAACTCTGACGGTCACTGCTTTCTTTTTTCTTGTAATTTCTTGTGATTCTACAGTTTTTATCCCAGTAACTCCTTCTTCTAAGGCTTTAAATGAATTGTTTTGAGCTTCCCACTGCCTTAGCAGGGAACCAGCTTTTGCAGCCATGATGATTAGAGGCCTTTTAAACCACGAGGGACTCAGGGGAAAATACAAGGTCTTTAGGGAGCAACATTTGTTGTGCTTTTTTTTTTTCCTTTCTTGCACAGGTAAATTTCCAACCCATGGAGGTTTTAATCCTAAAATAGCAGCAGAGGCAGAGATGTGAGAGCTCTTACTGTTTGGAGAAGGCTGGACCTGGCTGCAGCCCAGGGCACGCAGAGCTGGCTCCTTGTCCCTGTGCCACCTCCTGCTGATGCCCAAATGCTCCAGGTGCTTCCCAGAGCGATGGGAAAGGTGCTGAGCTCTCCCCGCCCAGCCAGTGCTGGCATTTGTGGCACAGCAGGGCCCTGCAGGCAGCACAGAGCAGGAGCCCTGCTTCCCACTCTTCCCCAAGTCCAGCTGTGCAGATCTACAGCCTGAGGGCAGAGTCCAGCCCCCACCTGGGCAGAGGACTCAGGGACAGCCAGGCTATCCCTTCCCTTCCAAATCAGGATATTTCATGATTTTATGATCCTATGAACACCACACTGGCAGCCCAGCCCAGGCTCAAACCCCACTGCCACACCCCCTGGGGCAGCACAGCTTTGTGCCCCTCTCCCGCTTCGGGGCTTGGCTGTTCCCAGCCCTTCCCAGAACAATCCCCAGGTGTTTTTATCCCCCAGAATGGCTGAACACTCCGGTCTGCCTCCCTGTCCCCCCTTTACCAGTTGCTCTTCCAGGTGTGCCGGACGTCGGTGTCGTGGATGCCGTGCTTGTCCGCCTGCTCGTCCAGGAAGTCGAACATGTACTTGATGGCGAGGGGCAGGGCGCTGCCGCGGTGCACGGTGCTGAACAGCGTCTCAAACAGGTCGTCCACGAACTTCTGCAGCGTGCCCTGATGGGAGCATTGCAAATCAGACAACTTCGAACATTTTTTTTCAGTGTAATTTCATTTTGTTTATTCGTTCGTCTCTGCCCAGCGTGGGGGGAATTGAAGCTTTCTCTTGAAAAGGCTCTGTTTCACTGAGGGTTTGGGAATTTCAGGGTGAGGCCTGATAGGCTTCAATCGACAAAAAGAAGATTCCCAGAGCCAGAAGATACAGAGCAGGTAAATGAACACTGACAAACATCACCCCTGAGTGTGAGGAAATCTGGACTTCAGGTCCCCCCCCAACCCCAGGAAAACCCAGCAGGGACAGCCAGCCTGGGAGCTGAGCATCGTCAGGGGGTGCACGGGACCCCTGGATGAGCCTCACCGTGCGTTTCCCAGCAGATTCAGCCCCGTTACCTTGGTAGCCAAGAGCCTGGTCAGGTAGATCTCAGACACCATCTTGCTGCCCCGGTCTCCTTCCTTCTGGTCGCCGTGGTCGTGGTTCTTGACCAGGTGCCAGACCTTGACGCCGCTCTCCAGGTCGGGGGTGATCATGGGGGCGCGGGAGCGGAGGCTGTCGGGGCTCCCGGTGTAGCGGAACGTGGAGTCTGGGCCAGGGCAGAGAGGCCGGTCAGGCTCACAGCAAAACCCTTCTGCACTTCCCTCAGTGCCCTCACCGTGTCTGATAATGCCCAAACCACCTGCACTGGGTTTTTTTAATAGGGAAATGAAACGCAAAACCACTGTGGTTTGTTTTGCACACGTTCTTGTTCTGCACCATCAGAAGTTGGCGTTTGCCAAAGGTCTGTGTTGGTCTCCACTGAACAAAATACCTCAGAATTGAGCTTTTTTCCCCCCCCAGACATGGACTTTCCTGCCCCATTCACATCCTTTCCTGATGTGAACTCCTCCACACAGAAATCCTCCCTGAGTCACAGCTCACACGCTGACCCCGGGCACCAACTCCTGCAGCAGCAGAGCCCCGATTTTAGGATTCCGTAAATAATGAGGAACTGCCCAGCACAGCCAGCACAAAGGGCAGGAGGAACTGCTGAGCTTGTCCTTGAGGCTTTCAGGAGGGCAGCGAGGACTCAAGCTGAGCATCAGCAGCAGAGCCTGAGGCCAGTCCTGCAGCCTGTGCCACCCCTGCACCGAGCAGGCCCAGCCTCCTGCTGTCCCTGCGGGGAAAGGGGAGCTCAAAGGACACCAGACAACTTTCCCTTAATTGCTCAGAAGCCACAGAGGGACGTGACACATTTATTTATATGTTTCACTTCCCAAAGAATGCTCCTCCCTGGATCCTCAGCGTCTCCAGGAGGCTGAGGGGACCCAACTGTGCCTTGCTGGATTTTCCCTCTCGCTGCATTTCTTTGTTCTCTGGGAACCTCGTGCGTTTTCTCAAGTTTAGCCTTCAATTCACTGCTCACCCTCCTCGTCAAGAGTGCGGGGATCGATCGTAAATCAGCTGAGGGAAATACTCAAGTCATTACCAAAGTAGCTGGATTTTCATCCCTGATTAAGGCTTAGATAAATGAGTGCTCCAACTGATATAATTAAAAAGACAGACAGGGGGACAGCTCAGGAAGCATCCAGTAATTCTATTTTTAAACATATCTCTGCACTGATATATAGCAGGGGAAGTAAATAAGTATCTAATTTAAATTCTGCTGGCACAATTAGAAATATTAATCTTAACATGAGCAATGATCGCTCCTATTGGTGCTTTGCAAAAGCTTTTCCAGCTGACAGAGATCAGTGAGCACTGAGGACTCAGGCTGCGAGACCCAGCCTTGGTTTTTCCATCACCTGGACTATGGGATGTGTTGGACACTCGTGGGCCACACCTGGCAGGGAGAAATGCCTTTTCTCCTGGTTTTTACCTCAAGACTCCCCTGGTTTTGGTGCCTCAGAACCCTTGCTCGAGCTAAAAACCAACATTATTTTGGGAGCTATAAACAAGAGGAGGAGATGGGTTTGTCAGGAGACTTTTTGCTGGTAAAACACTCTGTGAAATGAACGATAATGAAAGATCAGCACTCGAGAGATTTTGCCACTGCTGCCTTTTATGGAAGTCTATTATTACAATTACTGTGGATTTAGTGTTCCGAGTGCGCACCTGGCACCTCGCAGGCTCATTTTCTCAGGCTGCAGCATCTTCAGGGACCCTCTGGAATGTGCTGAGCCCTGCTATTATGCAAATCAGGAATTCCCAGGTGTGCACATCCCTGCACTCTGTGCTAAGATTGCCCTTCCCCATTTGTGACCCATTAGCTCAGAGCTCAGGATCCTGCACTTGGAAACAGGGGAAGGAATCAGGTTTTTTCTGTGGTGCAGCCCCGCTCAGGGGCAAGGGGCTCAAAGATCCTTTCCTGCATCACCCATCCCCTCTGAGCCCTTGGAACTTTTCCAAGACCCACATTCCCAAAGGCTGCTCTTGTGCTTGGCACTTCCTTTTCCCTCCTCTCACCTCCTCTGGTCCTTTTGCTGTTCTCACAGCTGGAAAAGCCTTTGCAATCCAAACCAGCAGCCAAGGAGGTTTTCCTGTTTGGATTTACATTTGTTTTGGGCGGTTCTCTGGGGGAAGCTGCTGCTTTTCCCCACCTAAATCCCGGTGTCTGTCCATGAGCCATCCCTTCCGATCCCACTTCTCACCGTATCTGCTGATTGATGTCCGGGAGATGCTGGCAGAGGCAGGAATGTTGTAGGAGGAGGTTTGCTTGGGAACCAGAGCCACCACGGAGCGGTCTGACACCTGGGGAGGCAAAGCAGGAGCAGGTCAGTGGGATTCCCTGTCCACACTGTGATCTCCAGCTGCTGATCCAGCAAATCCTGGGAAGAGGAGTCCAGGACATGCTCCCAGCCTGGCTGAGCCCTGTGCTGGGTCAGGCTACAGCAAGAGCCTGAAGGAAATGAGGGATAAATCAAAAGACGTGGTGAAGATGCTTTTGGTCGTTCTGATTTAGGATTATGCCTTACCCAATAAAAATGAGAATCTCAAGAATTGTTGTGATCCAATTAAAGTAACAATGCAGAGGGAATAAAAGGGCTGTAATAACGTTATGGGCCATAAAACATTCCTATTAAACCATTTTTTATTTTAGCAATTTTTACGAACTTTAAAAGTTTGATTTACAGCAGAGCAAGTCATAAAGCCATCTTTCAGGGTATTTAATTGTTATCCCTTTACTGCTCCAGAGAAGGAATTAAACACTGGGAAGTCAAACTATAAATGAACATTAGCGCTAACAAGGTTTTGTTACAGCAGATTTTAGTAGCCATGTTTAATTTTATCCTCCCTATAAATCTGGTAGTCACTGGAAGTTTTCTAACTTATTCCCCTTAATTAAGGATCTGCAGGTTTCCAGGGAATGGGCCTGAGTGGCTTTTAATTTTGAACTTGTGACCTGTGGTGCAGCACAGCGAGGGAGCAGAGAGTCACCACGTCTTGCCAGGGCCCAGCAGACACTTTTTAGAGGCTCAGCACAAAGGAAATGCCTCTTCCTGCTGCAGGAATTGCTTTTTGGGGCTAAATCCTGCATTATTTGCCAGGAGTCTTGTGATGGACTCAGCACTGACCCTAGGAGTGGAGGTTTTTTTGCTCCCCCAGCAGCTCCAGGGGTTTGTACAACACCTGCAGCACAAGGTGAGCTGCACACAGCGACCTGTGCTGCCTCCAAGGCTTTGGGCTGCATTCAGATGAAAGGTTTCATGGAAAACCGAGTTATTATTATTGCTGGTGATAGTGGAAATAATAGTTACTTGTGTTTGGCGGCACAAAAGTGAGATTTTTCTAAGCAAAACACCCCAAACACCTCCATTATTTCCTTTGCTGCTCCTGCCTCACTTCATCCAATTTATTAAGTCAGTGGAAGAAGTGATCAGCGCTGATATTATTTTCTTAGGCTGTTATTAGCTGCCACTTCAGCTCCGTTTCACCAGGGAGAAACCCAAGCCCGGGGTGCTCCCGTGCCGGATCCATTTCCAGCAGGGCTGTGCTTAACTGGGAGAGAGGCACTAAAAATTCCACACACACACACAGAGAAGAGCCGTCTCACTCTCTAAATTTTGGGTGGAATGGCTGCTGTCAGCTCAGCCCCAGCAGCTGCAGATCAGCCTCAGACGGAGCACGCGCTCGCTCCCCCCTCGCGCTGCCACGCTCCCGGAGCACCCCCGGGACACGCTCCGAGCTGCCTGGCTGCTTTACAACTTTGTAAATATTCTGATTATTCTACAAGCTGGGAACACGGGGCACAAACCACCTTAAAGGCAGGGAAAATAAAACCTGGGGAGGGAGAGACGGGAGCCCAGGCCACGGTGCTGTGTTTGTGCCGGGCAGCGAGGGCGCGATGAGGATTCCAGCTCCACGTCCACACCACCCTCAGCTCCTGAACCTCATTTTCCACCCAAACCTTCCCTTTCTCCTTCTAATTTTTCATTTAAAGCAGTTTCCTGGTCTCCTGGCCTCTCCAGACTCGCAGGGGCTGACAGGTATTCATGCTCTGCTGCCTCTGAGTTAACCCTGCGTGAGCCACTGTAAATCATTCGATATTAAATCCAGTGTTTCATTTTTCCTGAGTGAAACCACACGGGGTAAGGCTCTCCCATGGAGTTTAATAGCCATGAAACCAAAAGGATACGACACAAATGTAATACAATTCCTTGCCATGTATAAAAAGCTCCAGAGAATTTAACAAAGAATTACACTTATTTAAGCTACACATCTATTTTTATAAATGAAGAAATAAGCAGGAGGTGCACAGTTCTCTCTATAATTTTATAAAGTGGTTCAAAACTATTAGAAAGGTGAATATTTCGCTTTAATTCCAATTTGGGTTTCGTAGTGAAGGCTTCCCATGAAAAATGCATTTGATCAGTTATGGTATTTTTGTGATTCTAATGCAGAAAACAAAAGCAGCGGTGTCAAAGATCCAGCATCCAGGTGCGGAGCCGGGAAACCCTCAGAATGAAATCCCCACTCTCGGGGCACAGTGAGGAGGAGGAGGGTGGTTTGGAGCCCTGGAGGTGCAGGAATGGGGCTGTGGGGAATGGGAATCAGGAGCAGGGAATCGAGGACCAGGAGGGTTCTGCGCCCTCCTGCAGAATCCCAGGTGCCAGCACCCGCCCAAGGGACGCAGCTGGAGCTGCGGGATGGGAGCCTGGGCTGAGCATCCCAGCACCATCTGCAAACCCAGGGATCCCTCTGCCTTCAGAGCAGAATAAAGACAAGGCAGATCTCAATAAAAGATGGGCAGAGCTTTACAAAGCAGCTCCCATTTCTTTCCTGGAAATCTAGAAATCATCTTCACTACTCCTCTGGAAATCCACATTTATTTTAATGGCTTGAGGCACACCCGGTTCATGCGTCACACTCCTGTTAAATGGTGAGACAGCAGCACTTGGAACTCCAATGATTTTATACCCTCTTTAAGCTGGGCCTCTACCCAGGTATTTGTTTAACTGTGTAGTTCTGCAGCATCTGTGTTTCTGATACCTAATAAAAACATTTACTCCAACAGAAAAAACTGCAAACTGTAAGAATAAAAAAAAATTCAAAAATTATATATATATTGCTGATAGTTTTTGGTAAAACTTGACAAGATTTCTGCTGCAGTGAAAAGAATTTGGCTTCTCTTTAATGCCTGAGACAGCTCTGCTGGGCTGTGCAGAGCTCGGGCCAGAGCAGGCAGACACGTGCCACTACCTGGCTGGATGCTGGGCTGCCAACTTCTCCGTTCTTCCAGAGCAAACCTGACATTCAAAAGGCAGCGAGAGCTGCAGCATCTCGAGTGCTGCAAGGATTTTGTTTATTTTAAGGGGAAGCTTTTGGCTCAGGTTTTCCCACAGGCACTGGAATGAAAGTGCTCCCTCCCCCAGCATCCAGCGCACATCAGACAAGCACAGCTTTCACTGGTGACTTCCTCACGATGACTTTTAAAGATCAAGGCATAATAAAGTCTCGCTGCTTCCCTGCATGTTGGTTAATCCCTTGCAACTGTCAGGTAAAACAGATTTTTAGGAACAATGGAATTAATCTGCACAACTCCTCTGACATTTTACGGTAATCTGTGTTTAAATCCTGGGGGCTGCTTGGAAAAGTTGACCCTGGAGGTGCTGTTTAACATGCACGGTGCATATTGATGCCACTCTCCTGCCTCGCTCCCTGATTGCAGGGCTCCTGTCAATACTGGCTCCCATTCAAGTCCCCCAGCGTGAGTCAGGCTGATGGACTGGAGATGCTGGATAAACAGGGAAAGATGCCAGATTAAATACCAAACACTTCTGGGCAGGTGGTGATGGACAGGAGTAGGTTACAGGCCCCAATTAATGCAGTTACCCTGTGCTGCAGACAGGCTGGGAGGGAAAGCTTTGATTCCCTGCAACCAAGCCTTCCTCAGCTCCCTCCTTACCTCTCTTCCCATCTTTTGCTTTGATTCCCTGCAACCAAACCATCCTCAGCTCCCTCTCTTCCCCTCTTCCACACTGTAAGGAGCCCTTTCCAACAGACTCTGCCCTATCCAGAAGCTGAAGATGGCAAGAATTTCTTAGGCCTCCTCACCCACCCTGTTGGAGCATCTTCACTGCCTGGCTTCACTCTTCCATGAGTTTATGCCTCCCCTGTTGCACTCTGGTTGTCCCAGATCCCCAGACAAAGTCCTGAGCCCCCCGTGCTCCCCTCCCCAGGCCCCTCATCCCCAGCAGCGCCAGCTCAGCCCCTGCACTGCTCTCTCTGCCTCTCTCCCACGGCTGGCAGGTTTAACTCAGCCAATTTTCAACTCTGCTGCTCCCTTTGAGCTCCGTGTCAAGGTTGCTTTCCCCCCTAATGCTAAAGCACATGGAACCCTTCTGGTTTATCACACCAACGTGACCTCCCTGTCTGTCTGGGCAGAGGAGACACTTGGGAATTAACTTCCTGCTGTTCTCCTCTTCGCTGCTGGCAGCTTGCTGGGAGCTGTCAGTGGGGCTGCTCCCTCACCTGATAGTGCACCAGGGTGTTCAGGCGCTTCCAGTCCCCCTCGATCTTGGTGGTGATGTCTTCATCCTGCAGCACCACCCGAGCGATCCGGCCCTGCCGCCACTCTGGGGACAGGGGAAACCATGGTCAGAGGGGGCTGAGCTCTGCAAATCCCACCAGGAATCAGCCACCAGCCCCTCTGATCATCCCATTCTCCTCAGGCAGGGGAGCTCCTACCCAAATCCATGTCAACAGCTCTCGGTCTTTGGGAATAGGGGACGTTTTTGTACACGGCATCCAGGATCTTCTCCTTGACTTGGGTGATGGTGTCGCAGTTCAGCACCTTCACGGGGATCTCTGGGCTGTTCTCGTTGTCTGGGTTCACGCAGTTTAGGATCTGCAAGAGAAGAACCACACCATGCTCTAAAGGAGAAACAAAACGTGTCACAACGACCTCTTCCCATAAAAAACCCCACTGCAGCCCTAAATGCATCATTGCTATTGCAATGTATATTGATATAATTCCTGCTGAGGGAGCAGTCCTGGATGGCCATTTTCACTCACTGCAGGAGGGCAGTGCCCAGGGATAAAACCTTTCCCTCAGACCTGCCTTTAAAACCTGCAGCTTGGGGACACACCTGGCTGGGACACGGGTCCTTATTGCCCAGCAACACTCACACCTCAGGCAGTGTCCTGATCCCTGCTCCAAGGGCCAGCACAGCTGAGGGACAGCAGGAATCCCTGCAGCCTCACTCACCAGGGTCTTGTACTCGATCTGCTGCCGGATGAGTTTGTCCTCGCTCAGGGAGTACCGCGCCTCGCCCGTGATGGCATCGATGGGGCCCTTCTCCATCTGCTGCTTGATGGCACAGTAGAGCATGAACAGGGGCTCTCCAGCGCATTCCTGCACGGGAGGAGGACACCAGAGCTGACACAGGGGGAAGGTGCCTCTCCTCCGCTTGGCACAGGCTCAGTCCCACTGACTCAATCCTCAGCACACGCGCAGCCCAGGGCTGGCCCCCAGCAGCTCCCGGAGAGCACAGCCAAGCCCACGAGCTCCGCTGCTCCGTGGCTGTGTTGTCTTTGGCAGGGGAGATCCCTCCCGAATCTATATGGCTGTAAAAAAAATGGAACTCGAGATCTCGATCTCACTGTTCACTCCCGTGGAGCAAACTCAGTGGGGATTCCAAAGCCACAAATTAAGTTAAAAACTATGGAAGCCAAGGCGTGAAGACGTGAAAATTTCCCGTAAGTACTGGAGAGGTGTAACAGGACCTCCTTTAGGTGGGAATTACGCCGGGAGACCTGAGGGTTGGGGAAGGCTGTGAGCACGGAGCAGCAGCCCCAGAGCAAATTCCCACCTCTCCTTCCTCGCTACTCCATCTTTTGGAGCCTGATGGAAGAGCTTCACCCCCAGACGCACCCCGGGGACGGCCGCGGGGTGCGACAGCAAAGCAGCAGCGGGGTCCCCGCTCCGTCTCTCCTTACCTTGAGGAACCTGTGGAGCAGGAAGGCAAACCAGTTCGTCAGCATCTTCTCCGCCACAGACTCGGTCCTGGGGAAGGCAGAGGGCACCGATCACACACAGAGCCAGTCCCCCGAGCCGCGCCGGGCACGGCAGCCCGGGGCAGCAGGATGGGGCCGGCGCTGTCCCCGTCCCTGCAGCGCTGCCAGCGCCTGCCCAGCTGCCAGCCCGTCACCAGCGAGCCCGGTGACTCTCAGCTCCTCGCACGGGGTGCAAATTACAGCCTGGCTCAGTAAATCACTGGGATTTACAGCGCTGCCTGGCAATCAGGGACAGCCGAGTGACAGTGGCAGGGAAATTGCAGCTTTCTCCCCAGTCCCACCCCGTGTCCTCTCCCCACATTGTGCCCGAGATTATCTCTAATTTAAATACAATGGCTCCTAATGATAGTTTTTAACGCTGCCTCTGCAGGACCCGGAGGCTTTCCTTAAAGCTCCACAGCCCCTTCTCCTGGGATGGGATGGCTCTGGTGGTCGCGGGTTGTCTCACACGGGAACCGAAGAGCTGCTGTGCTGCAGCCTGGCCAGCTTGACCATGCCCCTGGCCAGCTGTGACCACGCCCCAGGCCAGCTCTGACCATGGCTTTGCCTGGCTCAGCACCATCAGCCTTCCCCTCACGCAACACCAGGATCTGATTCCAAATTCCAGCAGGCAAAGAGGGATGAATCCAATTCCCCGCATCCTTTCCTCTGGGGACTGTCCCCTCTGCCCTCACCATGAACCAGGTCACCTCCTCCCTGGCCTGGAGACAGTCACATCCCACTCCAGACCCATTTTCCCCATTCTTTCCCCTTAAAGGAGGGACTGCCTCTTGCTGTGAACCCCCACAGCATTCCGAGTGCTTGGAATTACAAGCACACGCCGAAGAAGCACAGGGCTCGATTCCAAAGCCAAGCAGATCAAGAATAAACAGGAGCCAGAGATTTCAACAAGCAAAAACTGACACCAGTCGGCCGACAGACCTGGGGTCACATCATCCATCATCTCCTAGGATGGCAACATCTGCCAGGAATTTGTGAAAATGTCTCCAGATCCCCAAAGAATTTAAGCCTGAATTGATTAACCGCCTAAAAATTCATCCTACAAATTGACACAGACGTTGTTCTCCTGTTTGAAATATTTCAGGCACCCAGTTAAAGAGGAGAAGCACCAGCACCCTTCCAAACAGCCCTGGAAAATGGAGAGACAGTGACACAAACCACAGAATGGGTGAAAAACTCAGGAAATAATACATTCAGGACTTCAGGGGGAATATTAATTTAATAAACTACTTTGTTAATAGAATATTAAATGAAGAATTTGCAAGTCTCACAATTAGCCCTCCCAGTGAAGCAATGCTGTGTCCTGTCCCTGGGGGCTGCTCACGGCCTGACACCAGCTCTGCACAAAGCACTGAAATGTGGAGTGACAGAGAAGCTGGGGCATCTTGCAGGGCTGAGTGGGATGGGATACTCCGGGCCTGGCTCTTCTCTTCCATCTCTTCGTCAGCAACACCAGCTCAGCTGAACGGAGCAGCACAAAGCAGCACCTCGGAGCATCCCTGTCAAACCCTGTTTCTCCTGAGCTCCCAGCACTGAACCTCCTCCCAGCACAGCCCGAGCATGAGATATTTGCAGTGCCCCAGCCCCGGGGACAGCCAGCAATGGAGTCGGTATCGGGTTCATCCTCACTGTCCTGTGCTGCCTGGGAGAGCGGCTGCTCTCACGCTGCCCTGCCCTCCTCTGCCTTGGAAATGGGAAACTGCCTGCCAGCCCAGGGCCTGGCCTTCCTCCTACACATGGAGGGCTCTGCTGAGCCCCCAGATCTGCTGAGCCCCCAGATCTGCAGCCGGGTTTTGAGCTGCCCCTACAGGCACCGCTCTGTGCCATCGCCGGCCTCTGGATGCTGCTGAAGATCTGCTCCGAAAATAAAAAATAAGCTCCTGGAGGTCACCAGGGCTCAAGAGAATCCCTGGGCTTGGAGCAAACCCTTCTCACACCGACCACAGAAGGAGGGCACAGCACGATCCAGAGACAGTTTTCCAAAGGAGCCTGACGCCGGCGCCCAGCCTTGGCTGCTCCGCCGGCTTCCTGAGGCACCGGGAAGAAAACAAACCTAAACAAAACGAGCTGAGAGAACCCAAAAAATAAATATGTATTTTATTAATTCTCCCTGCTCTATGTAGGTCTCCAAACTGCTGTTGCCAGCAACCAGAGCAGCTGTTTGATTTAACGTCAACTTTCTTGCTGTCTCCCGCGAGGGGCAGTCGGGGAAGAAAGAGGGGAAAGCAAGGAAGAAAGAGGGAAAGAACTGAGTGTCAGTTATCAACTGCTGCCACCAGAGAGCTCAAAACATTTTAAAAAAGAGTGTTTCACTTCACAGCTGATCACTCCTTATCAAGGCAGAGCGAGGAGTTCCAGGCTGGGCTGGGCTGGGCACCGACAGCCGGGCACAGGGTTGGGACAGGGCTCAGCCTGAGGTTTAATAGGACCCGGAGTAACAGGACAAGGAATAAAGGTTTTAAACTAAAAGGGAGTAGATTCAGACTAGAGATAAAGCAGGAATTTTTATAAGGGTGGTGAAAAACCGGCCCAAGCTGCCCAGAGGGGTGGCAGCTGCCCCATCCCTGGCAAGATCCAAGTTCCCTGTGCGATGGGTGCAGGACAGAGAGCCCACAGCCCCGGCTCCTTGCTGGCTGCTGCAGGGAGGAGGGGGCACAGCTCTTATCACCAGCCCTGTGCTTTTCGGAGCGCCAGGAAAAGTCATTATTGATGGCTGAGGCAGAAGACGCCTTCCCAGCGACTCCTCAAACCACGGGGGAAATTAAGGCGGCTTCCTTCGCCGAGATGAGTTATTGCCTCCGCAAACACAGCCAGATTTAAAGCAATTTCCTGCCGAGTATATTCATTGTGGCTGGAGGGACCCCTGAAATTTTCCTGGAGCTGTGAAACCCTCCCCTCTCTCCAGAGCAATGCCAGCACAGCCGAGGGGCAGCACTGGCCAAGGCCAGGCTCTGCAGGCCCCCCGAGGACGTGGAGAACAGGGGGAGCCTTTTCCTTGTGCCCTCTGTTCTGCCCCACACTAATGCACGATTTTTCCCTATTTTCTTGCTGCCACTTCCCAGCTCTGCCTTGGGTGAGCTGCTCAATCCATCCTTGAGCTCCTGGCCCAGCTGTGGCACACAAATGCTGCTCTCCAGCCAGAGAGAGCCCAAGGATCCAGTTTGAGACCCTGTCCAGACATCTGTGAGCTCCCAGATTAGGGCTAACCCCACGTGCTGCAGACAGGTGAGGAAATGGATGGGAACCCTCTATGGAGAGCAGCGATTCCCTTCCAACACCAGCACCCGCAGAGCCCTCAGATCACAGAATCCTGGGATTATTTAGGTTGGAAAAGACCTCTGAGAGCATTGAGTCCAACCTGTGACCGATCCCCACCTTGTCACCCACACCAGACCAGACCATCCAGAGACTCCACCACCTCCCTGGGCAGCCCCTTCCAACCCTTTCCGTGCAGAAATCCCCCCTGAAAGCTTCACCAGCGCGGCCGTGCCAGCCCGTGGGACCCGTCCCCTCCCCGTCCCCAGCCTCACCTGCGCAGGAGCAGCTTGGGGTGGTTCTTGTTCTCCAGGTTCTTCTCGATGAGGTCGGAGAGCAGCTGTTTGAGGACGTCGGTGGCGTACTCCAGCTTGCTCTGCAGCACCGTCATGATCAGCGAGGCCACGTTGCCGCGGTCCCGCATGGAGAAGCTGCGCTGCAGCTCCAGCGTGCGGATGAAGGTCAGCAGGAACACCTTGTTGTTGATCAGCTGAGCGAAGAGCTTCAGGGCCTTCTCCACACTCTGCTGCCCGTTCCCTTGCACCTGCAGGAGGAGAGCACGGCCATCGGCCACGGCTCGGGGGGACGAGGGGCGGGAGGGCAGCGCTGCACCGCCCTGGGGTCACCCTGCCAGCGCTGCGGGGGAATCACAGGAGCATGGAACGGTTTGGGAGGGAAGGGACCTTAAAGATCATCTCATCCCATCCCTGCCATGGGCAGGGACACCTTCCACCATCCCAGGCTGCTCCAGCCTGGCCTTGGACACTCCCAGGGATCCAGGGGCAGCCACAGCTGCTCTGGGCACCCTGTGCCAGGGCCTCCCCACTCTCACAGGGAATAATTTCTTCCCAATATCCAATCTAACTCTGCCTTCTGCCAGTCTGATCCCATTCCCTCCTGTCCTGTCCCTGCAGTTCCTGATGAACTGTCCCAACTCCAGCTCTCGTCACCCCTTCAGACCCTGGAAGGTGCTGGGAGGTCTCCACACAACCTTCTCTTCTCCAGGCTGAACATTCCAACTCTCCCGGCCTGTTCCAATCCCCTGAGTGACTTCCTGGCCTCCTCTGGGCTTGCTCCAGCAGTTCCATATCCTTCTCACACTGAGGGTACCAGAAGTGTGCACAGCACGGTTTAACCCCGGCTGCACAGGCCAGCACCCCTCCCTCAGGGTCTCAGCACCCCTCCCTCAGGGTCTCAGCATCCCTGGACGTGGTTTCTGGTCCATCCTGAGCAAACCTCCCCCTCCACAGCTCCCCTGAATCCTGGCCGGGAGCTGTGCTCTGTGCACGCCATAAAGCAGCAGCTTTGAGCCTAACGGCCCCAGAAACGACACCCAGTTCTGCTTGTTCTGCACAAAAAGTGACACTCTTGTAAGTAAATTAAATACTAATTTAGACTATTGCTTTATTATGGGCCAAGTGTAAAAAATTAATTGAGGCTTTCAGCCAGTTGCGGATTCAAGTAATTCATTACAAGTGAAAATGATGAACTGCACGAAGCAACTCTTTACCAAACATCTTGGAGAGTTATGTATTGGTTTTACTAACGTTACATAATTAAGCAACTGTGTAATTGGCAACACATTTATCACTTCTGCAATTCTGTTTTTCATGAGTAAAACAAAAAGCATTCATATTTGTTTGCTGGAGCGTCAGCTTCTCTGGCAACCCCGACAGCAAACATAATGCATGGAGCTGGAAAACTCGGAGCAGGGATGGGCTGGGAGAGGCTGCTTCTGTTTTAGCAACACCACAGCGACTGCTCGGTGCTGGTGGCCGAGGAAAGGAACCCAAATTAATGCTTTGATGCTGGGAAGTGCCTGCCTGGAAGAGGAATCCAGCCCTGGAGCAACCAGGACTCCTCCCTCCTGCATCCAACCCTGATCTGTGTGGAGGAAACAGGATTTCAGGATTTCCTGGGGCAATCCCAGTCTCTGAAAAGCTGAGCTGAGCCTGTGGACATCCCACAGGGAGGACGGCAGCCCCTTCCCAGGTGTGAGATGATGCTTATGAAGCCCCACCCATTTTCTGGCCCTCTCGCAGGTGAGCAGGGCCCATCTGCCAGGTGCCCCGATGGACCCTTGCACGTTCCCAATCCCTCCGTCTCCCCAGTGAAAATCTTTTCTGTATTTTCACACATCCTGGTGGGAAAACCAGGGCGGTGGAAGCGCTGGCTCGGAGGCTGGAACGCCTGGGCATTCCTCTTGCCCTCCTGTGGACACGCGAGGGAACAGCAGCGGGACGCTCCGGGCAGGATGCTCCGGGCACTCAGCCATCCCCTGCACCTCGAGGTGACCGAGGAGGACTTTAGAGCACACCATAACAGCTCTGCCCTGCTCTGCTGCTGCCCTAGAGCAGCAGAAACCCCCATAAAATAAAAATAAACCAACGCTGGGGAGGAGAAACCGAAAGGAACCCGGCGATGCGGGAGGAGATGAAACTCCAGGCTCGGAGTTAAAATGAACTCGGGGCTCAGCCTGCTGACCCCAGGGCGTCCAGTAAGCTCCGGTGTGGAGCCATAAAGGCGCTGCAGGGCTCCCTCCTGGCTTCCCTGAGGGCTCAGGGGAACTGGGAGAGCCGGAGCAGAGCGTGGGTTACCTCCAGCTCCCGCAGGACGGGGTGGTCCTCGATGCCCGGGAACAGCACCCTCATGGCGTAGGTGCGGTAGTCCAGGTAGGGGATCCCGGAGCGGTCCAGGTCGCTGGTCAGCTCATTGATGTCCGTCTGCAGCTCTGCGAAAGCTGTTCAGGGGGAGAGAACAGGGCGGGGAGAGCTGAGCTCCGGGGGCCTTTGGGAGAAGGTTTCGGGCAGGGCTGGCTGCCTGCTCTCCCCGTGGGCGGGGCAGGATGGGCCAGCTTAGGAAAGGATTCCAGGGAGCTCAGACACCCTCGGAGACTCTGTCTCAGCAGCCGAGGGTGGGGGAGCAGGCGCTGCTCCGAGCAGAGACTGAGAACAAAGCTGTGGCTAATCTGTATGCCGTTCACACCTGT
The DNA here is from genome assembly GCA_013397775.1 of Eulacestoma nigropectus. NCBI lineage: Eukaryota > Metazoa > Chordata > Aves > Passeriformes > Eulacestoma > Eulacestoma nigropectus. The sequence goes on along the minus strand of VZTE01002021.1, from coordinate 1,157,798 downwards.
GCACACACACCTAAAACACCTCCAAAGGCTGCACAGAGAAACAAGGATCTGTTCTCATAACTTGGTGCCTCCCCTATTTTCCTTTCTTCTGGTTCTCCTCCTCTATCAACAGTTGCCAAGATAATCAAATCTGATGCAGATCAAATCTGAGCTGCTGCAGGGGTCAGGAAGGGATTTATTCTTCCTCTCGTAACACCGTGTTCTACAGCTGGATGTGTCTCCTCGTGTTCCCTCTCCAAAGCGTGACACGCTGGCTCAGGGAGGCCTCTGTACCGCAGCTGGGCTGTGCCAAGCCGAATCTGTGGTTTCTCCTGAATACATCTCAATTTTTGCCCTGTGCTTTCAAGGCTACCCTTGAAATCAGCTGAACAAACCCAGTGCAACTCTCTCTCTCTCCACTATGAAATGTGCAGCTTTCTATTTGTTTCACTCTGATGGATTAAGCCCCTTCCCAGGTGGGAGGATGTAGGAAACAACAGCAGCACCCCCCAAAAATCCACCTTCACCTGCAGGGTGAGGGGGGCTCAGCTGCTTCCTCGCAAGGGACAGGACTTGTCCAAGTGGAAACTGGCAAGCAGCAGCTCTGGATGCTCCAAATAACACCCAAAATTTCCCAGAAGCAAATGCCTGAGGAGCTTCTTCCTCCCCCCCAGCCCTACTCTCGCTGCTCTGGGCTTACACTGAGGCTGGAGGAGGGACTGGCCCAGCTTTGCAGCCCTCCTGCCTCCCATTTGGGATCCACGCTGTTATCTGGGGGTCTGAGCCCCCTCTGTCCCCCTCTCTCTGTGCCTTTTGAAAAGCCCCTCACGACAAAGCCATCGGACAAGGGGACACTTTGTGCAGGGCACGCGGGGCTCGTGCCGTCCCTGCCGTGCGAGCCAGGCACGCTGCCTAAGCGGGATCAAGCTCTAATCCCATTCTCTGCACATCAGAGCCGTGTGTGCCGCTCACACGCTGCCGGCTGCCGCCCTCCCGAGGTGGGGCAGGCGTGGGAACCCCAAGGGACACCCACAAACCCCAAGGGGCACCCACCCAGCTCCGCGCTGCAAACCCCGGGGCACTGGGAGAACTGGGACCCCACCCAGGGGGCTGCAGCACGCAGAGAGCGCCCGGCCCCGGGCGGTACCGACCCTCCTTGCACTCCAGGGCCACCCGGGACTCCAGATTGTCCATCTGCATCTGCAGCCTCTTGAGGGTGAGGTCGTTCTCGCGGGACTTGCGCTTGTAGGCGATGAGGACGATGATGACGATGATGAGGAGCAGGGAGCCGCCGGCCGCGATGCTGACGATGGCGGGCAGGGTCAGGAGGCTGTCGGAGACGATGCTCACCGAGCCAGGGGAGAAGATGACCCCCCCGACGCGCACCTGCAGGGCACAGCACGGGTCAGCAGCAGCCGGGGGTGACTCCCTGTGCCAAAGCCCCGTCCTGCCCAAAGCCCCGTCCTGCCCAGACCCCTCGGGAGGCACTGAGCCACCTCTGCTGGGGAACAGAAAACTCCAACTGCCTTCAAACACAGAGGGGGCCGCTCGTGTGAACACAGGGAGGCTTCAAGTGATGATAAATGTGCCAGCCCTTCACTATCTGGGCTTTGTTCTTATTATCTGATGGCTCCATTTGACTTTCATTTTATAAGCTTTCAACTCCTTTTCGTAAACTGTGGACATTAACAAGCCCCTGATCACTGCACTGACAAGAAACCAGAGTGACTGCAAGGACAGAGCAGAGAAGGGAGGAGGAAGCCCCACGTGGAAGCTGTGGAGCAAATGGGCTGGAGTTAACACCAGGACAGGCTTTTCTTGGATGTGCCCTGGCCACAGATGTGAGCAGCTCTCAGCCAGGTTGTGCTTCTGGGAGTCACACTGTGATAATCTGAATATGTTTTGGATGCTGAACTTCAAGGGAAATAAATCACAATTACAATCTCATTTGGGCCCTGCTCAGGCAATTCGGCAGCTGGGGTTTGGTCTGCGAGAGGAGCAGAGGAAGCGGCGATGCCCAAAGGCAGAGCAGAGGAAGGCACTGACTTATCCTGGATGAGGGTGTTGTTCCAACCACTCCAGCGCTCAGATGTTCCTGGCTCCTGCTTCGGGAAAAGGCAAAACCTTTCCATCCACTTGGCAGGTCAGGTCTGGCTCCGTGGGCTGATTAAATCCCTCCAGGAGGGAGAACACTGGGAATGGTCTCAACCTCATCCAGAGGAAGGATGGCACCCAGTGCCAAAGGCACTGCCAGACAGATTTGTTCCTTCTAGAAGGCTCTGAAGGGCATTTTTCCTTCTAGAAGGGAGTGACTCTCAGGGAAGGACAAAGTCTCTCCACGCTAATCCACACCAATATTTTAAACTTCCAATTAGACACCCATAAAATCTAAAATCCTACCGGGCCTCACACAGGGGATCGTGTTCAGTATCCAAGGGAGCCGGGGAGCCGGAGAAGGAGGAGAAAGGGTGCAGAGGAGAGGGGAAGGGGCTGTTGATGGGACATGTGGCCCCTCACCGTCACTTTGTGCTGCCCGGTGAGGGTGGGGGGCTCGCACAGCAGCTGCGTCTCGGACACGGTGACGGCGCAGGGCGTCTCCCCGATCAGCACCGTGTAGTTGAGCTTGGCTCCTCCCGGGGCGGGCGGGCACAGGTTCCTGCCCTGGGGACACGGGGACACAACACCGGCAAAGATGCAGCGCATTCCTCCAGCTCCCACCTCGCTCCCAGCCCGTGCAAACGGCGGGGCTCTGTTTAGGGCACCCCATTCTCCGCAGCAGGGAAAACCCCCCCTCCCTCCCTCCGGGGTTTTCCGGGCTGAGCCAGGCTCTCCTTACCTTCAGGATGATGGGAGAGCCCGGCTTCTGCTCCAGCACCCCGGTGGAGCTCAGCATTTCAAACGTGGGGTTGGGGTAGTAGATGAACTTGGTGTCGTTGTAGACCAGCAGGGACTGGACGTTGTTGAAGATGAAGCCGAACTCGTCCGGCCGCTCCACGGCGTCCAGCCCCGGCCGGTACTCGGGGGTCAGCGGCGGGGCCAGGCAGGCCAGGGCCGTGGCGTTCACCACCTTGCACACCTGGGGAAGGAGGGGCTTTCAGAGGGGCAGCAGGGAACACTCTGCCCTGAGCTGGACACTGATGCTCTGATGGCTGGGAAGTCCAGGATTCACGCTTAGCCGGAAATATTTAATCCAGGCTTGATGGTCCATGATCTCAGAGGTCCTTTCCAACCTCACTGATTCCGTGAGGCACTACAGCCCTGGTTTGGGGTAATTTGCTTCTCCTCCAGCCAGCACAGAGGCACTGGGGTAGAGATGGAGTGTGAGCCCAAAATGAGCCGTGTTTCAGTGGAGCTAAAGGCTCTCACAGCAGCTCTTACTCCTTTTTCTTTGTTTTTTCCCTTTTCTTTCCACTTTCCTCCTCCCTAGCTCTGAAGCAGACCCATAGGGAATACCTGCTCCCTGCTGCAAATGGGTGATTAGAGGCCATTCCCAAATGCCAGCGAGGGAAGGGAAGGATCATCTGACACTGGTGGGCAGGAGGGAACATGAAGGTCATCTCCTGCTGGGCTGAGGACACCCACAGCTCCTCCAGCCCTCAAAGCAGAGAAATCGCTGATTTATGGGGCTCTTGCCTTGTAAAGCAGCAAGAGCCCAACCATTTGGCCTCCCTCCATAAGTGGAAGATTTAATTTCATTCAATTTTGTGTCTTCAGAATTATTTTTGTAGCACTATAACTGCAAGTGCTAGCAACAAAATTAGATGTCTTTTTAAAAAGAGCTCAGATGAAAAAGGTCTTGAGGGGGAGAAAAGGAATAGGAAAAGACCGCTAAGCGATTTGCCCTTTCCGAGATAATACAGACTCAGTCACAAAGATCACTGCATGGAAACAATATATTGCAGTTCTACTTGATCAGAATAATTTCTGAGGTCCTGGAGGTACAATTCTTACTTGTAGCACACACAAGAACCTCTCTCAGTCCCCGTTTAGCTGGGGGTTCATCTCGGTTTCTCACTCATGGACTGAAAAAATAGAGATAGGGGAAGGAGGTAATTTCCCATTTTTGAGTGTCAAATTCCCTCTTGCCAATGCCCCCAGTTTGGGGGAGTGCAGGGAAGCACCCCCAGAGCAGCTTTTGCCATGGCAAACCTCCCCAGGCAGGCAGCACTGGCACCAGGACCCCCACCCAGGGGGATGCAGGAGGACGCTCCCAGCTGACAGCCCCTACTCACGTTGACAAACTCCTTCCCGTTGTACTTGACGCGGATCCGGGGCTCCTGGATCACGTCCAGGTTGGAGCCAGTGATGGTCAGGGGCGTGTGTCCGCTGTGGGAAAGCCAGGAGAGGCCTGCTCAGTGGGCTGGGTGTGCACAGAGCCCGGGCTCCAGCGCTGTGGGGCTCAGCCCCAGCGCCAAGCTGCCGCTGGGGTCAGGGTCGAGAGGGCGAGTGCAGCCCGGGGTTTTCAGCAGTGGCAATGTCCCCATGATGTGACAGCAGCAGCCACCCTGTTCCTCGCAGAGCATTTTGATTAACATCAGCTTTTTCCTTTCTCGGTGGCTGCCAGTATTGTATTCCAGGAGCACAAGAAGGAGCCTGTAAGGAGCAGCTGTGCCCTGCTGCAGCAGAGGGGGTGATCTGGGCTCTGGCTGTGCCCCCAAACTCTCGGTGCAGGGTCTGCTGTCACCGCCTGGCTAAACACAACCCCTCTGGTAGCCCCAGGCCTGAGTTCTGCTAAATGCTGACCCCAGGAACGCCCAGCCCGGACCCATCCAGGGTGCTGGGTGGGATGGGTGTTTCCAAAGAGCCCCTCTTTTGGCCTGGGTGTGTGCTGAGGAGCCCCAGGGCAGGGGAGAGCCACGGAGGAGCTGTCAGAGCCGTTACCTGGCAATGCTCCACTCGGGCTCAATGTGCTGCACCTTGGGGTCATCGATGTACTCGAACAGCAAAGTCCTCTCCAGCTGAGCCCGGTCCACGCTGACAGAGACGGGAACAGCCCCCAGGCCGTGGGCTGAGGGCGCTGACACACAAACGATCTCGTTCATGGACCGCCTGCACAAGAGGGAAACGGGGAGGGTTAATGGGGGTGGTGGTGCAGGGGCAGGACACAGCCTTTGTCCCGTCCTGGGGCAGGTCACCAAAGGGCTGAGCCATCGGCCAGCCCCAGACTGGTACCGGGAAAGCTCCTGGGATGGGCAGGAGGGTTTGGCATGGCAGCTCTGCACCGAGCTCTGCCCACCGGGAGAGCAGCGCAGCCTCCCTGAAATCCCTCTTTGTGCCAAACTGCAGCTCCCGCAGCCCCCTGAACCCGCTGCCTTCTGCTGGGCGTGTGGAAACAGATGGCTGCCTTTTAAATGGGATGCATAAGCTCAGTGAAAAGCCAAATTCTTCCCCTCCCCGCCCCGCTGCACACACGGGGCTCTCGTGAGCGGCACAAAGGCCCCGTGCAGCCCCCGCCGGGGAAGGGCCGTGGCACCGGCACCGCTGCCTCGAGCTTTGTCTCCCCATCAGAGCGGGGTGACCTCGGCTCGGCGCTGCCTGGCTGGACACAACAGACCATCTGCTGCCACCAGAGCCCCGGAGAAGGTCGAGGCAGCGGCGCAGTGAAGCGCTGTCAGAGCACAAAGGCGCCGGTGGGTGGAGGGATGGGGAAGGGGAATGAGATCTGAGCATCCAGAGCAGAGCTGGGAGGAACCACACGGCTCCTTGGAACACTGATCCTACAAAAAGCGCTGGAGGGACATCCCTGGCAGGCCAGCGCTCCTGCAGGGCCACCCGTGGCTGTCCTTCCTGCCCAAACCTGCCCCCGGCTCCTTTAGTTCTGGGTTCTCCCAGGGGCGATTCTCCATCCTCTGTGCTGAGTCCTGGAGTGATTCTGCGCAGCCTGATGGGCTGCCTGCCCTGCCCTGCCTGCCCTGCTGCCCACCCCAGACCCCGCCGTGCCTGCCCAGCTCTGGCACGGGCTGCAGAGTGACGCAGGGCTGCTGGCAGAGCAGCTCCTGGCTCCCTGTGATCAGCTAATTAGCTTTCTGTGCTATTATTATGTCGTCATGGTGAATCTACCCACTCCTCCGATCAGAGAGGGGAGAATGGGGGAAGCTGTAATTAGGGGGAATCTCATTAGGAGCTGCTTCATCTCATCAGGCTCCCCCACACCCTCGAGTACAATTGGAGTTCATTGCCTCAAAACAGTCCAAGGCAGACCAAGTGCACAGCGCGGCCCCACGTGAGGGACGGGGCTGTTCAGTCGCTGCTCCCGCCTTGCCTGAGCTCCTGCTTCCTGCTGCAATTAGAACACCCAGGGAATCCAGAGCTCCCGCAGGTTTTGCAGGTCAGTAGCTGCAGGTTGCCTGAAGAGGATCAGGTGTTTAAGGGATGATGTTCTGGGGCTGATCCTACTCTTCTGCTGGTGGTAACGCTGTTCCCTGTCTCCATCTGAGGGAGCAATCTGGCATCTTTGTTTTGGATGTGGGAGGAAATGCTGATGGGTTGGTTACACTGCTTAACTCCTGCAGGACTGAGCTGCACTGGGAGGTCTTGGAATGCCCCGACCTCCCCAGGCACCATCCCAGGATGGATCCAGAACAAGCACTGCCAATAACCCACCCAATGTTCTCCCACATCCAAGAACCTCTCAGGCTTTTGGATGAGAAATTCACCTCCAGGGACCTTTGCTTTCCCAGAAACTTCCTCGGTTCCTCCTGGGAAGCCTGAGGGAGGATCTGGGAGGCAAAATCCCTTTGGACATCGGGTTGGCACCCAGGCTGTGCCCGCTGCCGGCAGGGCGGGCAGGGCTGTGTACCCATGCACACAGATGTAAACCACACGTCTCTTTTTTAACTAAGCCCCAGGAAAACCCATTAAACCCTGCAAATGTCAACTCTGTGTTTACACTGCTGGGGAAAAAGCAAATTTGCCATCAAAATCCCAGCAGAGACTGATGGCTGTGCAAGTTCCTCAGCAGGAGGTGTGAGCAGACCCTCGCCCTGCTCTGCCCTGAGGATCCCAGACCATTTTTAGGAGGTCGAGCACCTGCAGCAGTGGCTGCAATAAAAGCAGAGCAGGTCTGTGGAAAGAGAAAGGAGATATTTCTTATAAATGTTTCATTTTCTTCAGAGCAGCCACGCTGGGGGCAGTTACTGATGACCAGCATAAGCATATTTCCATCACGGTGGTGTTTCGCTGAGATTTTCAGACCAGTTTCCATTGGAACAGCATTAAAATGAAATAATGGACAGCACTGACACCAATGAATCCCTCCCTTGCCATGCAAGCCTCCATCACAATAAAAAAGATGGTTTCATGCAATAAAAGAGGGAATGGGAGCCTTAGGGGCTCCCAGATGGATTTTTGCACGTTCAGCTCCAGCAGATCCGTGCTGGGACAGGAGCAGGAGGTGCTGCAGGAGCCCGTGCTGGTCTCTTACTCGTGGAACTCGCAGGTCTGGTTTCCCAGGAGCACGGACACGTGGCTGCCGGCCCCGAGGTAGTGGCCGGAGATGGTCACCATGGTCCCTCCCGACTCGGGGCCGCGGCTGGGGCTCAGGAAACTCACGGCTGGAGTCTGCAGGAAGGAAAGGACAAGCTCAGGGCTCCTGCTGCAGCCAGGGAGCTGCTGTGGGTGGCTGTGACAGCAGACAAGGACGTCCCTGAGTGTGTCCAAGGCCAGGCTGGACAGGGCTTGGAGCACCCTGGGACAGTGGAAAGGGTCCCTGCCCATGGCGGGGGGTGGGACCGGGTCTTTGAGGATCCCTTCCAACCCAAACCATTCTGTGATTCCATAATCACTGTCCTGGGGGTGCAAAGCTGGACCCAAATGCTGTGGGAGCCCTGGTTTATTCCCAGGGTGAGCTCTCGACCCTGCAAGCTGGGCTGGTTGACTGGGCCACCCAAAATTGTGCAACACCATGGGGAAAGCCCCAGAAAAAAACAGCAGCTCCGGGATTGTCTTCTGGAGCTGAACCCCCTCCGTGTGCCAGGCTCAGCTGCCGGGGGCACACGTGCTGTCCCCCAGCAGGACACTCACCACAAACATGTACTGCTGCGCCGACTTGGCCGTGAACTCGGGCTTGCACTCTCCGATGCACAGGAGCACTGGGCCGGAGCTGATCCCTGGAAGCGCCTGCCCCATTTCACAGACGATCCTGGAAGCAGAAATGCCGCAGGGAAGCTTTGGCAGGAGGTGCCAGCAGTGCCCTGCACAGTTCCACGCTGCCTTTATTTCTCCTTTCTCTCCCCCCTCCTCTTCAACTTTGATATCTGCCTCTTTGGAAGAAGTTAATTACTGAGTCTATTTTTACCCCATGTAGTAATTTAAAGGAAAAAAAATCAAAATTAGACATAATTATTACAAGCTGTAAACTCCAGAGCAAAGCAGAGCACTAATGGCAATATATTAGCCAGTAGCAAAGTGAGTGCAAGTCCTCAGAGTAACAGATGAGTTCATTAAGGGAACAGCTCACACTGCAGACTCCCAGTTAATCAAAACGGGAGAAAACTGCTGGGGGATGATAGAGACAGCCCTGGAGAGCAGCTTCTGCTGGGGGACAGGGCTGGCTGCCACAAACACACCCGTGGTGGTCACAGGAGCTTGTCCCCGTGCTCCTGGCGTGGTCCAGCTCAGCCCCGTGGCTGGGAAAGCTGCAGGGACAGGGAGAGCTGCTGGGGTTAACCACGGCTGATCACTGTGGATGCATAACCCCCAAATCCCAGGGCACGGGGGATGTGTGACACCAGCTGGGGACGGGATCAAGCGGATGCCAGTCATGCCAGCAGGTTTGGGGGAGGTTTTCAGAGGGGCATCAGCTGGCAGGGCTCTCCAGATGGACCTGAAAGGGATGGATGCTGCTTGCTCGCACAGCAATGCTGCAAAGATGAATTCAAGAGCATCCCTGCAGGCACTGGGAAGGAGGGTGGGAGGAACCGGCCCCAGACTGGAAATCTGAGAGTGGGAATAACTTGCCTCGGGATTGGAGACTCGAGGATGGGTAATTTGCCTCAGGGATGAAAAGCTGAGGGTAGGAGTAACCTGCCTGAGGCAGGGGGTGCAGTTCCACCCACGGTGGGGTAACCTGTGGGGATCTGACCCCAGGAGTGGGAGCAGAGAAGAGCCAGAGCAGCCTCTGCCTGCTGAGGCTGAAGGAGAAGGAAGCGCTCACTCCTCTGCCTATCACACACAAAGACATAAAAGGCCCCAATTTGGGGAGGCAGCGTTCCAGCTGCCTTCCAGCAGCATTAAATTCACTGCAAATAAAATAAAATAAAACACAAAGACTAAAGGAAATAAAAAAAAGAAGCTGCAGCTCGCCTGCACAGGTGATGCCAGGAGGCCCGATGAAATACACACATGCTGGTAAAGAGCTGGAACGTGCACGTCCTCGTTGCTGCACATCAAAAGGGGCTGCCTAGAGAGATGCTGCCTTTGGAGAGCAGGGATTGAAGCGTCCCAGCTCCGTGCCTTCCTCTGCCACGTGCTCCTCGCTCTGCCTTTCAAGCAGACATCGCCCCTGCACCTCTCCGCCTGTTATTCCCTCACTTCTCCCTCATCACTCCTCCTCCTGCAGGCTGGCAGCGGGGAGAGGAGGCCACCCTGAGCTGGGGGGCACGGCGAACTGGGAAGTGGCTCCTGACACCCCACGGGCAGGAGAGGAGAGGGGAGGTTCTCTCTCCCACAAGGAAACACCAAATACTCAACTCTGCCAGCAAAGCAGCAGCTGCTGCAGGGCCCGGGCGGGGCGTGGGACGGGCATGAGTGACCGGGTACACCTGGTCCCGACTCCCGCTAGAAGCCAAACCCCCAGCAGGTACCTTGTTACAAAGTGATGCATTCGGCAGAGCTGTAGGGTGCTGATTGCCGGGCTAAGTGGCCCTTTCACCAACATTAACCTAATTGCTGGCTGATAGATTGCGGGGCTGGAGCATATGGCAGAGTCATTACAGTCTTGGAATTCAGTCTGCCCACAGAACCCGTCAGAGGGGCCTTTTATCTGTATTCATCTCTAAAAGGCAGCTCTCATGCTAACGCTTGCTGTTATCTGCCCAGGGTAAATGTTTTAATGATGTTAACAAACTTTGAAAGCTCAAGAGCCGTAATTAGAGTCATGATTATAAAATCAGGGTTTCATACCATCAAAGGGGGATAATTTCATAATCTTCCATCCTTTATTTGAAAAATAAAATATAACAAAGTCCTGCTCAGCAGAACAGCCCCAACTGCTCGCAGTGGCGGGGCATTGGTGCCGTGGCTGGAGCCATTCCTGCAGGAACACCAGGAACCCTTCATCCCGTGATCCCAGATCCCCTGGCACCCTGCACTCGCCCTCGGCGCTCCAGAGGGGTCATCAATGCCCCTTCTGCCTCACAGATGGGGAAAGAAACACAAGGAACCGACAAACCCCAAACCAAAGCCACCAGCTGACAGGTCCTGCGTTTTGCTGGGGCTCTGAGGGGGAGCACCAAATGCATTTCCCAGCAGAGGACAACTCCTTTCAGCTGCTCCCGAAGCTGGGGCAGGTCTGTGCTGCTGGGACCACCCTTGGCCACCTCCACGCTCACAGTCCTGCTGCACAGGACACCATCCTGGTCCCCAGCAGGAGGTGACACAACCCAAGGGGGGACATCACCTCCTGCTCCTCTCCCACCCAGCACAAATGACCCCCAACACCCCCTGAGCACCTTGGCTCCCCCAGCACAGCCCCCCGAGGGCAGGAGAGGAGCGGGTGTCGCGTTGCGGGGTTTGTTCGCCCGTCCCCTGTTACAGGCCCGTTTTCTAATTTTGGGCTGACGTTTTTCTTAGTGAAACAAACGAACTGGCTCCAGTGGAGGCCCGCTCGGATTAAGGGGCTGTCACCGCCTCGCCCGCCTAACAAATGGCTGCGTGCAGCCGGCGGCGCCGGCGGAATTCCAAGTGGGATGGGGAGCACGGAGAGCGCGGAGGCTCGGCGGCAGCAGCAGCAAGGTGCTCATCAGCAAAGGTGCTTAGCCAAGCAGGAAGGAAACAGAACATTTAATGAAAGCTTAAAGGGCTGCTTAACCCTCGCAGGGAGAGTCCAGCGTGTGGGAACGTGCGGGAATGTGCAGGAATCCCTTCCCAAGTCCACCTCCAGAGCCCCTCCTGCAGCTGCCCGGGTTCTGGGTGAGTTTTTGGCCTCCTGAGCGTTGGCTGGAGGTCAGGGAGGAGGCTCTGTGGGGTGCCCAGCCCCGGGGACCCGCGGTGGGGACGGGTGAGGGGTCACTCACTGCTCTGCCACGACGTAGTGCTCGGGCAGGGGCGTGCACTGCACCCCGGCCACCTGCACCCCCTGCGCGATCTCCGAGAAGTCCAGGCCCAGGTTCACACCACGGATGGTCACCCTCGTCCCTCCTTCCGGGGGCCCCGACACCGTCAGGATCTGCAGGGAAGCAGAACACAGGGAAGTTGAGGTGATGTCCCCACCGCGCCCGTCCTTCAGCCCCTCCCCTGGTTTGGAAACGCTTCTGCTTTGAGTGCTGCAGCCTCCTCCTGCTCCTGCTGCCAAACCCAGCCAGGGCCACTCCCTCACGGCTCTTCTGGATGTCCTGGAGAAGACCAAGGAAGCTGAAATCCATCTGTGCCGTGCTCCAAGAGAGGACTCCAAGGTCCCTGAGCCGGCCAAGAGGAGTGGGCAACGCCATTCCCCAGAAATCCTTCCAGAAGGACAAACCTTGCTCCTATTTCTCTATCCAGAAGAGGCTAAGTCCCCTTCCAGAAGCAGCCTGGTGCTTGGGAGAACTTTACCTTCTGCCTTGGCTGTTCTCTGAATGTTAATGTCACATTTTATTAGTGACTTGGCACCTCAAATGACTTAAAAATGTTAAAGGGTGAGGTGTGTGCTTTCAAGCTGCCTGTTTATAGCCCGCCTCAGCCATAACCATCCCTGCTTCCCTGGACTTGCATTAAGGACAATCTCCTCTTCAATTAGGAGTATAAATTTCAATAATGCATAGTCACAAAATTTGGGCCCAGGACTCTCAGACAGTTATCCTGAATCTGCCACCGCTCTGTCATTGCTCTTGGGTGAGTTTCTAATCTTCCCCGTGCTGCAGCTGTTATTAATAAATAAACACAATCCATAATAATGCAATTTAATTAATTTAATGGATAAATCTTGTTTACGCTTCTTTGTTCAACCCTTGTCTTTGGCAGAAAGCTTGAGCTCTTCAGAACCTTTTCCTTGCTGGTTCCAGATGGATGGTTGGTTTTTTCCACCTTCTCAGGAGTGAGGGAGGGAGGTGGCCGAACACCAGTCCCACCGGGACAGCACGTCCCAGTGACCTGTCCCACAGCAGCCCTCGGGGGACACCCCTGTCCCCATCACTTCTGTGGTTCCAACTTCCCCAAGGCATCTCCAAGAAGACATCCAAGATCTTCAAGCTGGAATCCTACCATCCCCACTAAACCAAGCGCCACATCCACTCGGTTTTTGAACCTTCCAGGGCGGCTCCAGCACTTCCCTGGGCTGCCTGTTCCAGCTCCAGCACTTCCCTGGGCTGCCTGTCCCATTTTGGCCACACGTGCTGAGGTTATTCCAGCTCCAGGCACCCGGCAGAGCCACCAAGCCACCCCCTCCTTCCTCCACATCCTTTAATTCCCACCTCCCTCTCCCCTCCCCTGCCTGACGGAGGTTTTTAATTTATTCACCACGCACTGCCTGTTGTGCTGCTGCTCCCTGTAACTCACACCATGGGCTGTCTTGTATCATTTAGCTCCGGGAAGCTCGACGTGCCCATAAACCCACTACAAAACCAAGCTGGATTGTGTTACACCGAGTCCTGGAGGCCTGGTAATGTTTACATCGCTGGTTGGGAATCACCTGAACTTGGCACTTCACGCACTTGACAGTTACAACTGTCCTCTGCAGCTCTGGATGATGTTAAAATGCGTTTACCGGAGCACTTACTCTGCCGGGCTCGTTGTCTCACCGCTGCTCAGGAAAAAGAAGCCACCGCTTGCCATCCCCTGACCCGAGCAGAACCAGCGGGGCCAGGCGGCCTCCCCGAACAAAAGCCGAGCTGAGGCTGTATTTTAAAAATGTCCTGACCTGGAAAATCCCCAATATGGAGCTCCACTCGACCTAGATTTTAGTGGCCACTAATTGAACAGTTTTGAAGTAACTGTGCCATAAAGCAGCCCCAGGGTTAGAACAGATGCATTCAATTAATTACAGCTGGAGAGATTCAGTCACAATCGCAGAAAGAAGATAAGTCTTAAAGGTCCCGGTGCCCCCAGAGCTGGGGACCCTCCGAGCAGCATCCCTGGGATTCTCACTGGGGTGAGGATGAGGCACCTCCAGCACAGCCAGCCCGTGCTCTGCCTTAATCCCAGCTGGGCTGTGCTGGGAGCTGCCCAGGCTGCAGGGCTGCCAGTCCCGATTCCTGATCCGAGACAGACAGGATTAGCAAGAAATACTCCCCAATTTCAAGAAAATCACTTCACTAGACTGGCTTTTCACTCGGAGCTCTGCAGAGGATGAAAAGGACCTGCAAAGGGCAGCTGAGGAAAAGCAAGGCCATTACCAGGAATTGGACATTTGCTGCTTAGGAATCTGCACCTCTGCTGGAAGTTTGCTCAACTGAAGCAGCTTTAAAGTCACTGAGGTCTGAGCAGTGTGTGGGAGGCAGAATTATTCCGAGCAGGTCACCTCTCCCCACTGCAGGAGAGAAATCCCAATCCAGCCCCTGTAATAATGCCGGGAAGGATTGATCAGGTGTGCAGCACTGGGTTGTTCATAAAAAGGGTTGGGTACAGGGATGGGGGTGGGTGGCAGGAGCTCGGTCACCCTCACACCCCGTCCTTGATCAGGGAAGGGTTGCAGATGCTCCAGGGATTTCTCTTGTTGCTGTTTTTTACTTGAAACCGAGGTAGGGACCCCCAAGGCTGGAATCCAAGGGATCCCCAAGGTTGGGATCCAAGGGACCCCCAAGGCTGGAATCCAAGGGATCCCCAAGGTTGGGATCCAAGGATCCCAGGGGTCCAGGAGTCCCAGCCCAGTGCTAGAACCCTTCCCCCCACAGCCTGCAGAAGACGCCGCTCCAGCAATGAGGGATAAATGCTCTCAGCGTCAGGTCTTGCTGCTCGAATCATTCAGTGGTTCTGACACGAAGCAACATTTCGCCTGCAGAAGAAGTCAGTGAGGAGCCAGGGAGAGCTGGGGCCGGGGCTGGCTGGGAGCTGCCGGGGCTTTCCCTGCGGAGCTGGAGGGGAGCCACGAGCCCCGCACAGCAACCCCTGGGCATCTGCTGGGGTGCGGAGAGAGCACCCAATCCATGGCACAGCCCCCGCCCCCTCCCCAAACCTCACCCACCTTCATCCTCTTTGTGCTTTCCCCCTCCTGCTCTAAGCTCTGGGTCCCAGCTGATGAGCCCAGCGGGGAAGCAGCACATGAGCATTGTCATCCCGGCATGATCCCTCCTTGTCTCTGCCTCAGCTGATGGCACATTCAGAGCCTAATTGTTATCTCAGCAGAGCAACTCCATTATTCAGCCTGACACTGCCCCCCCTTCAGCTGTTTGTTGCGCTGATGTTATATTAATGAGGCCTGCAAATAAATGAATAGGAGATCAGAGCGCCGCTTGTTCGCCGGAAAACTGATTTTTATTTATTTATTGCTAAGGCCACAGACCAGGTGGAGGTTTTAAGCTGCTGAGGGGACATTGCTGGGGAGGGCTGAGCCTCTCACTCAGTGAAAGGACTGCAAATACCCCACTGCTCATTTACTTTTAGAACTATTAAGACACAATCTCTTCTTATTTATGCATCCCCCGGAGGCACTGGCGCCTGGGAGCCAGGCCCTTGACCTCAGGCTTGTCACAAAGAGTGAACCTGGCCAGATGAAGCAAAGGGAGTGGACACAGCCCATATTAAAGGCTCTTTTAGTCTGGGTAATCCAGGCTGCAATGTGAGCTCCAGCATGAGAGCAAACCCTGCTCCCCAGTCCTGTCACTGCTGGTGCCCAAGGGGTGGGGGACGTGTCACCAGTGCCAGCTCCGGACCTGCCAGGGGCACGTCAGTCCCAGCAGGGCAGGGTGTCCTCCCAGCTGTACAGCTCTGCAGCACTGGGCACTGCAAAGTGGTACCAAAATCCTGAGAAAACTCAGACGTCGGGAAAGGGCCCGACAGCAAAGAAGGCTGGGAAGGTCTCATGGTCTCCTCCACAATCTCACTCTGAGGGCTGAGACACAGACCTGGAGTCAAGAAATCTGTAACAGCAGAGCTCTGCTCTTTTCTCCTTGGACAGAGCCCAAAAGTATTGCTTTCAAGTTGGACAGTGATAAAACACTCGGTGGCAGTGCCCTGCCTGCAGCCAGCTGCCAGAGCCAGCCTGGCACTGCTCACATGCAAGTCACTTGGTGGCTGGAGCACAGTGTTTTTCCCTTCTCTGCCCAGCTCAAGGAGGGGCAGATAATTAATTCCAAGATTTCTTCGACTTGACAACTTTCTGCATGGTTTATGGGGAAGCAAATCTCAGTAGAGGCTGTTTTGCTTCTTGCAGCACAACCTTGTGCAGCAGAACAGCACTCGGGCAAGAGAAGTTTGGGTTCTGCCCACTGGCAGGGCAAGGGCAATATCCAGGGAAGCCTTTAAGGATCATTTTATCTCTTGGTAGGACAGCTGGGACTGGGAAAACAAAGACACCAACCAAACAGGGAAAGGACAGGCTTCCAACCCTTTTTAATGCTTTCCCTTCTCTGCACAACCAGCCCCAGCACCCCCCTGCTCCTCAGCAGCTCCACCCTGCCTGCACAAGAGAAAAACCTGCACAAGAGGGGTACAACACATCCGGGCAGAAGATCTAAGGCAGAAATACCAAAAGTCTGGTAACGTCCCCGAGGATGGACGGACCCTCCTCAGCAGCATCCTCCTCCAGTCAGCCCCAGCCAGCCCCGACACAGCAGCAGCCTCTGCGCTTCCTCCTCTCCTCTATAAAAAGGAGGTTGATGCCTCCCTCCCACGGGATCTGAGCCAGTTTAGCTAAACCAGTGTAGAAACTAATTTAATTTAAGAGGAAACTTCCACACTCACTTGGGTTCTGATTCAGCTGGCAGACTCTGGGTGCCGAGCAGCCCTGCCACAAGCATTGGCGTAACAGGCAACTCTGATCCAACTCTGTTACACCTTCTGCAGTGTGCATGCACGCCCAGGGCAAGGGAGGCTTTTTTGGGGGATTTAATTAACTGAGAAACCCAAACCCTCCCTCACTCCCACCTGATAGCAGTGTCACTCCTCATAGCAGCGTTAACAGAGCGAGTGCAGCTTCACTGGTGAAAACGCTCCTGGGACACATTTTGCATCCCTCAGTGGGCTGAACAGAAATATCAGAAGCATCAACTCCAGACTAATTAGCTCCCTGGTTTAATTAGCATTCCCGCAGCAGTCCGTGGCGGTCACCCCGGCGCGGGTGGCGCGGCCGGCGAGTGCCAGCTGCCCATGGGGCAGTGGCTGCACGCCTGGCCACGTGCCAGCGGTTTCCCGGGAAGCGCTGGAGCGTTTTATCCCCGTTTCTCGGGGCCGGGCGGATTTTGGGCAGCGCAGAGACGGAGCACAGCGGCTGCGGGAGGAGCGGGGTCGGGGAGCGCGGCCTCACCTCGGTGATGCGCGGGTTGGAGCACTTGACGTTGTGGCTGGACCAGTCGAGCCAGGGCTGGGCGCCGGGGGAGCCGCAGTGGGGCCGCAGGGTGCACTTGGCCTCGCCGCTGCACCAGCCGCACTCGAACTTGGGGTCGGCCTTGAGGCACAGCCCGCAGCTCTCGCGCTGCGCCGCGCACTTGTACAGGTGCACTGCGGGGAGAGGGTGGGAGAGCAGCGAGGGTCAGGGACTGAGAGATGCCCTCGGGATGCAGGTGGGACTGAGAGATTCCCGCAAGATGCAGGTGGGACTGAGAGATTCCCATGGGATACAGCTGCTCCTGGACTTGCCCACCACAGCATGAGCTCAGCTTTGGCTCCCCAAGCCGCGGGTGCCCCTGCACGGGTGGATACCAAAGCCAAGGCGGTGACAGTGGGGCTCAGAGAGCAGCACCAACAGTGCAGGGAGCTGCTCTCCTCCTCAGGGTGATCCTCAGGGGTCGCAATGCCTCTGCCCCAACAGCCCCTCTCCAGGCCCCCACCACCCGTGACCTGAAGCCAATTCAAGCAGATTTTACCTTTCAGATTCTCCGGGTTGTCAATGACGAAGTTCCCATTCCAAACCACGGCAAAATCCACTGCCAGGTTGCTGATGTCCATCCCGTCGTAGAGGTACTGCAGGGGAAGATCCAGAATGAAACGCCTGGGGAGACGACACTCCCAGACAAAGAAGGTTTTTTGAAAGAAACCATCCTTAATCTCCGCTTAAAAACATCTGCTGGTGCCTGAGACACCACACTTTTACACTTCATCTCCAGGGTTCTGCTTCGAGTCCCTTCTCCTCACCAGGAAGAGATAATTAAATCAAGTCTAGTCCTTGTGAGAGGTAACAGATTAATTATTCCACTCGCAGCGGTTGCTCTCGTCACTCAGTCTCTGGCTTACCAACACAGCCCCTCCAGTTCACCAGACTGGGACTGCTGCCTTCAGGCTGTTTCTTGCCCAGTTTGTGCACCCCAGCGTGACTGGGAGCTGGGAAATCCCACTGCAGAGCTTTGCTGGTGGAATAGGAACGGCTGAGCAAAAATAGCTGGTGCAGAGCCCCAGCCACTGCTTCAGCCTGCTCTGGGACAGCACTGGCTTGAATTATTCCCCTTCCTATGGACATCCTGGGGGCCGTGGCTGAGCGAAGCTGGATGCTTCAGCGGAATTCCCAGTGAATGCTGAAATTCCCATGATCACACCCAGCACTGGTGAGGCCTCACTCTGCTGCTCTCTTTAGGTCAACCAAGAGCTGCTAAAAAGACTTTAAAAGGTGAGTGAGCATTGCCATCCTCTCCGGGACGAGGGAATGGTGATTAAAGCAGGGCAGGCTGCTCTGCCTGTCCCTGGGCAGGAGTTGTGCAGTTTTAGCTCACATTTGACTGTACTGGTTCACCCTGCCTGGGTTTTACTGAGTTGGTCTGGAACAAGAAGCTGTGAGTCCAGAATGGCCCTTACATCCTCCCCCTACCACCTCCTGTCAGCCTAACAGCAGTAAAAGTGCTTCTCTAATGCTTATAAATCACTCTGGATAGGAAAAGTACCATATACTATTAATACATTTATTATCCACCAAGCTGCAAGGCCCAAAGACGGCCAGTGATGTATAAATATCCAGTGAAATTTTTAAAAATTCAAAACTTCATTAACAATTTAAGACCATCTGCGCTGAATATTCAAGTGGACCCGGTTCTGCTGCCTAAAACAAACTGACT
The DNA here is from genome assembly GCA_013397775.1 of Eulacestoma nigropectus. NCBI lineage: Eukaryota > Metazoa > Chordata > Aves > Passeriformes > Eulacestoma > Eulacestoma nigropectus. The sequence continues at coordinate 1,139,484 of VZTE01002021.1, read as the reverse complement.
GTGCCCTGTTTGCCCAGGGCCCTTTCCGAGCACATGGTGAGCAGAGGGAGGGCCACGCTTGTCCCTGCTCGTCCCCCAGCTCTGCAGGGCCACGGGAGACCCAAACGTGGGCTGTGGATCGGGGTGGGGGTGCCTGCAGTTGCCATTTGTGTTTTGGCAGCCCCAGGTACCCAGCAGGGTGGCTTTGGGGTGCGCTGGGGTCCGTGGCAAGGCTGAGCCCCGTCCTGAGGAGGGGGATTATCCTCCCCTGCTCCTCGGGCAGCATCACTCCGGTGATTCCCCTCTCCCCGCCGTGCTCTGCTCTCTCCCCTGGCAGTTTCCCTTTCCCCCTCCTTCCCTGCTCTCCAGCGCTGCTCTGTTCATCCAGCCACCGTGACCTGGAACTCGACAGCTCCCCGATAAGGGGTCTGTGATTCTCCTTATCTCCCCGTGTGTGAATTAGCCTGCCGTAACACCCTCTGCATTCCCTCCTCCTCCTCCCCTTCCCCTGGCTGACCCCCCACCGGCAGCCAGGGAGCTCCAGATAAGGCATCTCCTCCCCGTGGCCGAACCCCTCGTGGGCATCTCCCCACCTGGGATTCAGGATTAGAGATCTTCCACCCTCCCCGTGGCTGTTTGGAGCTGACACCCCCTTCCCAAGGGCTCCCCCCTGCTCTCACCGAGCTGTTCTGGCACTGCACGCTGGAGCTGTTGAAGCGCAGGGCGGGCACCCTGTGGATGATGCCCTGGATGCTGAGCATGCACTCGTAGCCCCTCTGCCCCGACTGGGGCTGGGGCAGGTTCCTGGCCTTCAGCGTGATGGGCTTCACCTCTCCCACCGGGATCAGGATCTCCTCCGTGGGGAAGAGCTGGGGGCAGTCCTAGGAGGCAATGAGAGAAGGTGGGAGGTTAAGGGTGGGCTGTGGTGGAGCTGCAGGTGTGGCCAGGTCTCGGCCACCTGCGCTGGTGGCAGGGCCGATGTCCCAGCACACTCCCAGCGCCCAGGACCTGCCAGTCCCCAGCCCAGCTGCAGGTGAAGTGCAGGGACACAGAACCCCCCGTGCTGATGTCCTCGCTGCAGCTGCACCAGGAGGAGCACCCTCTCTGGGGACAAATCAAAGGTGTCCTCCCCGCTCTGAGCTTCCCAGGGGTTTTATCTGTGGAGCCAGCAGCTCCTGCTGTACCCTCCTGAGGAGCACAGCCCCTTATCAGCTGCTCCAGCCCTGCTGAGCCCCCTGCTCCGGGAGGGGACGGGCTGCTCCCAGCCACAGGGGCTTCTCCTAATCCCACTTCACCCCTCAGACCCCTCGTGCTGTGGAGCGAGATGGATCAGCCCAGGATGTGCTTCCCTCTCACCACCAGGCACTGTTCTGCTCTGCTTTATCTCAGTAAAATTAGGCCAAGGTGCCATTAATTTCTGAGGTGACATTAAGTTCTGCTGTGTCTGCTCTCACTCCTCTCCATGCTCCAACACCTCCTGCCTTCCTGAATCGCCCACCAGCTCCTGTGCTGTGGCTGGCACGGTGTTTTCCTGGGCTGAGGAATGCCTGGGTGGGACTCATGCCTCTGCCAGCTGGGTGGGCAAAGCATCCGACCTGAACTGCCCCTTCTACCTCCAGATCACAGAATGGTTTGGATGCAAAGGGACCTTAAAATTCATCCCTGGCAGTGTCCAAGGCCAGGTTGGATGGGGTTTGGAGTGATCTGGGATAGTGGAAGGTGTCCCTGCCCACAGCAGGGGGTGGAATGAGATGATTTTTAAGATCCCTTCCCATCCAAACCATCTGTGATTCCGTGAAACACCATTCCACAGAAGAACAGAAATCCAGTTCCCCCAAGCACAAACTGGGAATGTCTAAATGGAACCCTGAGATGGACCACAAAAAATGACTTATCAGCACTCGGTAACTGTGTGACATCCCTCCCATGAGATCTCAGCATCCTAAACATTATCTCTGCACAACACATTGGGAAATACAATTTTTCTTCAGTTTCTCTCCGGGAAGTGCACCACGCCGAGACAGAGGCTCTGACCATCAGCAGTATTTGCATTCTGCTCAGCTCTAATTTGCTTTGATCTAACAGAACAAGGTACCTAAGCACCTGTAAGCACCTGACACTGAATGATTAATCCCGAGCTAAAGCAGGCGTTTAGAACAAACACCCTGACGTCTCCATCTCCGTTCCCTCTGCCAAATCCCAGACTGGCATTCCAAGCCCTTTGCCCCCCAGCCTGGGGATGAAAGGAAATCATCCTGATGGCAATGCCAGGACAGCCATCCTGCCCAGGATCCCGCTAGGACAGCGTGTCCAGGGGGAAAATCCCCACCTCGCCAGCCCAGGCTCCCCCTCCCGCTCCAGCCAGGGCCAGGGGAAGTTGTTTCACCGCTGGCTCCAGCGAGCTGTAAATGAGAAACAGATGCTCCCCCGGTCTGGAGGAGCCACTAACTTAAACTGCAGCCTCATAAACCTTTTTAGTGGCACTTTTCCTTATATATATTTTATTTTATTTCTAACAAGGACTTTCACGGATTAACAGCCAAGAGTGATTTCAAACTCCATCAGCCAGCAAGCTGCGCTGGGGAGGGAAGGGAAGGGAGAGCCCTTCCCGCAGTGGAGTGGGTTCACAGGCTGGAAGGGAATGGCATTCCCAGTTTCCCACTGACCCTGGGGCCGTGGATCCAACCCCAGCTCACCAGCAGCAAACTCCCTGGGTTCACGGCATTTTCCACCCCCTGCCAGCTCTTTGGAGCTCACTGCACACATTCCTTCCCCACCTCGCACACCCCACGCCTCTGCCACCTTCCACTCAACACCCGCCTGCATTTAAGGTTTTGCATTCCACCTCAAAGCCACACGGAGCACCAGCAGGAGACACGTGGCTCTGCTCCAGAGGGGTGCCCAGCCCTGCGGAACGCCCGTGCCTTGGGAGGAAAAGCAACCTGGAGCCGCAGAATCCTTTACCCCATTATGGCTGAAAACAAAAAATCTCCACTTGCCTCACCAGTGGGAGAACTTCAGTGCACAGTCCTGAAAATAATGAATATGTTATGGACCATTATCCTTCCTGGCCAGCGCCGTCCGTGAGGCGACTGCTAAAGAAAGGCTCCTTCCTTTCCAGGCACGGGAGAGGACCCCCGTTCCCAGATCTGCTCTCTGGTGCTGAAAACGCTGGTAGCAAAAATTGTTCTGCCGTCATTAGAGACGAGTGGGACAAAATAGATTTTTCATTTTCTTTTCCTTTCCTTCGGTTCCAGTGGAAGGAAAACGTCACATTGGGACTGTGGGGAAAGCAAGGCGGATGCAGCCCGAGCAGGAGCGAGGCGGCCCCTCCGTGCTGGCTGGCAGCTGCAGTGATCACACCAATAAGGGATCCATTCTGGGATGGAGAGATCCGTAGGAAGATGCCAGACTCCGGAAAACCCAGGATGCTCGTGGGGAGCCACACTGCTGCGGGCAGTCGCTGCTGAATTTCTCAGCTGAGCGAGGGGAGCCGCGGGAGGTTTGGGTCAGTTCGGACCCTGCACGTGCTGTGGATCCCCTGGGAGCCATTTCCAGCCTCAGTGCTCAGCTTTCAGGGCTTCTTGTTTTGCAACTTGTTTTTTAAATTGCTGCTGCAGTGACGTGCACCCACGGCCCTGCACAGCCATGGCCCTGCACCCCAAATCCCCGCAAACCCACATCCCTGCACCCCAAATCCCCACAAACCCACGTCCCTGCACCCCAAATCCCTGTACTCCCACATCCCTGCACACACAGCCCTTCCCACAGACCTTGTTGTGGGGGTTTTGGCTCTCACGTGGGTGCTGCTGCAGGAGAACAGCCCCGCAGGGTGGTTTGTCCCTCCACCACCTCTCCCGGCCACTCCCTGGCTGTAAAGCCAGTGTTCAGGTAAGTTATTTTGTTGGGGGTTTATCATCAGCTTCAGCAGGGCCTCTGTCAATGCTGATTCCCTTCACAGGAATTTCCTGACGAACTGGGAAGGGGTTGGCAGCACCAGCCCTGCTGCTGGGGCCGGTGCTGGGGCTGTGGCCAAGGTCCCTCGTGTCCCAGCTTTGCCAGGCTCAGCCTGGGTGCCCCAGCCTGCGTTTCCTCCCCAGGAACAGCGAAATACCCAGAAAACACCGAATAAAGGTGGTGGAATACACAATTTGTTCCATAATCAGTTTACTTTTGTTTTTTAATTCATGAGAGGTAAATCCTGCAGTGAGTTAGGAAGGCCATTATTGCCTCCTCTCGCTAAACAAACAGGCAGAATCCTCTCATTATCCTCCTTGACTTCCCTCCGCCAGAATAAACACGGATCAGATCTGCTGGAGGAAGACAAGGCTCCGATGCCTGAGTGGCACAGACTCTCGGGGAATGTTCTGCCTGTGAAGTAGCAGCACACACAATTTACAAAGACATTTTATGCTTCTCCAACACTTTTTAGCCTCAAAGACTCCAAGGTCTATAAATACCTTAAAGACCCGCGTTCTGCAGCTGTCTCTGGAGCAGAACAGAGCACCCATGGTTATTATTTGTGTTTAACCGAGCAGTTTTAGTAGGTCAAACCTCCTTGCTCTTATTTGGAAAAAAAAAATTGCCTAGAAATGGCAGGCAATTCTTCTGACTATGGGATTTAGCCCAAATGGCAGAAAATAGACTGTTTTTGTACTTTTCATCTTCAAAAAACCCCCACAAACTCTCCACAAATGTTAACTCGCTGCACGTATTTTAAAGTTATAAACATAACCCAATCTGGCACGTGAATGTAAACGCCTGGTTCACAGTTGTGTTCCCAATGATATAAATTACAGTCCCTGTCACTCATGGAAACACATTATCCTTCATTTACGCCACTGGAAAGGAGAGCAGACCCTGTTCCTTAGAAACCAGACATGAAAGAAAGGCAGCTGGAGCCAAGCCTGGTAAATTCCTTCCCCACACCATTAGTCCTGAGCTCCGGGCACGTGCTGTAACCTGGGTCTTCGCCATTAATTTGGGAGGCAGGGGGATATTTGCAGCCACGGAAAGGCCGGAGGGAATCTTTCCCTGCTGTAAACAACCCTCTGTGTGCCAGAGGTGAGGGCAGGAGCGATCCCCTGGCACAGGGACAGGTTACAGGCAGGAACATCTCCCTCCGCTCCCTGCAGCTCTTCCCCGCACGCCTCCTTCCCTCCAAACACCAAGCATCCACACCATGGATGAAAAAGGCATTGCCACAGCTCAGAGCTGAGGTAATTTTGCTGAAATGGGGCTTTTTGCTCCTATTTCAGGCAAAGCCATCTCCCCAAAGTCAGGTGTGACCCAGCAAAGGCATTGGCTGGCTTTGGTGGCCTGAGATGTGGCTCTGAGCCACCTCCCGCGTCCCAGCTCTCCTGTGACGGGGATTGGCAGGACAGGCACGAGGATGGGTTGGTTTTGATTTGTTTCCTTCAAGGCACATCAAGCAGCACTCAGCACCCGAGGGCACAGCCAGGGGCAAGGGCGCTGCTCTAAAAGCAGCGGGGAATTTAAAGGAGTCACAACGGAGCCGGAATCTGGCTCGGCACTGAACTCCCCGAATCCGAAACTCTCTCAGATCAGCACCCCTCCCGTGCAAACGGCATTAGCAGCACACACGGGACATCAAAGAGGGACGGGCTCCCACGTTCTGGGGAGCCAAGAGGATTTATTCGGTTCTAGCTCTCCTCTGGGATGGGGTGTAAGGATGTGTTTATGTATCCACATTCCTCCTCCTCTGGAAGGTTCATTTAGAGAGAGACATCATAAAACCTCACACACACAAACCCAGCCACATCAGACATATTGAAATCACATCATTGGCTTGATCTGGAGTTTTGTAAAGTGGGACAATCAGTGCTCCACACCCACGAGAATCTCCTGGAGAAATCCTGATTTAGTGGGAGCAAGGTCTGGGCAGGCACCTTCTGCTGACAATGAAGATTCTGACCAAGAAAAGGATGGGAAAATAATTGTTTATCTAATTATTGACTCCTAAAGAATTCGCTGCCTGGAAATGGAGACCTCAGAGGAGCTGGGTTCCCCCAGTGTCAGAAATTCCCATGAGATGGAGGATATCAGGGACAGCCAGCTCTGTCCTGCAAGATCCCTCTGCTGTAAAGGCTGTGAAGGGCTCTGTATTCATTGACCTGTGACCTCAAACCCCAAACGTGTTCCACATTTTCGCTTTCCCAAAAGCACCCACCCACCTTTGGGGCTTCCTCTGCGTCCCCCACATCTGTCCCTGAGCTCTGCCCTTGGACCTGAGCAAACGATTCCTGCTGACAGGGCAGGCGGAGGGATGAGAAAAACTCTCTGGGTTGTATTTCATGGAAGGCAGGGCAAAATCCAGCTCGGTCAGTAGAGGCAGAAGCTTGCAAGGAGCAAGAGCACAGCTTATGAAGAAGGAATTTCTCTCCCCCATCTCCTCGTGAAGTGGCTGAGGCTTTGAGCTCTTGTTCCTCCTCCAGACAGACAACTCCTGGGAGCATCAAAGGGAGCTCGTTACATCCGATCCCACTGGGACGCCAGTTCTGATGGGCCAGGAGTAAAAGGGAATATTCAAGATATTTTCCCTTGAATTAAATATAAAGATGCGAGCAAATTTCCGGGCCCGTGTGAACACGTGTGTAAACCTTACGTAAGGAGAGGCACAGGGGACTGAAAGTAGGGCACAGACACGGAGATCACCGGCTCCAAACACCACTGGCTCTGCTGGGGAGGGAGCGAGGGCGAGCACAAACAATTTCCTAATACATCAGGCCGTGACACAATGAGAACATTGTGACCTGAATTGGTTTAGGAGAGGAAACTCTTCATGAGGCATTTATTTATTTGTGTGTTAGCAAAGAGCCCGTAGTAAGGGCATTATCACCGTGCTGTGTGTGAGGAGGAGATTCATTGGTCTTAAATAAGCAAACAAATTTATTTGGGGTGGTTTTGCCTGTGCTCAGAGGTCTGGAGAAAAGAAATGATGGACAGTGAAGCACCTGTACAGTTATCAGCCCTTATCAAAACTAATCCCCAGGAAGGTGTGAGCTATCCCAAAACATCCCCTGGTAAGAAACAACCTCTGCAAGATGAAGACGACAGAGGAAGTTCTTTGGAGACACGACAGCCCTGTGATCCCAGCAGGAACTTCCAGAGATACCAACTCCTCTCTCTCCCTCTGTGTGATCTCAGGCAAGTCCTGGGTGCTCCCAGGAGGAAAACAGAGAATGGGATTGTCCTACTTTAGCAGAGACTTGTCAGACACTTCTGAGGTGCCGGGGTTGGAGACCCAGGGAACGGAGAACTCCAATTGTGCAGCCTGGGAGGACAGGGATGCTTTGAGTGTGAAGGAGAAACCCCCTCATCGCTCAAGAGGAGGAGAAGCAAAGGGTTTTGCTTTCTCTTGACATGGTCTCATTTCAGGTGCTACAAAGCTATTTGCAGGAACAGTGAGGGCAAAGACCAGGACCCTGCCAGCATCAGGACCTCATGAAGATAAAGCAGGCAGGGGGATCAGCCAGGACAGAGGGTGCAGAGACCCCAGACCGAGGGTTCCTGGCAACGTTCAGTCAGGAATTTGTGCTAACAAACCCCTTTCCTCCATGGATCCCTCAGCCCTGGGACACACAGGAGAGCTGGCAGAGCCATTCAAGGGCTGTGCCTGTCCAAGTGTTAAAAGCATTTTTGGATTGGAGCCCCACACCTTTTATGAACTGCTAAGAGAGACGGCTCCGGGTCCCCAGTGCTGGAACCCGAACCAACTCCCTTTTCCAAAATCCAGGGCTGTGCACTTGGGTAATTCCCTTCTTCATCAGCCCACAGCCAGGCTGCTGCCATAAATCCCAGCCCTGCCAGCACAAGGCACCGAGCAGCCCCAGCCAGACCTGCTGCTGGCCCTCAGACAAAGCAGAGCTGCTGAAAGGTGCTGGGTCTGAGGAGTCTCTTCGACCCCTGAGGGAAAGCACTGCAGTAATTACTGTAATTAATGAACCCCGGGCATTCCCTTCACAGCAGGGGTGGGATCAGCTCTGGTGTTCAGGTCAAGAGCAGCCCTTCAGTGACACCAACACTTCCCTGCTTTAAAGCTGCACCTGCACTTTCGGACGCCAGAGAGACCCACGGGAAGCCAACGAACCTCCCACAAACACTGGTCATGCTGCTCGTGGCACGGAAAAGCAAAGGATAAAGGGAAGAATCCCAGTGTGGTACCTCGGAGACGTTGATCCGTCCCTCCTGGAAGGAGCAGGTGGTGGGGTCGTGGGTGCAGAGGTTCCGGTACTTGCACCAGTGGCAGCGGAAGGCGCTGTTCACACAGGACAGGCACCTGGGGACAAAGGAGGGGTCAGCGCAGGGCTCAGCACAGTCATCTCCAGGCCTTGCCAGAAATCCAGGGAAATCCTGGGAAAATAATTTCTTTGGGGGGGGTGGTTTTGATACAGCAAAAGTGAGAAACGGCTTTGGGAAAACAAACACGCTCAAAAGACAGGCTTTGGGCAGCCTCACAGTTCATTCCACAGTCAAATACAAGCTGGGATTTATTGTGCATCCTTGGGTTGGTGTAAAACAGAGCAGGGCATTGCACAGGCACCAGGCCTGGGTTTTGGTTTCTAGAAAAGAAGGCACGCCTGGCAAAAATGGGATCAGCTGTTTTACTGATCAGTCAGGAATGCTTCAAGTCAACGGCAACACCTCTGCCTGGCCCTGGAGTGCAGAGGGCCCAGCAAGTGCTTCTGATTCATGTTGGGAAAAAAATTAACTGTTTATGAAATGTTTTTGAAAGAACACAGACCCTTTCCAGCCCCGGGGGGCCCAGCTGCCAGCAGTGGCTGGGCGGGTTTTGCTCCCCGCTCGCTGCCGCCACAGAGATGCACGAGCTGTGACAGCTGCTGATCCCGGCAGGTGCCACCTCCTCCATCTCCGAGGCCACCCCTCGTGCCACGTGGCAGCTCTTGGTGGCACACGGATCAGCTGTGCCCATGGATTCGGTCCTGTGCCGTAACCTGTGGCTCCGGGCACCGCGGTGCTGCCTGGAGAGGGAAGTGCCCGGGGGTGTGCTGGAGCAAGGCCAGGGCAGGCTGACAAATGTCACCAGGGAGGTGGCAGCGTGGCCTCGGGCATGAAGCTCTGCAGGCAGGGCCTCTCTCGCCAGCTGGGCACAGCCACCAGGGCAACGGGAGCTCGTGGGAGCTGCCGCCACCAGAATGAGCTCTAATAACTCAGCTGTGTTCTCCTGACGCACTCCTGGTGACCTTAATAGCCAAGGGAGCTTATTCTGATCATGCATGGGCAAATCTGGGGGAGAACACCGAGTGCTGCGAGCTCGTTTAATTACTCATTTGTCTGACCCATTTCTGTCTCTGTTTGGGTCTGCAGCACCTCACCCACCCGCCCTCACCTGGCCTGGCCTCCAGCACTCCCAGCAGGGGCTGGTGGAGCTCCCAGTTTCCCCCCCGAGGGAGGAGGATCTCCCTGGCCACCCAGGCCAGAGGTTTGGTTTGGCACCTCTCCCTGTTCCGTGGTTTCTGTGGTTTCCTGGCTGCTGCTCCCAGCTCTCCCCAGGCCTGGCAGCAGCACAAGGCGAGATCCTGAGCTCCCCGACTTACACTGGGTCACCACCTTGGCTCTTTCACCCCAATCCAGCTTTCTCAAGGATCAGTGTGTCTCCTTTGCTTCTTTCTGCGCCTCATCTAACCCTTACTAAAAGACTCTTGACAGGGAAGCTTCCTTATCTCACCTGCAGCCTCCTGGGGACACAGAATCCGTGGCCCTGAGCACCAAACCACCCCAGCCCACGGGGTCACAACATCACAGGAAGACCCCCAGGACCTTCCTGCCGATCCCCAAACCCCTGCTGTCCCTCTCTCCCCGTGTCACCTCCCGGGGGTGCGTCAGATGCCACAGCCCCAAAGGGCTCGGCTGCTCCCCTGCTCCCCACACGCCCCAGCACTGCAGCAGAGAGCCTCAGGATCAATAGATCTCTCCTCTCTGCTGGCTGAGCCCTGAGTTCTGCCTCCTTTCTGCATGCTGTGATTCATTCCTGCCAGGCTGGCTGTGCCCTCCTTGAACTCTGTGATAACGAGTCCGGAGTGATGTAAGTGCTGCAGAATTTACCACCCTGTAAGCACTTTATCTCCAGACACAAACGGGGGAAGGCACGGCCAGACGAAGCCGAGTGACAGGCCAGGAAGGATGTATTGCCTCTCCTGATCCAAACCCCGGCTCCTCCATGAAAATAGGGTCCCTGGAACGCCATTCCTCATGAAAATCCCACAGCAGAGGAGCCTGGGGCACTGCAAGTGCTGCTGGTGCTGCACAGCCTGACCGAGGGACAAGGACCTGAGGACACAGCTGTGCATGAGGGGCAGCAGGACAGGGGCAGGAATCATTGGGATTACGGATATGGATCCCACAGGCAGCACACGGGGACTGAAGGATTCCCTGTCATCCCGGTACCTCTGCTCTGTGCTGTGGCTCACAACAGAATTTAAACCAAAAATGAATGCCTGCCTAGGAAAACCAGCGGCCAGCCAAGCCCGTGAGCACAAACACACAAACCCTCTTCCGAGGGCAGCAGGAAAGGCCCTGGAGCTTGAGGCTTCAAACCCAGCACAGAAGGGTTGGGAGTGACCTTGTGCTGGCACTCGGTGACTCCAGCAGCTGCCCCTGCCCCAGGAGAGGCTCCCAGCCCTGCCATCCCCATCCAGCTGCTGGCAGGTCCTGCCCGCAGAGCCAGAGCTCGCTTTGTTTCCAGACAGAAATCCAGAAACGCTTCAGGTCTGTAAATGTGTTTTTAAGGCCGGCCAGCTGCCTGCTGCCTTCCAGTGCCCGGGGGGATGTGATCCCACCATCCTCAGCAGCACCGAGCCCTCCCTGGAGCCTCCACTGGGCCTCCCATGTGCCTGGGCTGCAGCCCACCTTCCCCTCCTGCTGCCCACCTTCCCCTCCTGCTGCCCACCTTCCCCTCCTGCTGCCCACCTCCCTCTGCCCGCATCCCACCTTCCCCTCCCGCATCCCAGCTCCAGCTGCACGCCTTCCATCCCTCTGCCCGCATCCCCCCTCCTCAGCCCCTCTGCTCTGCCTTCCCCTTTCCCTTCCTTGCCGGCTGTCTCCGAGTTCTCAGTTGCGGGTTCGCGCAGCTTGGGGGCACCAGCAGGTTAAGGTTGCTCCCGGCTCGCTCCACCTGCCTCCTGCCGAGGCTCCCGGAGCTCCACACGCACCCGAGTCCCGAGCAGACCCGGGCTGGAGGCTGCCCTTGTCCCGCGCCGCGTGTGCTGTGACCCGGGCACTGCGCCAGCCCCCCCGGCCGGTCCCACCGCCCGCTCCCCAAATCTTTCGGGCTGGTTTTTGGCTCTGCTGGGGGTGGGGAAGGAGCACTCACAGCTGGTGGGCACTGCAGTTGTAGAACTTGAACTCGGTGCTGACGAAGGTCCTGCCCGTCTCCCGGGACTTCAGCTGGAGCACGACGCCGAACCAGTCTGGGGATGCAGAGCGGAGCCCGTCACTCCTGCCCGGGGGGGCGAGGGGACAGCAGCACACCCGGGGGATCCGCTGCCCACCCGGGGGATCCGCTGCCCACCCGGGGGGATCCGCTGCCCACTGCCCACCCGCTGAGCCACCGCTGCTGGGGGAGCTCGGGTTTTCATCTCCCTGCTCCCCCACCCACCAGGACCCCCACCCACACCCTGCCCTCGAGCACCCCGGGGTGTCCATGTCCAGTAATGCCCCCCAAAAAACCAGCCCTGGTGGCAAAATGCATCTGAGACACGGGGTAAATGCTGCCTTGGGAAGGCATTTCGGAATCTCACCCTGTTCCCTGGTTCAGTCTCCAGTATGATAAGTGAGACTGTTCTGAGAGGCAGCCCAGGAACAGAATCGTGGAATCATGGGAGGGTTTGGGTTGGAAAGGGAAGTTCATCTCATTCCAGCCCCCTGCCATGGGGCAGGGACACTTCTCACCATCCCAGGTTGCTCCAAACCCCATCCAACCCCACCCTTGAACACCTCCAGGGATTAGGATCCACAGCTTCTCTGGGCATCATCTCCCAGAATTATCTCCTAGAACAGGAGCCACTGCTGGAAACAAGTGAAGCACCAGCAGAGCTCTCCAGGAGCCTCAGCTCTGGGTTAATTCAGAGCAGATTGTTCTTTTGGGGCTGCTGTGGGGAAGCCTATCCTGGCCCTGCTACCACGGGGCTCTGGGCCCCCCGGTGTTCCCCAAGTCTCAGGCTCTGTAAAATGCCTCAGAAATACAAAGCCATCAGCAGGGAGGCACCCTGGACACCTGGAAGGATGCCAAGGGGAAAACGAGCTCCGAGCAGGCGGCGCTTCGGTTACGGGAAGAGGAAATGTGACAGCGGTGACATTAATGAGGAGCCAACCCAGAGATCAGCACTGAAACAGAGAAACTGCAGCCACCTACTCGTGGGTGCTGAGCCAGGCCTAGGGGAGATTCCTGCTTCCCAGATTCACCCAGTCTGGCAGGGCTGAGAGCTCCTGGGCACCCGTGAGCCACCCTGGAGGGGACAGACAGCTCCTGTCCTGCCCTAGGAGCTGTCTGGCAGCGCAGGGAGGGGGTAAAGACAGGGCAAGCGCTCCCTGCTGCCTGCTGCCAGCCCATCCTGCCCTGTGTGGGATGCATTTCCTAAGGATGAAGCTCCCTGGGTTCAACAGGCTTTGACAGGAGCATGAATTTCTCTGGCAGCAGCCCCGAAGGCTCCGCTCCGCTCAGCGGATACTCCCAAAGCTGCCCTGCGCTGTCTGACACCGCGTCACCGCCCAGGAGTCATCACTTACCCTGATCCACGGGGATGGCAGGGACATCTTTGGCTGGTGGGGACACACAAACCACCTGGCTGCCCGAAACCTGCCCCTCCACCTCTGTCAGGTTCCCGAAGAGGCAGCTGACGCCGGCGCTCAGGTCTGGAGCGTCGCTCACCCGCAGGCTGAGCTGCAGCAGGGACACCAGGGAGCGAAACAGAGCTGTGAGCAGGCAGAGCTGCCCAAACCTCCCTCAAATTCCCACCCCCAGCAGTTTTCCCTTTCAAAATGAGCCCCTTAAATCACCCACCTGCCCACAGGTGCCGGCCAGCTGCCCTTTCATGGGAAAGGGAGGGGGAGAAAAGAAGCCAAGGATGTTCTTTATGGATACAAACCCACCCTGCTGGACCTTGGGGTGCTGCAGGTCGGGAGTGGTGGCAATGGCAGATTTTTGTCCCCTGGTTGCTCTACAGAAGCTTTGCCACCCCCAGTGCCTGTGCCAGGACCCTGAGAGCAGCAGTGACCGTCCCCAAACCCCTGAGCTCAATCCACCTCCCTGCCCACTGCGTGGACACACAGACCACCCTGCCCTGGCCTGGGAGGAGCACGTCCCCAGTGACCCCATCACAGCTGGGGAGTGTTCCCATGGCAAACCAGTGCCTGGAGGGCTGAGTCCTCTCTCCCCACACCGTTTTCACTCAGGGTTCTGAGGGCAGCCTGGGAAGGGGAGGCAGCAGGACCAGCTGCCACAGGGGGCCAGGGGCTCCAGCAGCAACAGCTGGGAAGCTTCGGAGAGCCAGGCCCGAGCACAGCTCACAGAGGAGCTTTTTGGGAAACAAAGCCTTTCCTTTCACCAGCTACAGAAACCAGACCAAGGGAAATGTGAGCTGAGGCACCAGGGGAAGGGGAATTTGTTTCTGCCACCCTTCCTCCAGCTCCTTCCCCGGCTCGGGTGACCCCTTGGCTCCCCTGTCCCTCTGCGAGCGTGACTTCATGAGAAAACACTTGTGCCAGAGGGAAGGGAGAAAGGCTGGAGCGTGGAGTGTTCCCTGCTGGAGGTGCCTCTCCCGCAGCCCCGTCCCCGCTCACCGGGAGGCTGTGCTCGGACACGGAGATGCTGCTGGGCTGCACGGTCACGCTCAGGCACTGGCTGATGCTCCCTGCGAAGCGGAACGGCTCCTCTGCCCGCTCGCACCGGTCCCTCGGGGAGCACCTGCCACACACGAGCACTCAGAGCACGGAAAACACCCACCCAGGGCACAGAGAACACCCACCCAGGGCACAGAACACACCCACCCAGGGCACAGAACACACCCAAAACCCCCAGAGAGATGTTCCGCAGCAGGACCCGGCAATGCCCCGCACAGGGAGCAGGTGTCAGGCACCAGGTTAGGACCAAAGGGTGCTGGAAAATGTTCTGTGATCAGCAAAAAGACAAACCGTGAGTATCCCATGAGTAATTCCTGCACTGGGACACGACCCAGAGCTGCTAATCCCATGTGCTGGTGGTGTGGGATGAGCCACGAACTCATCATCTGCACACGAACCAAACCAGAAAGCAGTAACAGGCAGGGACAGGATGATGCCTCTGTCCTAATTAAACCCATACAGCTCACTAATCCTCTCCTCCTGGAGCTGAGGGGGAGACAGGGCCAGGAACGGGAGCTTCCAGCTGCTGCCAGCGGTGCTTGGCTGGCGCTCATGCCTCGAGCTCCCAGCTCTGTCCCGTTCCCAGCAGCAGGGACGCGCGCCTCCGAGCACGCCAAGGTGGCTGGGGCTGCTCCTGGCGCTCCACGTGCTCCAGCACGGCTCCTTATCCCTGTTTTCTCTCGCAGGTGTCCTTGGAGCAGAGAGAAATTCAGCTGTTTCCAGCAGAGCACCCGCTGGGAACCAAGGGAGGACTATCAGTGTTTCAAACCAGACTGCGGCGCTGGCATCCCTCCAGCATTTCCTGGTTTATGTCAGTTGGGGAAAATCCTTTCCTTCCAACCCCCCTCCACGGGTGCAGATGACAAATTTGCCTTTAAGGTCCCTTCGAACCCAACCATTGTGGGGTTCTCTGAACAGTGGGAGCGAGGCCGTTCGCTTTGTATTAAGAGCAGTGAGGTTTCCACTTTCCCTTTCCAAACCACCCCCGTGATCCCAAACAAACGCTGGGGCTGCTCTCCTCACCCTCTCCCTTTCGCACCTTTTCCTCTGGAGCATAACGGAGCTAAATATGAATGGTGCCAAAGGAAGAAATATCGAGGTTTAAGTGAATCTCTAAGATAGCCCTAAAGTGAGCCCTTGACTGGAGCCTTTATCTCATTGACTCGCTGGAATGGCTCTTTTTTATCATCCTATTTATGGCAACAGCCCCAACAGAGACAAATAGGCCTGGAGACAATAACACACTTGCAGAGAGCAGCACGGGGGAGTCTTGCAGGATTCAGATCCCACTGGGCAGGACAGATCCTGTAACAACGTCCTGGTGGCCTCTGATTGCTCCTGAAGAGCAAAGGATCCCTCTGTCCATGCAGAGGATGGACAAATCACCTCCTCCTCACCCTTTCAGCCATGCCTAAACACAGTGTGGGCACCACCCCCTGACCCACCACCCTTCCATGGAGCGGCTGGAAGCAGGAATGTGTGAGAATTAAAGGAGAGAGGTGACAAATTAAATACAACCACTCCGGCACTTGGGGCCTCCAAACAAAGATGACAGAGGCTTCGAGGAACAGCAAGATAAACTCAATTATTCACAGCTTACAAAAAAAAGCTAAAAAGTGATCACTGCTCCTAAGTGCAGATGCTTGAAGGGAGAGCTGAGAAATCCCCTCAGGGGAGGAGCCCTTGTTGGGAACAGTTTGATGCCAAAATGTCATGGCCAAAAGGGCAGAGGAAACGACACTTTTCTCTCCTCTCGTCATTGAGGGTTTTGCCTCTGCAAAATGAAGATAACAACCTTTACCTGCTTCCCAGGTGGCTTGTGAAGCTCCAGCTCATTAGCATGAGGGGAGTGCTCGGTGATCCTTGCAGAGGAGCTGCAGCAGGAGCAGCACCAACACCCCCAGCACAGCTCCTGATGCAGCGTCCCCTCCCCACCCGCTGTCCCAGCCTCGGGAGGGCACACAGGGGTGGCTGCCCGGGGGCAGAGCCCAAGGGATGGGAATGCCCAGGGATGGAAATGATTCCCTTCTGACAAAGGAGCCGTGGCAGTGAAGACTTTGGGACATGACTGCACAAAGGGCTGGACAGGCTCGTTTGCAATGGAAGAAAAAAACCCCAAAGGATGCCCAGAGCGCCCTGAGGTGCTGCTGTGGGATGCTCAGAGCTCTGCTGCTGTCCCCAGCCCCTCCCTGAGAGGAGCCTGTGGGATGCTCAGAGGCTGAGCTGCTTCTCCTGCACCTCCCCGAGCGTGGCCACGAACCAAACCCTCTGTGGGGAGCTGCTCTGCACCCCAAAGCCCCGAATCCAGGCCGGATTTGCGGAGGAGCCTGCAGCTCCCCGCTCCCCTCCAGCACCTGCTCCTCAGGCAAGTGGCCAAGCGCTGCTGTGCGGGGCCCTGAACTCTGCCTCCCCCATTTCCACGCTCTCCCTGCATTAACGGGGCCGCTCTGCGAGCTGGCACGGGGCCGGAGGGATTTCTATTCCCCTGCTCCAGCCTCCCCCAGGCTTTCCCCTCCTCCCCCGAGCTCCTCTGCCCGGTGGGCTCCCTTCCGCCTTAGGAAGTGCTCGTTATTATGGCAGGGCAGAGAAAGGAAGGGCACGGACACCTCCTGAATGCAGAGAGAATTTCCTGGAGTTCCCCTGGAGAAAGCACCCTCAGCCCTTTGTGCCTGGCGATGCGAGGGGGGCTGCCAGCTCCCAGCCTGCTGCCGGATCCCCTGGGAGCGGCCGGAGCAGGGACCCCCCGACCTGCCCCTGCAGGATTTAACTCTCCTTTCCTGGTGCTTTTAAAAGGGCTCCGTGCTCTGCTCTGCTGCTGTAACCTCGCTGGAAGCAAAGCCCCGCTCACAGAATCACGTCTGCTGTGGCCTTTAAAAATTCCACATCATTTGGGATTTGCAGCCTGGGCAGGGAGCAGGAGGGTGCAAACCACCAGGCCTCCATTCCCACCAGTTTAAATTCCGGTCTTCCATCGTGTCCACATCCCCCTGCCCACGCTGTGGGTGACCCACTGCTCCTGGAGCAGGAGTTCATTCCCCTTCACCTGTCCCCGGGAGCTCAGGGATCTCCGGTGGCATCCGCGCTGCAACGCGGGGAACGCCCGAAGGGGAGAAAAACGGATTTAAGGAACTTCAGCCTAATTCGTTTGGGGTGGGAGGCACTGGGAAGATTTGAAAGCTGCTTCTATCACCAGGAAAGGGCCAAGGCTGGACTTACATGTGGTGGAGGGAGCACCAGCCGCAGTGGGGGTCCCCCGAGCTCAGGCACTCCTGGCAGGTCGTGTACTGCTCACAGGACTCCACGGGCACCCGGGACACCTGCAAGGGAAGCACACGTGCTCAGAGCTGCTCTCCCACAGCAAAACCAGCGCAGCCCCGGGTCCCGCTTCGCCCCTCGGAGTCACAGAACCCAACGGCAAATCCGCGGCCTGAAACGAATTTGTTCCGACACCCAAGAACAGGAATTACTGGAGACTGAGACACGAGGCCACCCCGTCCCTTGGGTGAGTCCTGGGCACACAGAGCCCCAGCCAAGCTCCCACGGCGGCTCCGGCTCCTCAACCCCCCCGGCCCCCCTGCCCAGAGCCTCCCCTGGGGCTGGAGCTGAGCCCTCTCCTCCCTGATTTACGCTTTGCTGTCTCACCCTTCTCTTGGAGGAGCTGCTGCAGGGAATAAATCACCGGGATTTTGGCAGCTTGTTTAGTCTGGGTGAGTGTTTCACTGCTTCGGCCGCTCTGAGCCCTTCCAGCAGCGGCCACGTGGGCCCCCAGGCCTGACCCACGGGGGATTGCTGTCCCTTCCAGGCAGGGATGCCACGGAGGGAAGCACAGGTGGGAACAACCCCAAACACTGCCGTAAACCCCCTCCCACTCACGGCACACGAGGAAGGTCCCCTCCTGTTGCTGAGGTGCAGCACGGTCCTGACCTATTTACCAGCACTGAAACCCCCAAAGGCTTCAAAAGGACACCAGGCTTTAACCACAGGTCACTGCTTGGCTCCAGCAAAGACATTTTTATCCTTTTTAACCACTTTAACCTTCCCAACCCGTCCTTGCCACCTCCAGCAGCAGGGTGGGTTTGCATCCCCTGTCTCTGCGCAGAGCTCCTGCTCTGTCCCTCTACAGCTCATGGAAGAAATTCCTTCCTATAAGGCTGGGGGGCACTGGAACAGGTTTCCCAAGAGATTGTGGATGCCCCGGCCCTGGAGGTGTTCAAAGCCAGGCTGGACAGACCTTTGAACAACCTGGGATAGTGGAAGGTGTCCAGGTGCAACCGGATGATCTTCAAGCTCCCTCCCAGCCCGCACCATTCCGTGATTCTGTGGCTCTATTTCCATTTCTCCCACCGAATGCTGCAGATAATCCTCGCCCAGCCTCCCTGAAGCGCTCGGGCCCCGGGAGCGATGCCTGCAACTGGCTGGGAATTCAAACAACTGTTGGATTGCACCGGCTCTGTCCGTCAAAACAGCACCCGGCTCCCAGCAGCCGGCTCTGAAAGGAGCAGTGTCTCCCCAAACAACGGCCACTGTCACGCCAAGTGCTGTTGACACAGTGAGAACCCAGTTCCTCTCCGAGGACGACACCAATAGGGCTGCTATTCTTCTTGTTTCCTCAGCCCCACTCAACAGCTTTTCCTGGAGCAGAGATGGCCCGGGGAAGCGCGGGGTTGGTGTTTTCTCGCCGAGGTGGAGCCCGTGGGATGGGTGGAGGGCTCGGTTTGGGACCCTGGAAATGGGGGGTGAGAGGGGCAGAGCTGGGAATGCCTTCAGCCCGTGATGGGTGGAAAGAGCTTTGGGAATGGAGAAGAGGAATTCAGGGTCAGAGGTGGAAATGAGGGCTTGGGTTTGATTCCTGGCGGCAGAGGGGGCCTGGGGTGCCCTCATGGGGTCTGCACCTCGAGTGGCCACAGGTGATGTGTTTTTCCCTGCTTTGCCTCTCCCTTCTAAGGAGCAAGAAGCACTTTAGGGACCTCACAGTGGGGTGGGAGCGACCCCAGGGGCTGGAGGCAGCGCAGCCCCCCAGGACAGCCCAGCCAGGACTTATTCCTGCGCCCTGCCCGGTGCTGACGCTGCCCACACGCCCCCCACCACCCAGCATTTCCCAGTGCAGACCAGTGCTGCAGCCACCACGCCGCGCCTGGGTGGAGAACCAGAAGCAAAGACGTGTTTTTCAAACCCAACAAGCATCCCACGGGAGCTGTGGTGGCTCTCAGCACTCCCTGTGGGAGACGCCAGCCAGCACAGGAGCACCCAGGGATGTCACTGGGTTTCCCCTAAAATCTGCCCAGCACGCTGAAGGTCAGGACAGCCCCAAAATCAGCCGGCACTGTGGATCCCCAACAAAGGGAGGCTTGGCAGGATCTGTCCCCGTGATTTAAATGCAGCTCAGGGTTTGTTTCGGGTTTGTGAGGAGCTGGATGCTCTCGCTGCGCTCTATAAATAACGGAGGATTGGAATTATGTGAATAAGAGTTCATTAGAGATGATTTGATGTTGAGCGCTTCGTTTCTTTTTCTGCTCAGAAGCTGCGGCTTCTGCACATGATAATTCTTTAAAAACCACACAGAGATTTTGAACAACGTCCCTGGAGGAGCATCTGTGTGAAGGACAACAGCCAAGAATCCAACACTGCTGGGGGATCTCCTTGCTGCTGAGGGCACAGCCCTGCTCCCCCCAGCCCGACCGTGACCTCTGTCCCTGCTCCCTGTCCCAAAACGAACCCGCTGCTCAACCATTAAATGGTGAAGTCTCATTACTACTTTCCATGACTGCCTGACCCATAACAGCAGCAAAAGAAAATGAATTAAAAAAAAGAAAAAAAAAAAATCAAAAATCAATACAGTCTCTCCAAAACACACGAATCCCAACTCCACCAGCCCCCGGAGCAAATGCGCGCAAGAAACCAGTTCCAAATAAATAAATAAATAAATAAATAAATAAATAAGGACCTAAAATAAACAGCCAAAGCAAAGTTTCCACAGCTTTTGCGTGCTACCAGCCCAGGCCTGTGACCTCCCCTAGCTGGAGACAGCCCTTGGAGCATCCCACGGCCACGGCACGCTGCCCACAGACCCCTCGGGGGGCTGGAGTTCAAACAGAAAATCTATTTTTAATGACTTCGGGGAGTGGAGTAGAGATGCCAACTAGTTCAGTGTAATTAAAGCCATCTATCACTCACTGAGCAGGAGCCCAAAGTTGATGAACTTTCCAATGAGATTTGATTCTTTCCTTTATTCATGAGAAAACTCCACTTTGTGCTGGGGCGGGAGACGTGGAAAAGCGTGGGAAGGAGCAAGGAGGACGCCTCGGTTCCAGCCATTAATGTGTCAGGGTGACAGGGAAAAAAAGTCAGACTTTCCCAGGGGGCTGTAAAAAGTTTGACAGACTCCTGTTCCCACTGCTCCTCCTCCTGTGCCTCCGTGCACAGCTCCAGGTGGAATATCCCGCTGGGGCACCTCTGCCAGGAAAAATCCCCGTGTGCAGGGGTGGGAACGCTCTGGCTGTGCCCGAGACACGTGGGTGCAATCTGCCTCGGGCTGTGGAAATTCCTACCTGGAAATCGCTGTTCCTGACTCGTGGAGATCTCAGACACACCGAGACTGATGCCAGCAACGAGTGGGGAAGGACCAGGAGCGAGTGGGATGCGGGAAATGCATCCTTGGGGCAGAGCCAGGGCACAAAGGAGAGGAGAAAGGAGGAGTTTTAACCACGAGTAGCTGAGGAGCACCCCCAGGATGCTGTGGAGCCCCCAAAGGTGGGAATGGCTCCAGCCTCAGTCCCTGTGCCACGGGAGGGCGCAGAGCAGGTGAGGGGCAGCTCTGCCGCCAGGTCCGGCCGCTCCTGCAGGACCAGCTCTGCTCTCCCACGCGCCCAGCTCAGGAGGGAGGGTTCTCAGAGCCCCCGCCGGGCTGTCAGAACCAAATCAACGCCTGGAAGTTCTGGCAGAGAAGCAGCGAGTGGGAGAGGACACGGAGACCACGTTGCCATGGCTACGAGGGGATTATTTAATTACGGCGCTGCAGATGCACGCGGAGAGAGCCCCTTCAACTCTGATCCAGGCAACCTTTGCAGTGGGTTTGGCTTTGCTGCTCTAAGAACCTCATTAACATCTGACGAGGACACGCTGTGTTGGAGCACAGGGGACCGGATCACTCCCCGAGCGGGGGATCAGAGCTTCTGCAAACATTCCCGTCTCCTTGGCTCCCTCACACCCTCCGTGTACCGCGCCAGGCTCCTGAGGGAGGTGATGAAAGCAAGGACAGCCTCCTCTGGGAGGCAAGAAAGACTGAAAAAATAGCAAATATCCCGAAGTGAGGCTTGCTCAAGCAGGAAAATTGTCCTCGAGCCAGAGTTTCCTCCATCCATCCGGTCCAGCATCCCGGCAGGGCTCGGAGCAGCCTCGTGTTCTGGCTCCTGCAGACAAACGCTTTCCTGTGGTTCACCACGGCTCGAGTTAATCATCACATCAATATGGAACATCCGAGCGGGGTTTGTTGGAATAACAAAGTGCCAGGCAGAGATCCCAGCCCCGCTCGCAGGAGCAGCGCAGGCTCGTGCAAACCTGCGGGAGGGGAAATGGGTTTTCATCTCCAGCGCGGGCCGCACGTGACCGCTCATGGGATGCTCGGTCTGTTCCCCCTGGCAGCTCCTCCTCTGCCCCCGGCAGGTGACAATGGCACTCTGGGGCTGCAGGGTGGGCCCGTGAAGGAGGTGGCACAGGGGCACAGGCACCTGGTGTCCCATCCCTCACCCCCCTCGGCTCCCAGCTGTGGGTAGAGGCTCAGCCCAGCATTTGGGATCCCGCGCTGGCATCCACCCCCTGCTCAGACTGGCACACCAGTGCCAGCTCTGTGTGACAGTCACCGCTCCCAAGTGCCTTGGCAGCACCAGCTCTGCCTCCTGCCTCGCACGGACCACCTGCACCTGGGAATTGCGGGGCCAGGGATGCGCGGCTGCCTCCATCTCCGTGTGCCCACTGCCTCCAGAGCTGCAGAAACCTGGAGCACACAAAATCGAGAAGCAATTCTTTCATCTTCGGCGCTGAAATAAAATCTGGAGCACAGGCCTGGCTGAGGTATTCACAGGAGCTTCTGGAATGGCAAATGCAGCAAAATTCATGGATTAAATAACGAGGTGCAGCCACACATTCCTTCCTGCCCAGCTCCTCTGAGCTGCTCCTGCCCCAGGGTGCTGGTGACAGCCCGGTGTCCCCACACAGGGATGGCAGCTGGGGAGGATGGGAGCCTCAGCAGATCCTCCTCTTTTAGGACACTAAACCACTCTGTGTCTTGCAGAACTGGCCCACAGAACCTCTCTCTGAAAAGAAAAGGGGGTGGTGAGGGTGTGCCAATAACGAGGAATGGGATGCTGAAGGTCTCCCCCACAAGGACAGGGTTAGGCTGTGATGGACCCACGTCCCTGCATCCCTGGAAAACCACCACAGCTCAGGGGAGCTGCAATTCCGCTCTTGACTGCACAAAAAGGGTCAAACGAGTTCCTGGAAATCAGGGTCCTGATCCAGGCAGGAGCTCCCCTGCTCCTCCCCAGTCAGGGTGACACAACCCCCCTGCTGCTGTGGGAGTCCCCTCTGGGCTCGCTCTGGATTCCGGGATGATGTGCCTGGAGCAGCCAGGGGCACATCCAAGCGCTGCTGCCAGGGGACATCACTGCTGCCATCACAAGCGGCTGCCTGACGCGTTGGCACCGTCTTCTGACACCGCTGGGCAAGGCCACCCCGCCACGGCCACCAGCTGATGAGCACTGCCCTTTGCAGCCTGATTAGCCCAGGCCTCAGGGGAACTAATTAATCAGGATAAAAAGGGGGGGCAGCCTTCCAAAATTTCTGGGCTCAGGTGGGGATCAATCCAGCACAGCAAACTTTCATCTCGCATCAGTTCACGGCCTCTGCGTTCCGTGCTTTGCCTGGCTGCCACGGAACTCCTGATGTGCTCCCAGCAGCCATTTAGAAGTTTTAACAGAAGCTCAGAAAATTAATTAAGGTGAATAATTATAAAGTGTGTGCTTTTTCCCCTCTCTGTTTGGCGAGAAAATGGCAAAAATAGAATTCGGAATAATTCTGGAGCGGTAAGCAATGTAATTAGGTGTTCAACCAACACTCATAACTGGGCTGTGCTTGTTGAAATTACTGTTTTAGTCGGAGCATTTTGCCAGAGAGTCATTAACAGCACAATGCTCCCGTTCCCCGGGACTCTAATTAGGCTTGGATGCCTCCAGCTCAGGGATGCCCAGCCCTGCTGCCCACCCAGCACTGCAGGCGATGCTCCGTGGGCACCCCAGCGGGGCTCCCTGGGCTCCTCCCAGCTCCAGGGTGTGGGGGCTCGGCCAGGAGGAGAGCGGGG
Organism: Eulacestoma nigropectus; assembly: GCA_013397775.1. NCBI lineage: Eukaryota > Metazoa > Chordata > Aves > Passeriformes > Eulacestoma > Eulacestoma nigropectus. Next base: position 1,116,269 of record VZTE01002021.1, on the reverse strand, counting down.
ACAGGGACAGAGCCCCTGGCATGGGGCAGTGGGAAGAGATTCCTCCCTGTGAGGGTGGGGAGGCCCTGGCACAGAGAAGCTGTGGCTGTCCCATCCCTGGAAGTGCCCAAGGCTGGGCTGGACTGGGTTTGGAGCAGCCTGGGATAGTGGAAGTTGTCCCTGCCCACAGCAGAGGTGGCACTGGATGGATTTTAAGGTCCCTTGCAAGCCAAACCTTCTGGGATTCTGTGATATCCTGGAGGTGGGGATGCCTTAGAGGGGGGACACACCTTGGGAGGAACGAGAGCACCCAGCTGGGAACACCCTGAGCGTTTATCAACAACATCCCTGCCCCGAGCAGCTGCCTGGGCTGGCTTGGAAATGATGGAGCCTCCAAAGCCGGAGTCGCTGCTGCTGAGTCCGAGCAGGGATCTCCATGCTGGGAAGCGCAGACACCCAGCTCCTTCTGGAAGCCCTGAATCTCCGGGGTGTGGATCCCAGGGGAGCTCAGAGCCGGCTGCCTGCGAGTGCCTCCAGCCGTCTGTTTCTCCTGCCTCCCCGGGAAAAGCGCACGCCAGACAGAGGAGCCCCTTCCCCCAACTGCCAGCCTGCAACTCACGAATTCACTTAAGTTGTTAAAGCGGACTGTGGCAGGCTAAGATAAAACAGAAGAGTTTAAAATGACAAACAGACTCCTAAATGGGACTAGAGTCTTAATGAAAACAGTAATGAATGAATGAGACAAGCAAATATTCCCCATTAATATTAGACAGATAGATTAGATCCCTGGGCGCTGCATTTAAAACCGACATGAAATTACTTCAATTACTCTGCATTGATAAATAACAAGGCCGTATTTACTGTTAAAATACATTTCCTCCACCCTCCCCCATGCTTGCTTTGGCTTCTGCTTCTCAAGAGGGAGAGGAGATCACTGGGAGGATGGAAAATGCACCGGGCTGGAAGCTTTCCCCGCCTCCCTCCTGCCCGCAGGAGAGCCGGGCTGCTCAGCACCCACCCAAGGTGTTCCAGGGCACCTGCCCCAGAGCTCCAGGCCCATGGGGCTCAGTCACCACCATCAGCACTGCTGTTCCAGCCCTGGCAGCGCTGTGCAGGAGGCAAAGCAATCACTGACGAGCCACTTCAAACCTGATGCTCGCAGCATCCTTCCCTCTCAGAAATTCACTCCACTTCCCCTTGCTGGCGGGTACAGCTGCTCTGCATCCTCCTTTCCACGCTGGGAAAGTGAGATTAACCTGATCAGAGGCCTCTTCTAATGAAGAGATCATAGGTGGATAATTCCTGGGTGCTTGGTGGCATTTACATGCTAATGATGAAAGGCACTCTGGTAAAGGTAATGTCAACACGAGTCCCTTGTCCTCAGCCTCCAGCCCAGCCATCTGTTCTCAGGGTTCAGAAAAGCCCTGGAGAACAGGTTGCTGCTAGAAAAGCTGCAAAAGCTCCTTCCCAGCTCCATGCCCGGGTGAAGAGGCCTCGATGGCTGGGGATGCTCAGAGCCGATGGGATAAAGGGAGCACTGGAAGCACACCCGGGCTGCACTGTCCAACCACTGATGTTTCGCTGCTACAGGATCTTAAATATCTGCAAAAAGCCCCTCCTCAGCCTCATCACGTATCAGTAAACAAGAAAGACATAAAATTTGTCATTTCGGGGACACAGGAGCAGCTGGAGCGTGGAGCAGAAAAGCATCCAGAGATCCTGAGCTTAAAGCCCAGGTCCCTGCTGCAGATCCAACATCCCACGTTTCCTGAGGGAGAGAGGGGAATAACGCCCTGCTTCCCCCCAGCTGGGATGCAATCCCTTGGGAAAGGCCACAGAGCAGCTCCCGGTGACTCCGGCTGGAGGATTCGTTGAGTTGGGAATGGGGGGCAGGGGGGCTGAGGGGGCCCTGTGTACCAGGCAGGGATAAATCCATGTCCCAGGAAGGCAACAAAACCCAGACTTGGTGCTTTCCCAGCCCGAAACCAGGGGTAAAGCAGCCAAGTGAAGAGGGAGGAATGTGCAGAGCTCTTCCCACAGCTCGGGGGATGGATGACCTTTCCAATCCTATACCTGTATAAATCTTATTTAATGAAATAATAATAAAAAAAAAAAAAAATAGACGAAGGTTAAATCATTCCCTGCAGCAGATTTACACTGAAAACAAAGCCAGTTCAGACAGCGGCTGGTTTACACAACAGCCCTTTAACATTCCTTCCCTAACGACTGGGGTGACTCCTGACCAGCCCTAACCACAGGATGAGTGATCGGGGCCCCGCGGCCAAAGGCAGCGTGCCAAGACGGAGGCAAAGGAAACAGCTCCAGCCCGGGCTTCGCTTTAAACACACAATGAGGGGTTTCGCTGGGTCACGAGTCACAACACCGCGGTTTGCACCCATCGAACCCTCCCCACAACACCCCCCGGCCCTCGGGACACGGCTTCATTTGCGGTGCCACCACAAGTGAGCACGCTTTGAACACCCCCTGCCCCTCCCTGCCCGCCCCGCAGAGCCAACAGCGCTGCCTGCGGCTTGGAAGTGCCCCTGGGAAAGCGGGAGCACCAACCAAGGGCCTCCCATTAGGCGAAGTAAGAGCTGGGATGGGTTTTGCAGCCAGAGAAGGTCGGGTGAAGGGTTTCGCTTTGATCTTTACCTGCTTCTCCTTGGGCTGCTGTTTTGCTGCATGGGAGATGTGGAATCAAAGAGCAGCTCTGGGGCTGCGGCGCTGCTTCGACGGGAGGCAGGGCTGATACAGGCTCAGAGCTTCCACACAAACTCCGGGATCGCTGCATTAATGCTCCCAGGGCTGCGACGCCAAGTCACTTGTCCCTGGAAGCCACATCAGCTCCTGCTGTAAACAGTTGCTTTGACATCAGCTTCTCACTGTCCGGATCCGGCACTCAGAACGGTGGCATTTTGGGCAAATAATGCCATGAAACTATTTCTGCTCCATCAGAGCCGGAGGAACTTCTGCATATATTTCCATAAATATCACTGGCGTCAGTACAGCAACAGACCCAACAGACTGCGAGGGGGATCCTGCAGACTGCTGCTGAGCCTACCTACAGATCAGCTCCAGGAAAAGCTCTGGGCTTGGAAGGGATTGGAGAGGACAAAATTAAGCAACTTCTGCGGGAATTGGTAGCCCTCAGCTGCCAGTGAGGCTGGGAACAAGGGGGAATCGTTGCCCCGGGAGGCTGAAAGTGGATGGCACTGAACAGACTTGCAGGGATCAGCTGGTTAAGGACAACTTGGGAGTGCCAAAAGCCAGGAGAAGAGCTGGTGGATCCTGCTCTGTCTTCTGCCTCTGGCAGGGAGCAGGGCACAGGGACCACCAGGGTGGCTCCTTCTGCCACGTGAAAGACACGAAGCCATCCCTTCCAGGCCATGCCTGGGCCCTGGCACGATGTTTTTCAGCTGCAAAACTCCCACTGGGAGCGAATCCCCACCTGTGGGTGGGGGAGCAGGGCTGGAAGGGGATCTTCCCTCGCCTCAGCTGCCTTCCTGCTGGGAGCCTGCGCTGGAGCAGCTGCTCCGAGGGCATTTCTCCGCAGGGTGGCTGCAAGGGACGAGGTTAATAGACCCACTCCATGTGTGACCTCTCTTCCCCCTCTCGGAGAGCTCCTAATTACCCAGCTGAAGGAAGAGGGGCAGCCCGAGGGCTCTGCCAGCCCCCGGTGCTCACAGCACAGGCTGATGGCATCGATCTGCGCCTTCACCCCGGGAGAGATCCCAGGAAAGGCAGCTCCTCCCATCCCACCCAGCTAATCAGGGCCAAAACCTTGCTAAGAACGCGAGCACCAGCAGGCCCCTTCCTCCGAGAAGGAGAGCAGCGTGGGGGGGTTGGATAAAGAACGCTGCTGCTGAAAAGCTGCTGCGACGGCTCGGTCCCTGCTGCCCCGGCAGCCTGACAACTGGCGCATGAACCTCGGTGGTTTATGGGCTCCCCTCTCTATTCTCTGCTCATAAAACTGGCAGGAGCAGGGGTAGGAGAGAGCTGCTGGCAGCAGCTGTGTTCAGTATGAAAAATGAGCAGCACATGCTCGGGAGGCAGCTGGAGCGCACCCCAGGGTCCCTGGGTCATTTCCCTCCCTCCAGAGGGGCCCTGAGCTTAACCCTTGCTTTCCCCTGCTGGAGCAAAGCAGCCAAAGCCAGAGAGCCGGGTCACACCTGGCGCTCCCCAGCACGGGTGTCCCGGGCCCGCAGCGCGTTCCCCGCGTTTCTGGCGTGCCCGGAGATTAAAGAGGAGCTGCAGCCCTGCTGGCACGGGCACCGTGCGCACACACGGCACAGCAGAGCACGGCCGCTGCCAGCAGCAGAGGAAACATCATCCTCGGTTTGTGGGCGAGGGGGCAGCGCTGGGGAGGGCCGTGCAGCGGGGCACGGCCCGGGGGCGGCAGCGGCCGGGGCAGTGCCCCGTGTCCGTCCCCAGAGCCTCACGGGCTGAAGGTCTCTGCCTGGCACTTTCGGAGGGCACACAGGCCAGGAGTGCCCGAGGTCGCGGGCAGCGCTCTGTGTCAGGGCCAGCACCCCAAAGCCGCCCCTCTCCTGGCACCTCGCGGCAGAGCTGGAGTCGCCTTTGCCTTGTGCCTTCTCCCCACCGCTGTCCCTACAGACCCCCCTTAGCGCCCGGCCACCTCCCACCCCTGGCACGCACGGGGACACGAGGCCGCATTTCGTTCACCCTCCTGGCTGAGGAGCAAGCCCGGGCCGTGTCCTGCCACCCACCTTGCAAGGGCCCCACGTGTCCGAGTGGCCGCGGCGCAGCAGGGTGGGCACAGCCCCGCATCTGCCCGCTCCCAGCAGCCTCCCAGGCTGTGCTGCGCCTCAATGCCGGCTTTGTTCCCGGCTCTGGCACGTCCGAGGGTGTCAGTGACACTGAAAAGCTTTGACTGGCCCTTCCTGTTTGTTTTCTTGGCACACGCAGGCATCGTTTCAATGGCCCAACCCCGGCTCTGCCCGCTCCTCGCGTGTGACTGACAGGATTATTCCTGCCCAGAGAAGGGGCTGGGCACCAAACAGGGGCATCCAGCCCCTCTGGATCCTTCAGTGCCCATCTCCCTCTGCCTGCTTTTTCAGCACAGCATCCCCTGTCCCAGGCTGGCTGACCAGTGCTGGGCACTGCCCAGGCTCCCCAGGGAATGGGCACGGCCCCAAGGCTGCCAGAGCTCCAGGAGCGTTTGGACACCGCTCTCAGGCACAGGGTGGGATTTTGGGGTGTCCCATGCAGGATTTGGACTGGATGATCCTTGTGGGTCCCTTCCATGTTCTAGGATTCTGTGAATCCTGGCTGGCAGAGCTGCAAGGTTCATCCCTCAGACGCCCACATCCCATGGGATGCCGCCCTTCCAGGTGAGCTCTGGGGCAATGCTGGGGAGATTCAGCACAGCCATCCCAGAACCCTGCTCAGATCTTCTCTGTAAGCACAAAGGTCTGCTGCACGCAGGGCAGGAGCACGAGCAAGCCTCAGTTCCCCATTTCTGAACCATTCGAGGTTCTTCAAATTGTTCAAACACTGCGGAAACCTGGGAGGAACGTCCCAGGCGCGGCCGGTTTGTGTAATTTTATAGAGCCTTGAAAATCCGAAGCATTTGAATGCCCTGAGTAGCTTTAAAGGTCACAGCGTGGTACCATTGCTGCTTCCACAGCCTGGCGAGGGCCCTGCTCCGCGTTTGCTCCAGGAACACTCCGCAGTCTCCACGGCTTTTAGCAGGGATTGCTCTCGAACTCCATCACGCTGTCCTTGCCAGTCAATTTTCTGCTACTCCATCACTTTCCCATTTGTATATCATTACCCACGGCTGTCAAAAATAATTTAGGAACCTGACTGCCAGCGTGAGGAATGAACCCTCCTAAGCACATCCCAAACTCCCGAGTTCTGGAGGAAAATGAGCTCCAAGCCCTTTTTCCCACAGAAGGAGCCCAGCGTCCCGTGGCCGGTGCAGGACACGGGGCTGTTACCACACACGGACACCTCAGTGAGGACCAAGAGAAGCATCTCAGGAGACAACAGGGCCGAGCTCCAGGGCCACATCAAACCCTGGGAACACAAAGAGCCATCACAACATGAGGTTTGATCATTCTAAGGTGCTATGTTTGCTCCCAGCACGGCAGGTCCTCCCCTCCCCACAGCAGATCAGCTTGGGCTGAAGTTTAACACTTTCTTTGTGCTGGAGACTGGAAAATACGTTGGATTCTCCCAATTTACTGCTCTGACAAGGCATTTTGCTTTTCCCATAGGGAAGACAGAGCTGGGCTGGCCCTGCCCGTGGTAACCTTGGGCATCTCACCCTGTGATAAGGTGCCAGACTTGTCTCAAGGCTAAAGAGGGGCCCTGCAGGAATGGTTTAGACTCCAGGAGCAGATTTAGACCAACAGGGACATGCTGCTACTCCCTCTCCATTCCCAGGCTGTGGAATTCCACTGGGCACTGCAGGCAGTGCGGGGGGAGCCTCACCAGCACTTTGTACAGGCAGGAAAAGGATCAGAGAATCCTGGAATACCCTGAGCTGAAGGGACCCACAAGGATCAATTCCAACCCCTGGCCCTGCCCAGACACCCCAAAACCCCACCCTGGGCATCCCTGGCAGCGCTGTCCAAACGCTCCTGGAGCTGTGGCAGCCTCGGGGCCGTGCCCATTCCCTGGGGAGCCTGGGCAGTGCCCAGCACCTCTGGGGGAAGAACCTTTCCCTGATCTCCAACCTAATCCTGCCCTGACACAGCTCCGGATCAACCCCCTCCCTGTCCTCCCCGAGCACGAAGGACACCCAGGGGTGGGAGCAGGCAGCTCCTCCTCTGGCAGGGAGTTATTTGTGGGTTTATAGCGGATTTGCTGGGGAGGCTTCTCCTCCTGCACGGGAGGTGTCACCAGGGCCCTCAAAGCCCATCCCGAGCACCACAGACAGATCCAGTCGGATGCTGCAGCTCCCGTTCCTTGGCGGCTTTTCCACTGCCACTGAGCCTCTCCCTTCCCTTCCTCCCAAAGATTCCCTGGCTGTTGCAGGAAGCTGCAGGATGAGCCAGGCTGGTGCTTCCCACCCGCACCAAGCCACGGCACAGAGCTGCTGCTGGAGCAGTGCTTGAACTCATTTTCATACATTTATGCTGAGACTAAATTTGTCCCTGCATATTTTCCTCCCAAGCCTAGTAATCAGTAGTGGAAATAATTTGCTCTTGTCTGCTCTGATGTTGCCATCTCCTGCACACATCCAAGTGACAAAGACATCAGGCCCTCAAAGTCCGATTGAAGAATAATTGGAAATCCAAAGTGGCACTAAATGTTATTTTCTAAATAAAAATGCATTCAATTACAGAACATGAGGCTGTCAAGCATTAAAAAAGATTAGTTAGAGGTGGAAAAGAAATACTGTTCAACCCTTCAGGGACTTCATTACACGACCAGGATACCCCTGTGTTCTTTGGGACGGGCAGGGGGAAAGGGAATGCAAAACTATGGAAATATTTCCAGCAGCCTGTGCTGTCCCAGGGGCCTGGATGCCTCTGCACTGCTGGATTTGCATCTCAGCTGTTGGATAAATACACAGGGAGATGGATACGTGGATATATAGATATATGTGGGTGACAAAGGCGAGACAGGTGAGGAAAAAACAGCTAAATCAAGAAAAAGCAGAGAACAGAGCAATTCCTGCCTCAGGGCACCGGCTGGGACAGGAGGGATCACGGATCTCTGCAGGGATGGGGATGGCAGCCAGCCCTGAGTGCCTGGGTGTCCAAATCACCCCAAACCCGCAGAGAAAGGACAAATCTGGGCACAAACCCTGCAGCTGAAGCCCAGGACTGTGTCTCTGCCTTGTCTGCACATTAATAAACCCAAATATTGCAGCAGCTGCGCTCAGAACTTCAGCAAAGCCCAGCCTGGCCGCGGAGCACAAAGACAATCGTATTTCACCCGGTAGGAGCTGCTAAATTCACACTTAGAGCAATAAAGGCGCAGCCAAACAAACATGACCCCGAGTGGGATCTGTGGCTGTGGCAGGCACATCCCCAGCCTACACAAACAGCCCAAGATGAGGCGCATTTATCTCGCATCCCTCCTTTCAACAGCTTCCCTTAACAGCTCCGGCCCCTGGAATTAATGCCCAGCGAGCTGCAGGGGGAGGCAGAATTATTTACATGGCCGTTCTCTGTCCCTGCACGGGCATTAAAGGCCAGGTGAGGTTTCTTTGCGTGGCAGTTTTTTATCTCGGTTCGGGGTTTTTGGGGTTTTTTTTGAAGAGAAGGTAATTCCCACCTGAAATTATTCAGGTGCAGATGCACCAAGGGCTGACCTGGGGCTGCTCCCCCAGCGAAACACCCCCGTGCTGGGGGAGAGGGCAGAGCAGCCCACACACAACTGGAGATGGATTTATTCCAGCCTCTGCTGCAGGGCCGAGGGCTGGGAAGCCAAATCCCTCTCTCCCAGGGTTTCATTAGCTGGGAATGGCTTTCTAACGAGATTTACACAATCTAGCCTGCAGCCTACACATTTTTGCTCTGCACCCAAAGACAATAACAACGGGGAGCTCAGCAGGAGCCTCCTGTCCCTGTTGGCACCCATCCTTCAGCGCTGTGACACCGGGGCGATTACACAGAGCACAAACCCCAGATCAAACCCTGCCCCTTCCGTGGCTTTGAGGCTCCAGTTTGAACTGACCCATGGCAGGAGAATTTATGGTTATGGGGACCACATCCAGAGCCTTAGGGGAGGATGGGTAATTGCCAGCTGGGATCTCAGTGCCACTGTTCCCTCTCCTGCCGCTGGGGAGTCCGGCTGGATGAGCAGCACTGCTCCCCACGGACACCACGGGAGGGGACCCGGGAGCTGCTTTGGGGGCTCTCTCTGAGCCAGTGGTCCCCCTGCACCCCTGTGAGGACAGGGAGAGCCCCAAACCAGGCACCCCATCCCTGGAGTGCTCCAGCAGCACCCTCTGAAGTGGAGCCAGGGAGGGCAGGGCACGATGAGCCATTGCTTCTGGCGCTACAGCTTCAGAATCCTGCTCGTGGCTTAAAATACTCCCAAAATGAGCCAAAACTCAGCATTTGGACACCACTTTCAAGCACAGGGTGGGATTCTGGGGTGTCCTGTGCAGGACCAGGACCCAGTGATCCTTGTGGGTGCCTTTGAGCTCAGGGTATTCTGTGATTCCATGACCCCCTTATTCACTCGGAAGGCTCGAGGTCCTTTTGGGATGGGATCCGGCTGCTCTGGATCGCTGCATCCCCTGCACCACCCCAACAAAGCCTAAACCCAGCCCCCAGTCCCCTGCTGCTGCCTCTCAGGGATATTTCTCCTCCAAATCCAACACTTCCTCCAGCATCCTGCTTGGACGAGGTGCCAGGGACGAGCTGGATCCCAGGCCGCCAGCCTGGACCATGCAAAGACCTAAAATGGAAAAATCCAGCTTGTTTTTGACTGACTGGAGCTTGCACTCTCCTCTCTGCAGGCAGGGGAATGCTGTTTCTGGCACAGCTTCTCCAAATAAAAGTGTGGTCAGCTCTTTCTGGATGGATTTTGAGCAAATTGTTTTTGTGGGCAGCGCTGTCTGCTCGCTCGCACCGAGGCCCAGCCACACAGGGAGGAGTTATTTGTTAAGCCCCGTCCTTCCCCCGGTTCCTCCACAAAGAAAATAAAAATAAAAACACTTAGAATCGTGTTCTTAGGGAGGTATTAATAGCACCCAAGGCACTGAGAGTTGTGAGTCACTTAAATGGATGGGGAAGAGCCCAAAACAACTGCAGCTTGTTAGGAGGCAAAGGAAACATCGTTCCTGACCCCCAGTGCTGAGTGCTGTCCTCATTCCAGCAGATCGGGTGGGAACTGCTCCCCACAGCTCCAGAGACTGCCCGAACAACCAGCCAGGCAGGCAGCAATCCCTGACCAAAGCCTGCCCTAAATGCCCAGGGATTTTGGCCGTTTGGGTTTTGATGTGGCACTGGATCGTAAAGGGTGTCACTAACGAAGCAAAAGGCACCTCCCTGCCTCTGAGACTTAGAATCAGAGAATCCTGGAATGGTCTGGGTTGGAAAGGACCTGAAAGCTCATCTCACTCCACCTCCACCCACCTCAGCAGCTGAGAGACCCTCAGTGCCCGGGGCTCCTTTTTGTCCCCCTCTCTGCCCAAATCTCCCTATTCCTCCACTGCTGGAAGGGGATTCCGAGAGGGCCTTTTCATTCCATTATTTGAAAGCATCTCCGATGCCTTGGCAGCCCAGTGTGACCTCCTGCAGGTCCTGCGGCCCCACGCCTGCCCTGCCCGCGCAGCTCCCGCTCCCCGCGCGCTCTCGGCCTCCGTTTGAGAGGGAACACGAGTGCAAACTAAACAGCCAGAAGGGCACGGAGCAGATAAATATGTGCTGCAAGAGAAACTGGAGAGACACACTCTGAAGTGGAGCCAGGGAGGGGAGGAGGCAATGTGTCACTGCTGCTGGTGGCACAACTTCAGCAGAGCGCTCGTGGCTTAAAATACCCCCAAACCCAGCCAGACCTGGTGCAGTGCAAGAAACTGCTCCATGAAAACCTTCCTCCTCCTCCTCTGTGCCCTCCATGGCCTCCCTGACCTCAGCAATGCACGTTTGGAGCAATATTTTGCTCCATCTGAAGGCCACATAAAGCAGCGTTTCCGTGCCAGCTTCCAGCACGCTGCGGAACGCCTGTGCCAACTCCTCTGCAACTGAGCAGCCTCTGGGCCGCAGGCAGCGACTGCAGGGATACCCATCCGCCCAAACACAGCCTTTTCCTGCCTCCTGAGAGGAGAAAACACCCAGCGCTTCCCATCTCCCCCTAACAAAGGACGGTGAGCAGTCCTGGCAGCACGGGTGGGTCGTGGAGTGCTCCTGCCCCCCTGTTCCCTTTACAGACACACCACAAACCCGCTGGTTGAGCCCTCAGCACGGTTTTGAGCCCCAAATCCTCTGCCCTACTTTGTCTGCAGCTGGAATCAGCGGTGCTGGTCTGTTTGTGCTTGGGAAGGACAGAGCCACGGGGATGCTCCGTGGAATTGGGGCGCCAAGGCAGGAACAGCAAAACCCCCCTCGAGCTTTGCTTTTTGCCATCAAACCCAGAAGTTTGGCTCTTCCAGAGTTCGAGGGGGTTTGGAGGAAAGAGAGGAAGCTCCCAGGGTGGGGAGAAGAAGAGCCCGGGATCTATAAATACTCACAGGTGTAGCTTGGCAGCAGCAGCTCACACGAAAGCTCCTCTGCACCTCCAGGGCTGCCACGGAGCATCAGCCCATTGCTCAGCCAAGCCTGGAAAACGCCGCCGGCCACGGCCACTTGCAGCTGCTCTGCAGGGAGGGAAGGCGCTCCCAGAGCTGCCCAGGACCCAGCTGCGGTGCCCAGCACGCCCGTGTGCCCTGCCAGCAGCATCCCCCCTCGGGGACAGGCACTGGGGCATTTGCTGCAGCTTCCCAGGGGGTTTTGTGCACCACAATCGACTTTTCATGGGTAATATCCATTTTAAAGGTTCACTCCTAGGAGTCCGCAGGAACGGTTACAGCTGGGAAGGTGAGGCTCAAATTGATGGGGTTTTTATAAACACTCTGGCACTGCAAACCACATCCAGTGCCTTCTCTTCCCACATTCTCCTTGCTGGAGCATCGACCTGGACAGCAGTGAAGTGAAGAGTGGCCCTTGGTTGTGGGACTGAGGTTCTGGGAGGTTTCCCAGATTTCCTGTGTGACTTAGGATAGGTCACACAGCATCTCTAGGCTTCAATCCTGATCTAAAAAGTGATACTGCTGCTCCATCTCGTAGGGCCTTGGGGAGGATAAAATCTGGGAGTGGAGAGCAGAACACTCACAGGCTGGTGGGGTTTGCTGCAGAAAAACCGGTGGAAAAGGCAGAAGGGAAATAAAGAGGGAAAACAACAATCCCCCCGTGTGAGCAGCACGTTCCAAGCCTGATTACAACGAAAATGATTTCTTTAACACCCACGCAGAAAGCTCCAGGCCACGACTGCTGCTCCCCCTGTCTGCCTGGCCCCCAGCGCTCTCGGCAGGGCCAGTCCCGAGCAGGGCCCTGGGCAGGGCTGGGGCAGCCCCCGGTGCAGGGGGAGCAGGGAGTGTTTAGTCTGCCAGGCACATTCCTGCTCGCTGCTCAAATAAACACAGGATTACTGATGGAGCTCCTTCCCCTCACCAGCACCAGGCAGAAATGCCACAGTCACCAAGGGGCTCCTCGGAACAGCACCGGGGTGGGGCTGGAGGGACCTCGGGCCTGGAGGGACACCCGAGGCTGGAGGGGTTCCTTGTTTGGAAAGGCAGGATCTGCACCAGGTTTGGTGCCCAGGGTTTCCATTTGGGATGCTGAATGTGCTCTCCAGGAGCATCCCAGGGAAGTCCCTGCACCTCCCTCCAGTCCCACGCTCCAGAGAATATCAACCTTTTTTTGCCACAGCCAAGTTATAATGGGAAATATTTTTCCAGGGGAGGAGAAGAAGGGAGAGCAAGAGCAAACCTCACAAAAGTTGGGTTTTTTTCTGCTTTACAACCAGCCTTAACTTTTATATTTAGTCCCAGCTTGCAACACCATTCCAGCCACTTTCCCTGGGGCACATCCATCATCCTCAACCTATCTGGAACCTGCAGGAGCTTGAGCCAAGTTCCACCTCATCTGGGGGAATTTTTCAGAACCTTGGAGGGAAAAGGAGAAAAAGGCAAAAGATGCTCAGGGTTTAAGAGTCAGGGTGGATTTGAACTCTCTTAAATCCTTCTGCCCCTTTGAGCCTCAGATCCAGTCCAAGCAGGAGCTGGGGCCTGGAGAGGTCAATGCCGGGGGGGCTCTCAGCTGCTCCCCAGCCCACACAGTCACCAGAAAAGTGCCTCATTGTCCCAGGCTTTTGAGGAGAGCAGGCAAAGCCTGATCCAAGGGAAGCACTGCAGGACAGAGCCTGAACTTGCTGCCCTTCCTGGCAGAGTCATAGACCCAGGAATGGTTTGGCTTGGAAAGGATCTTAAACCTCATCCTGTTCCACTCCTGCCATGGGCAGGGACGACTTCCACTGTCCCAGGGTGCTCCAAACCCTGTCCAGCCTGGCCTTGGACACTTGCAGGGATGGGGGAGCCCTCACAGGGAAACGATCCAGCAGGACAAGCTCCTGCACATTGTCTGTGCAAACCCCACAATAATGAAGTGAAGCTCCACACCGCAGCCCTTTTTCCATTTCACCCTTCACTGGAACACTTTATGCATCTATTCCCATTGCTAATTCAAACTAATTAAAGTATAAAATAGAATAATTTGTGTGATTTCAGAGCTCCCCTCAGCATATTGTGAGTTATGTTTCCTTTCTGTTGGCGCCCAGCGTGAGCAATTCCCGGCCTCGCCGGCTCAGTACCCGCCAACCTCATCTGCTGGCAAGGCAAACCATTCCAGGAGCACGGGACTGGGGAAGAGGGGAAGTTTAAAGAGGAAGAGGAATCCAAATTTGTTGTTAAATTTCAGAGCTGAGCACCGAGTGTGACATTTCAGGTCCCTCCTTCAAGCCATTCTCCCTCTTGGGAATACAGCTCTGCTGTTGCTGCTGTTAAGGAAGGACACCTGGGTCTGTCCAGCCAGACAGGAAATCCTGCAGCAAAGCCAGGGCTCTGCAGCTTCCAAACCCAGCTCAAACCCATCAGCATCACCCACAGAGCTGGATGAGGCTCTGGACAACCTGGGGCAGTGGAAGGTGTCCCTGCCCATGGCAGGGCTTGGAACTGGATGAGCTTTAAGGTCCTTTCCAACCCCAAAAATTCCGGGATTCCATGAACTCAGCTTCTTTCAGGATGGAGCAGGGCTGGTGGCAACAAACCTGGAGGGACATCAGACGTGCCCCCAGCTCCTGAGGATGTCACCGGTCCCGTTACAAGCCCCGCAGCACTGGGGAGCTGAGGCTTTGTGCCTGGGGACCTGCACGTAAGGGAAATTCTAGAAATGCTTCAGGACTGCGGTGGCTCCCCTGAAAGTGGAACAATGGGTCTGTGGAAGAGGAGGAATTGGAAAGGGAAGCAAATGCCGAAGCAAACACATGGGAACCCTGTGGCTGTGACTGGCAGGGGAAGAAACAGCCCTAATACAAAGAAAAACCAAAGCAAAACAAACAAACTGCAGGCAAAGGCAGCCAGCACTTGAAAGGAACAACCACACGAGCAATGTCTGAAATAGAACTCATCTAGGAAAAACAAACCCACCGACCCCGGGCTTACTCTGCAGCGCTTTCCACCACTTCTTCCCAGAAAGTTTATCCTGCAAGGATTCCTCACCTCAAAGGCTTCTGCCCTGAGCTCCCCACATTTGTTTTGTGTCTGGACAGAAATCCCGGGCGGCTGGGGGGCTGTGGGGAGGCACTGGAACCAGTCTGGCCACCAGCACGAGAGCCCCAGCGGGGCCAGAGCTCCGCCGGCCTGGCAAACGCGCTGGCAGCAGGGCACCGGAGGGGCAGCGGGCTGTCCCACCTGCCTGGGCTGCGGCTTCTTGCTCAATCGGTGCTAATTAACACATCCTCCTTGTCAGGGAGGCATTGTTAATGATCTCAGACAAGTTTTTAGCGGAATTTCTTAATTGACCGCGGGGAGGGAAGTGGGAAAAGGCAGCAGTCGAGCCAGGAATTTTGGGAGGGTGGAGGAGGAGCAGGTGGTGTGGAAGAGGAGCTGTGCAAACACCCCGCGGGGCGCAGCCCTTCCTCCAGGGGATCCTCTCCCCACCCCGAGCTCCCTCGCTGTCCCAGCCTATGGGCAGAGGCTGGCACAGGATGAGCAGGTGGAGGAGTCCATGGGAGGCAGGATTTTGGACACCTCTGGTGGACTCAGCCGAGCCCTTTTCCCTGTGCCAGTGTTCAAAGTCTGCTGGGATTATGTCCGGCTAACTGGCTGTTCAACTAGCAGATAATGTAGTTAAAAATTTAATCAGTTCGTTTTTTCCCTCTTGATGACTCCAGACCCTTTTATCCACATCTCCTGCATTTTTTATCATGTTTTCTCAGTTCTTTTCAGGACACCATCAGTATTTACAGCCCTGCTGCTCCAGGACTGATGGGCTCCCCTGTTTTTCTCAGCCCTCGCTCCAATCCCAACCCCTCCTAAATCATCCGGGCAGCTCCCGTCTGCCTCCCCCTCAATCAGCATCCAGAAAGTTCAGCCCAAAGCAAAGCAGTTTGCACAGGAGTGAAACCTCTCGGGGTTACAGGACAGGGGAATGCACAACAAATTATCCCTGGAGAGCCACAGCTCCTGGCACGGGGGCACTTGCAAAGCAAATATTTCACTGCTCCCAGAGCAGACTAAAAGACGATTTCTTTACCTAAAGCCGCAGTGATGGATGTGGAGAGGGAGGGGGGAAATTCAGTCGGTGGAAAAGCAACAGGTCTGGGAATAAATAAAGAGAAACTGCGGCTGCCCCATCCCTGGAGTGTTCAAAACCGGGTTGGACAGGGCTTGGAGCTGCCACAGCCAGGGCTGGCAGGGATGGAAAGAGCCCTCCTGGGATGTTTTCCTCCCCACTAACACAAGGATATTCCTTCCAACGAGCATTTCCTGCGAGCATTTCGATCCCGCTGATTGAAATTCCACGTTTACAGCCCTTGATTAGGTGCTGAAATCTTTTGGAGCCGGCAATCCCTGCCCCGGGTTTGATTGAGCTCCTCTCACTCCCGGCTTAAAAATAGCCAAACTCGTTCTTCCCTCAAGAGCCCCGAAAATCTTTGGCCCCAGCTTTGCTGGTGCTTACATAATGCCCGGCTGGAGCGTGCCCACCAGCCCTGCCAGGCTGGGCTGGGCTGGCTGGGGGAGGATGGGAGCCAGGGCATGGAGCAGAGGGGGCTCCTGCAGCCTTGGAGCCATCAAATCCCCCTCGCCCCGCAGGGCTGATGGAACTGAAACGCGCCGAGCTTTCCTGCAGTGGAAAACCCCAACTGCGTCCCCGAGCCCCGGACAATGCGCGCGCCAGGACTGGACCCCAGAGCCGCTTCCCCGCGGTGCCACCAGCGCTTCCGCGAGCCTCGGTCCTTCCTCTGAAAGGAGGAAAGCAGAGGAGATTTCCTGCGCGTGCTGGGGTTGTTGGTGTGGGCTCTGTGATGGACTCGGTGATCAAATGGGAAATTTTTAATTGTGGGGCTCTCGGTGGCCCCACATTTGTCAGGGCATTGCCATTAACCCCTCACCTGCTGTTTGACCAGCCCTGGGTGCACCCTCACATCTCACCCGTGGCCAGTGAAGCAGCAACGTGATCGATTCCACGTCAGTATTTTAGTTTTTGTGGGTTGTTTTGGGTTTTTTCCTGACAGAAACTGTTAATTGAATTTGCCTGCCTGTGAAAAACGAGGCAGTGGCTGAGAAGAGCCACGGTCCCCTCACTGTGGCCATGCTGGTCCCCCCAACACCGACCCACCACAGAACCCATGGTGAGTTTGGGGACAGGACCCACAAATTGGGGTTTTGGGGAGAGTAACTCTGCCAGCACCTGCCAGACCCACCCTGGAACCCCATAAAGCTCCTCCAATGCCACCCATCTCCATCTCCATCATCTCCATCATCTCCATCATCTCCATCATCTCCATCTCCATCTCCACCCAGCTCTCCCCGAGCCTTGCTCAGCCTGTGGGCAGAAATGGGCTTTGTTTGCTCCACCAACACTGAGAAATGAATTTCTGCTTTAAATAGGGTCAGAACCACTTCTCTTTTTCCCTCCTGAGTATTTGAAAGCAGGTGCTGCAGGAAGAGAACCTGACACAGCTCCTAATAACCACCCTTAGACCCTGTGGTTCCAGAACTCCGAGTGCCTCGCAGCAAAGTTCCTTTATTCCTCTCTCCCCCAGACTGGGCTGTGCAACTGTTGCTTCTGTGCTTTGTGGGAGTGAAATCAAATGTCAAATATTCTGCTTTGGAAGGAGTTGGCAGCGAGACATGAAAGGCTCAGGGAGAGCTCAAAAAAAAGGGAGGAAAAAATTGGAGCAAAGCACAGACGGGGCTGGGACAGGAGCCAGGGGAGCGGGGAAGGGCTGTGCCTACAACCACAGCTCCAGAGCTGAGCAGGGAGAGGCTCCTTTCCTGGTGCATTTCAGCACAAAGCTGGTCCTGGCTGCTGCTAGCCCAGGAGGGAGGTGGGCTCCGTGCTGAGGAGCTCCATCCTTTGGCGGGAAGCATCCCCACGTCTCCGTTCACTCCGCACCCTCCCGGTCCCGCACCGAGATCCCGTCCCTGGGCTGGCTGTCCCCGAGCCCGAAGGAGCTCAGGAGCCGCCACAGCTCTATTGGGGAGCACCTCCCTCAGCCCAGCTGCACAAAAACCCCAGCCCGTTTCTCGAGAGCCGTGCTTGGACACTGGCACTGGCCTGTTTCTGTCTCAGCAGATACTCAAATCCCGGCTCTGGACAATCCTCCCCCCACGTTAACGTGCAGCACATCCCTGCTAGGGGCAGCTGCTCTCTGTGGCACTTTCCCGTGGCAGAATCTCGGTTTGTTCTGAATTTCCAGCCTTCAGAGGCCATTTTTTTTTTGCTGTATATTCTCAGCCCTTCTGAGGGCACCTCCCAGCATTCACAGCCTCAGCCCTCTGGAGCCACTGAAGCTCTCTCCTCCTCTTGGTGCTGACCCCTTTTCAATCGTCAGCCTCCTTTACAGGGAACCCAGGGCAAAATATATTCTCGGCTGCACTTGGCTGAACTATCACATGGCCAGGATGGGGGCACTGGGGTCACAGGAGCTGACAAGATCCATATGCATCGGATGCTGGGATTTCGGGACCCAAAGCACGCACTGCTGCAAGGGCAAAAGGCAAATCCTGTGGCAAATGCTGCAAGGAATGAGAGGCGACAGCCCCCATCTCCTGGAGTCTCCCCAAGGCAGAGCCGTGGCTGAAAATGGAATTGATGTTCCTGGAATATTCTATTATTTGCTAATTCTCTCCACATCTTTTTGTTTCACAATTAAGCAAATTAGTGCTTTGATGAATATTAAGACGCTCTTGCCTCATAAAAGATGAGTTAGAGGCATTCCCTCTGGATTTTGCTCCTAATGAAAACAGTTCCTCAACTGTTTGAGATCCTCACCGGGTCGTTTCCTCCCTGGTGGGAGCACCACGTGGCTCCTGCACTAAGTGACCAAGCATTAACATTTGAATAAAATAATTCAATTGCAAAGTTTGCACAGATCCCCGTTATTGCCATCTAATCCCAGCCCAAGCTGCAATGGGATCTGAAATTTGTGGCTGCTCATGCAAGTGCCTGTCCCTGAGTGGCTCTAACAAGCACAAAATGCCTTCCTCAGCATCAGCGATTCACTCACTCGAGGCTTTCAGCGGGGAGAAGACTTTGCCCTCTTCTAAAACACTTCTTCCCTGCTTTTAAATGACTTTAGAACCAAGCAAAAGGTTTCCCTTTTTTTTTTTCCTTTTCTTGCTGTAGGTTAGAAGAACAGTTCTGCTGGCTTTGGGAGGAGCCGGGGGCTCCCAGTGCAAGGTACAAGGAGAGCTGCTCTCTACCTCCATCAGAACATCCCTGACCACACCAACACCGCCCTGCAGCACCTCAGAGCAGGTGGGAGGGAGGACAGGCAGAAAGCTGTCGGTGACCAGAGGGTTCACTGCACACAGAACAGTTTAACAGCACCCAGACGCCTCCAAGGGCAGCCCTTCCCCTGCCTCCAGCACCCTCAAGGCACCAGCCCTATTAACCTGAATTCCACAGGCCTGAGGAACAGCCAGGAAAACGCTCAGCAGAGCCAGTGAGCCCGGAAATCTGAGTGTGGGGGCTCCGCGCCGTTCTGTGCCTCCGAGAAGAACAGAAGGCCCCAGATCATTGCCATCGTTCTGGCTCCCCCAGCACCAGCCTCCCGTGGACTGCCAGCCATCAATTCCCATCATAATCACTTGGGTGGTGCTTTTTGGGGTGGGCACCACCCCGGGGCAGGAGCAGAGCTGGCACAGAGCAGAGCCAGGGTTAATGGGGCCTGGCCCCCCCTCTGTGCAGCATCACTCACTGGCAACCACCTCAAACACGCTGGTAAATAACTAAACAAACAAAGAAATGCACAGAGAAATAAAGCCACCATCAGTTCAGCCATTTCAGGAACAATTTGTGCACAAAAAGGGCGGTCAGGTATTGGAAAGAGCCGTGGGAGGTTGGGAGTCCCCATCCCTGGAGGTGTCCAAGGAAGCGGCACTCAGTGGTCTGGGCTGGGGACAAGGTGGGGATCGGGCACAGCTCGGAATGGATGAGCTGGGAGGGCTTCTCCAGCCTCAGGGATTCTGGGATTCTGTGCTAAAGGGCGCTCCCAGACAAAGCCAGGCAAACCCTCAGCCTGCCGGCCTGGCTGCACGAGCAGCAGCCCTGGAATCCCTGCGGCTCAGGGCTGAGGCAGGAATGGCTCAGAGCCCCACGCCAGCTCCGTTCCCAGCACTTCCAGCCAGGAACAAGCGGGTGCAGCTCTCCCCCGCGCACTGATGCCAATCTCTGCTCAAGGGCAGAAAAACCCGAGCTCCTCCTGGCGCCCCAACCTCTCGTCCCCATCCCGGCAGCACGGGGCTCAGCTCCGCGTGCTCCAGAGCGCGTTCCTCAGGGAAAGGGGCTGGAATCACGCAGGCAGGGGAGCAGACACTCACCTGTCGCTCTGCCATGACGTACAGGTACTTGTGGTCGATGGAGAAGGCCATGTCCCGCAGCACCGGGCTCCCGTCCTTGAACACTGTCACCACCTCGTACTGAATCCCGCCCTGGGGAGGGCCGTCTGCCCGGATCTGCAAGGAGCACACACGGATCAGAGGGGACCCACAGCAGCCCAATTCCGGGTTTGTTTCGGGGGGTGGTGGGGCGAGGGGAGGAGGAGGAGGAGAAGGAGGAGAAGGGAGGACAAGGAATTAGTTCGAAAATCTCAGCTCCCAGCTGGAGAGGGAGCCAGGAGGCAGCAGGCAGCGCGTGGGAGCAGGAGCTGGAGCAAAGGTTCCTTCTCCACTGGAGCCAATGCGATTCTCCCAATCCAGCAGAAATAATGAGAAAGTTTTGTGGTTGCAAGGAGGGCGCAGAGACCGCCAGTGAGCTGTGATTGACCATCCAGGGGGAAGGAAAGCTGTAAACTTTTAAGATTCTCTCTAAAATAAGCCTGAAAGGAGACCACAAAACTCTACAGGCAACAGCAAAGCCAAGATACTGCAGAGGTATTTTTTAATTCTCTAGACACCTGTAGAACGACACTTGGACACTCTCCATCACCTCTTCCTGCCACGGAATCCTCCTGGAGCATCATCTCTGCTGCAGACCTGGAGATGCTGCTGCCGCTTTCCTGTCTGCAGGATCCAGTGAGGCAAAGCCAGCCCGGCCCCTTCTGCTGAGCGAGCAGAGCTCTGACAGCACCACAGAGCCCGTTCAGTTCGGGCTCCAGGCCTCCCTCCATCCCTCCGAAACAACTCCCTGCTCCTGCAGGAAAACCAGCCCAGGCTGTGACAAACGCCGTCCCTGCCAGCAGCCGCCTTCTCTTCCCGAAGTTAATAATTGATGGCCTCGGGGGCTGTGCGAGGGGAAGGGAGGAGGATAAACAAACTATTTACATTGTCTTTCCCACCAGGATTTGCATGTTTGGAGAGCCGCTGGATGGCAACGCGGTGCGTGCGGGGCTGGGAGAGCCAAGGGCTCGCAGCGACAGCGCTGCCGGCCAGGGAGCCGGGAATGTGCCGGGAATGTGCCGGGAATGCGCCGGGAATGGGCCGGGAATGCGCCGGGAACGGGCCGGGAATGCGCCCAGAATGGGCCGGGAATGGGCCGGGAATGGGCCGGGAATGCGCCGGGAATGCACCGGGATGCGCCTGCTGCCCATGCAGGAGAGGGAACACGGCCCTGGAAACGCCTCTTATCCCAGAGATGCCATCGCTCCAGCCGGGAATGTGCTGCCCCAGCCCGTTCTGTTGCTCCACTGTTCCCTGCCTGGCTGCGGAACGGAGCAAAAGGCAGGAAAACCCGAAGCCTAAACCTTTGGAGGAGGCAGGAGGGAGCACAGAAAGGGCTGGCTCCTTTTCCTGGTTCACGTCCCCAAGAGAGCAGGTTGTTAAGCATCTTAAGATTTATCTGAGAAATACCAGGAGATCTTCACACTCCGAGAGCAGAGACGCTCCCCTGTGCCCTGCTCCGAACAAATCCTCCCCTTGGAAAGCGCCCCGGTGCCTCCTGCCGTGCACAGACATGTTGGGTACACACAGACACATTTATTTTCTGGATTTCTCTCTTTTCCGCTTTACCTCCTGAGATTTCAGAGCTATAAAAGAACATCAGGTGGGAATGTGAGTGGTCTGCTGAACACCCACAGCCAGGCACACGGAGCCTCTGGCAGGATTAAGCTGCCAGCCCGAGCCTGCATCAAAAGCCCCGAATTTTCAGAAAGCAAAATCTCCCAAAAGGCAGAAGGTGAAATCCTGCTTTAACTCCACCTGTGAGAATCAGGATCATCACAGCCCCCAGTATGAGCCAGTATGAGCCCAGCGCCTTACTGGGTGTTGCAGCCCGAGTCACCCACGCTGCCTGGGGAGCCAGCAGCCTGCACCAGGGACAGAGGGACGAAAATCACCTGAGGAATAAACAGCAGAACACGGGGCTGTCAGGGACCCACAGCCAGCTCCATGCAAACGCCTGATTAATGGCCAGGCCGGAATGGAAGCGCCGGACATGAAGGATCAGCAGCCTTTGTGGAAAACAACTGTTTTCCAGAGTTCCCTCAGGGCACCGGCAGCTCGTTAAATTGAGCTTCTTTCTAGTAATGAGGTCAGACAGGGCTAATAAAGAGAGATACCACTGGACAAGCCTGGTGCAGACCAATTCCAACTGGGAATTGCTGTTGGAGACAGCGCCGTGTGCCCGGTGGCTCCTCCAGCCTGGACGAGGGCTTGGAGCCGTGCCTGGAATGGGAGTCTTGGGACACAGCACGGGGTGCTGGGTGCTGCCTGCACCCTCCTGCCCTCCCAAGGGCCGGGGAGCAGCCCTGGGGCTCTCCTGGGGCCTGTCATGGTGAGGTGGCTCAGGGCACAGGACAAGGTGACAGCAGAGCCCGCTGCCCCCCTGCCCCGCTCCCTGGGTGGGTGCTGAACCCCCAGATACCCCAGAGCCCCCTGCCCACAGCCCAGGGCTGAGAGGCACCCACTGACACCCGGATGCTCCACTGCATCTCTTGCTCAGGGCTCGGTTTCCATGGCAACAAATGATGATGTCAGAGAAGAGCGATGATTCCCGTGGACGAGGAAGAAGAAAGGGATCATCTCACCCAGCAGGAAGCGTCTTGTTGACGTTCGGAGAGGGAAATAATTCCTCTGCCTCACGTACGGGTGCCCTCCCGGGGCCGGACAATTCCTGACCTGCCCCTGGAACAGCGGCGTGGGACCAACCCTGCACCTCTGGGCTCATCCTAAATCCAGGGCTCATCCCAAATCCAGGGCTTGTCCCAGCACGGTGACGTGGGAGAGAGGAGCAGAGGGATGGGGCTGGGCTCCAGTGGTGCTGTTTGGTTACGTCCCCTCACTCTCCCTGTCTCATCTCCAGTGATGGCACGGAGAGGCACAGAGGGAGCAGGGTCGGGATGGGTGGAGCAGGCAGGTGTGGGGAGAGGCACCTCAGTGAGCTGGAACTGGGATCAGAGGGACAGCGGAGCCCAGGAGGACACACCACACTCAGACACAAACCCGAGGAGCCGCCTGGGCAGATACAGCCCTTCCCTCCTGACGGATGTTTACAGATCTCTCCTGAGCAGTGCCTAATGGCATCATCTGCAAATCCAAACTCATCCCTGGCTCGCGGGGCCAGCGGCAGCCCCTCGGGATGGAGCGGGATGTGCTGGGTGCAGGGAGCTGCAGCCCTGCAGAGCCAGGCTCACACTGAGCTCTGTAATACCCCCACAACGCAGCTGCAGGCGTAAGCTGGGCTTTATCACCAGAGATTAGCAAAATACCACATTGTGCCACCGGGACGCCGCCGTGCAGGAGCCATTCAAGGATCTAATCTGACGTGAGGCTCCAGCACACCTCCTGTGGGAAAGTTCCCCCCAGGTGTTCTGCCCAGCCAGTGCCAGTGCTGGGATATCTCTGCATTCCCTTCCAGCCCCTCCCAGCAGGCTCCCATTAGAAGACATTGAATCTCTTTGTAGGAACTTTCCATGATTAAATTACCTGTCTGCTTTCATTAGGGGTGTTTCCACGAGGGTGACTCGTGATGGAATGCCTGATGCCAGAAAAAACAGCTGAATAAGTTCATGCCTGAAGGGACTGATCCCCCACCCTGGATCCTGCAGCGAGGCCACCCATTAACTCCTCCAGAGCTGCAGCTCCTCCCCACCTCTGCAGGTGCCTGCTGGGTCCCAGAGCACTTTGGGCTGCCATGTGGAAAGAGCCAGGGAGGCAGCGGAGGGGTTCCTGAGATGATTCCCAGGACCAGGAGCAGCAGGCACTGCCTGAACTTGATTATTTTTGTAATGGCAAGAAAGTGTGATGCTCCTGGTCCTGCATCCTCTGACACCCACAGTGACCTCCAGGAGGGGAGAATCCAGAATTGGAATTGCAAACCATTACCCGAGAAGTTTCCAAGAGCCCTTCAGGCCCTCTGTGAAATTCTGGGAGTAAAGCGCCCCTCAGACTCGCTGCTGACATCCTGACTGGACCCATTTCCAGGTCATCACTAAACCCAGGGAATCCAGGGGGGTTTGCCGGGGATCACTCAGCCAGTCCAACGCACATCTGGGATCTGAATTTGCTAATGAAGCTGTGCAAGGGGCCCGAGCCCCTGGCAGGACCCCTCACCACGTCCCCATCCACGGGAGATGAAACCCAGCCCTGGAAAAGCTTCCCTGCACGCCCCTCCTGCAGACAGCAACACCAGGAATGGGACTGGGCTCCCTGCTCTCTGTGTGGGAAGTCTCCCCCTCGGAATTCAAGTGAAACAGTAATCCCATTAAGTATCTTTCCTTTAAATCATAGATGTGTCCGTGAGGAAGTTAATGACAAACCTTACATGCACATCCAATTCAAATCAGCACATCCAATTAACTTCATTACCTGCAGGCTCCCTCATCTCCCAGTCTCCTTCTCTCCTGTCACATTTTCTTTATGCATTTCTCCCAAATTAGGCTGGAATGGATCTGTCACAGTGGGCATCACCTTTGTCTTTGCCCCAGAGTCGGCCCGGGGAAGCCTCGATGGATGGGTTCCCTGCAGGAGCCACGACGCTGTCAGGAGAAGGGGCTGGGAGCAAAGCAGCTCCTGGAGACGGATGGATCTGCTCCCTGAGGGAGGAGAAAATCCATCCTTTCCCGAATTACACCGTCCAGCTAAACATTAAATACACTCACTAATCACTGCTGGGGTTGCCCTTGCAAAACCCTGGGGAGAAAAATCAGTTTGGTGAAGGGTTTGTTGCAGGGAGCCCTGCTTGGGGCTGTGCTGGAGATGGGAGTTTTCCTCAAGCGCTGCCTGCCAGTGCCAGGAACATTCCTTAAATTTCCACAGACAGATCTTTCTTCCCTAAAGCGCCTGAGAGGGGCCTTGAGCAGGGCAGCTGTGGCATCAGTGATGGGTGGCAGCTCTGGCTGGGAAGGGGATGAACCAGTGGGGCCAGTGGCAAGGAGCCGCTGGCATCGTGTCACCCTCTCACCCCCCAGGACACTGCACAAAGTCTGGATTTCAGGTCCCTGCACTTTGGTGGGATCACCCCAACACTCCCCCGGCTCCCCCTGCCCTCCAGGAGGGCCACACAGGTCCTGGTGTCACCGTTCCTCTGCCTTTTGGACTTCAAAGGGACACGAGAGCTCCGTCCAAGCAAACCCAGCTGTGCTTCCCAGCCTCTCGGTGCTGCTGGGCAGAGAGTGCATGAAGCATCCAGGCAGGGATAAAGCCACGGCCGCCTTTCTCTGCTCGTGTTTTCCCACTCTAATCCCCTTTCTTGGAGAGCTTCTCCCCCTCCATCCCCTCCCTGAACTTCAGGAAAGCTCCAGGTGCAAGGGGACAAACCTCCTCTGTCCCCGTCTCGCTTGGATCCTGCCTTTCCCAATGGATTAAATCGCCCTCGGCTCAGACAACTCCTCCTTTCCAGGGTCTGCACTCTCCTGGCTGTGCAGATGGATGCCTGGGCGTATTCCTTGGAAAAGGGACGGGCAGAGGGGAGCAGGTGCCGGGGGCAGGTCTGGGCACTCGCAGGTAACGTGGGGCAGCAGCTGGGCAGGGGGAGGCAGGGGAGCTCCGGCCTCGGCGGGTTCTGCTCAGCCTCCCTGCCCCGCATTATTTGTAGATCTGAGGGCTCAGTGAACCCGACACCGGCGTCAGAAAGGTCTCTGTGTATCTGCTTCCCACCCCCCTGTGCTGCCCATCCTTTCTGTTCGGGAAATAGCTCAGCGTTCAAAGGCACAGCCCGGGAAGCTGCAGCTCCCCAGAGGAGCTGGGAGGCAGAGGAGGCGCTGGGCTAACTCGGGGGGCACCGAGGGCCCCCCGGTGTGTCTGCAGCACCCACACACCGCCGAGCACCGCGCTGGTGACCCAGCAACCAGACAGACAGACAGACAGACAGACAAAGAGACAGCCAGCCAGCCAGCCAGCCAGCCAAACAGACAGACAGACAGACAAACCCGAATTAACACGCGCCTCCCGCGGCTCCAGCGCCGGGGTGGGTGACGGTTCCTCCTGGGAAGGCTTCCTGCCTGTGACAAGTGGCTGCAGCCTGCCCAGGCTGAAACAGAGACCTGAACACTCCATCTTGGCATTTCAGAGGGTGAGCTCACCTCCAGGGAAGGCCAGGGAGGTTTTGGAACACAAAACAAATTAAAAACCACTGTTCCTTCCCTGTTAAAGCTCAAACCACACTCAACAGGCTGTTGCACCAAACAAATTCTGGATGCCCCATCCCTGGAGGTGTCCAAGGCCGGGTTGGACAGGGCTTGGAACAATCTGGGATAGTGGGAGGTGTCCCTGCCCATGGAACAAGACGAGCTTTAAGGTCCCTCCAGCCCAAACCATTCTTTGAGCCCACGATCTGGTTCAAGAGTCCCTCTGTCCCCTGGCCAAGGACACCCAGCTGCCACGCCAAGGTCAGGGAGCAGCTTTGGGGTGCCCCTGCAATGTTGGATCTGCCAGGAGAAGAGATTCCGTGAACATTTCTTCCATGAACACAGTTCTTCCCATTCCCACGAGGAAAGAGACTGGGAGAAGGATCCATTGCTGCCTTTCTGCAGGGTTCTGGAGGGGAAGGAGCCGATTGCTGGGGTGAAGCAGCAGCTCAGACTTCCTGACAGGACAAACCCTTAAGAGGAATTGCCACTGAAGAGGTTCTTTCCTTCTCCGCGCCTTTACCTCCTTCTCCCATCCTTCTGCTCCCTCCACCCTTGTGCAGAGCCGATCCTGCAGGGTGAAGCAGGGAGGATGGCACGGAGGCACCACGCAGAGCCTAATCAGCAGCCCCATGTCTTTAATTTATTACTGCATGAGAGGCTCGTTTAGAACAAAGCTGCCAGTTCGGGAGATCATTCCTTGAAAAGACTTTTTATTTGAAAAGCTGTCAGCTCACACCTTGTCACAGCCCCACTTGCAGCAGCAGAACTTTAATAACATGCCACCTCATGCAAATGAGCTGCTAATTAATTAAGTAGTATTCTTCCGGGGATGGATTCATTAGAATCAGATTTGGGCTGGCGAGGTTGGATTGCTTTGGATGGTGCTTTAAATCAGCAGCATTGTCTTTTCCTGGAGGCCCGGCTCTCCCTCGCATCCAGAGGGAAGCTCCTTCCCATTCTGTGCCCACAGGAAGGCTCTGCACACCCTGCTGCTGGAACCAACCCCTGCATGGCACAGACCAGCCCCAAATCAGCTAAAACCAGCAGTGAGATGTAGGAAACGGTGTGTGAGCTGCCCAAAAGATTGTCTTTTATAGTGCTGAGGAAATGCAGTGCAGGAGAGGGCTCCATACAAGAGCAGGAGGTAGAGAGTAATCATCTGGGGGGCTCCAGGGATCAGGGAATGCTGAGAAGGAGCAGGGCTGCTTTCTTTGGGAGCACTTGTTGCAAAGAGACAATTGCTGGGGGTCCAGGGCCAGCAGCCTTGCACCTGCCAGCATCAAATACAACCCTCAAAAGCTGGGAACACTCAGGGTTCTGGGGATTTCCTGCCCAGAAGGAGGAGAGCTCAGGGCACAAAACCTGTCCCCTTCTAATCTGTCCCCTCATGAAGAGCCCCAGTGAGCAGTGCTGTCCTTTCCCCTGATCAGCCCCTTCTCCCTTTACTCTCCTGTTTGATTTTTGAGGTGTCTGTGCTTCTCTGGGAGCTGGGAGTCACTGTTAACAGCCCTGCTCCGCTCCAGGCTTTGCATTTGGGCACTGAGCAAGGAATCCATCAAAGGGATGAAGCTCTGGCCTCCCAGAGGCAGGAACGAGGCGGGTGTTGCTGTGCCACAGCTCTGCTCGCTGACCCCTCTGCACGCTGCTCCTCAGCCTCTGCCATCCTCCCCTGCCCACCCCTGCTCCTCCTGCTCTGGGCGGCTTCAGAGCAGCCCCTTCCCTTCCAGCTGGGAAGCAAATGAAAGCACAGGCGAGGAAAGAGTGGGACAGCTCCAGGAGCAGGCAGAGAGGGGTTTTTCTTCCTAAAGCATCCTGTTCTCCACGGCCCTGGCAGCCTTGAGCAGGGATGCAGGGTTAGTTGGGGGCCTTGGGTGTGCAGGGAACACACCCCAGGCTGCCCTTCAGCCCTCTGGGTGCCTCAAACCCTGGGTCATTCCCTGCCTTTTTCCACTCTTTGCCCTCGTTCTCCCCTTTGCCCTGACCCAAAGCTGGGCTCGGTGTCAGCAGGCACCCAAAGGGACCCGCGAGCCAGGACAGAAATCCACAACTCCCTGTCCCTGCCTGCAGGACACAGCCAGGGATGGAGGGAGCTGTGAGTGGCATTTGGGGAGTGAGTAACGGCCCAAGGGAGGGAAAACAGAGCTGAGCCTCATCCTCTGTGATCGACAGAAAACACGAGAGGAAGCCCAGAGCTGGTGTTGTTCTGGTGTTATTTAGGGCGAGGGAGGTACCAGGTATCTGCTTGTCACAAACCATTTGCAGCTCTTGCCCAAAGCCCCCAGAACAGCCCTGCGTCGGTGTTATCTGTCCACACCTCACCTGTGCCCTTCCAGCTGAATAATCCTGCACAGCTCCGTGACAGGCTCTCTCTCCCCACCAACATCCTCCTCCAGCACCGCATTTCACAGCTGAAGGGATTGGTCTTGCTTAGTTTGCTCTGTTGACCTTGAGTGGCCATGTAAAATGGCATCAAAAGCCACTTAGACAAGACTGTCTAATGTGAAGTTTGCTCTAAACGAGCTCCACTGACTCGTGATGGTCCCCAAGGAGGAAAAAACGAAATGACTGTCAAAAATCGCCACACAAAAACCCTGTTTCTCCGAAGCCACGGCTTCCAGCTGATCAGGTGGGAGCCACAGAATTCCTCAGGAATACTTCCTCAGGAAGTATTATTCTCTTTCCTTTTCGAAAACATCATGTAAGTAATATGTTTCAAATGGCTTCGATTTCCTGCCCAGCACCTCCCGGGAACGCTGGAACATGAGCCAAACTCTGAGGCGCCGAAGGCCAAAACCCAGAAGGAAATAAGAGAATCTAAATTTTATTGTCTTTGGGGTTTATAAACCCGTGGATAAATCCTGCCTGGTGGCTCTGTGCTGCTCTGGGTCAGGCAGGAGCGATCAGGTGAACAAGGAGGCCGCGCATATTTTTGGTTTCACTTGTGCATGCAGAGCCAGTCATGTGTTACTGATCAGATCTAACCTTGCTCGGGCAGAGGATGTGAGAAAATTACAGAGCGCTCAGCTTCGCTCAGACCCCGGGAAATGAGGCTCTCCCACATCGCCGCTGCTCCCCCAGCTCACCCCAACGCCCAGCAGGACGCAGAGCTGCAGGTGGGGATGGGATTTTCTGGTTAAGGAACGGCCCAGAGCCTCACAAAGGACTCAGCCTCCGTCCCCAGCCCGCCCCTGACCGCGCTGCCCGGACAGGGGCCGGGTTTGGCCGCAGGAGCAGCCCTGCAGCGAGGTCGTGTGAGGACAGGGAGCCCCGGCCGAGCTGGCACTGCCCACGGCTCCCTTCGGCTCCTGCAGCCTGGCTGGGCTCTGGGCAAGCACCGAGCAGGGACAGGCTCCGTGTCTGGGGCTCCTTCATCATCTCTGGGCACGCAGGAGCTGCAGCAAACGCGTCTCCTGCAGGACCAACAGGGCTGGCTGGGGCCCAGGGACATTTGCTGGTACATTCCCTGTCCTGGAAGCATTAAAGACTCCTGATGGGAGGCTCTACAGTATAAATCCATGGGGCTGAATCTCTCCTTGCACTTCCCTATCTGCTCTTTCATGCCCCAATCTCCATCAGACAGGGGTTTGAGGTAGCTCAGGTTCCCGGCGTGTGAGGAAAGCTCCTCCTGCCCCTCTGAGCTGCTTCCCCAGTGCTATTCTGGGGCGGATCAAGGATAAAAATAAAAATAAAAAGCGAAATCTCTTCCATCCCCGCACTGTAACTCCCTAAGCCTTGGGCACATGCCCTTTCCAGCATCTCAGAATTAATCAGCAGATAAGCAGATGAACTGGCTCTGAATAATCTGTGCATGCAGCACATGGAACGCTGCTCAGCACGGCCTCAAACGCAGCAGGATTTGCTGGGCTGGGCTCAGAGCACACGTCTGTCCCCGTCCCTCTGTCCCTGTCCATCCCTGTCCTGGGAGTGTTGGAGCTGCAGCTCCCCGGAGCTAGGCCAGCACACGCTGCCCTGCTCTGCGTCGGGCCAGGGGTGGATCAGCTTGCTGGTCCTCAAACACCCAAATTCAGAGTTTAATTTCAGATTCAGCTGGGGAAGGAGAGGAATCTGCAGGAGCTTGGTGCTCTGTCTGTGCCTCTGAGCCAGTCAGGACTCAGGACTGGGTCTAACACGTGAAGCACTGTGAAATTCCCTGCGGAGCAGCCACAGCCCTGTCCTGTCCTGCCAGAACCACCGGTGGACACAGAGCTTCCCTCTTCACCCCCTTGACAGGGAAAACATGTCACAAAGAGGTGATGCTGTCCCTGGTGGCAATCCCAGGGCCACAGCTGATGCCACAGCTCTTTGTTGGTGGCCACGGATGCCACCGGCACAGGGACACAAGGGCAGATGGAGCAACAACACGGGGTGACCCAGGCAAAGCACACCAGCAACGTCAGACGCCCCAGACCGGAAGGAGGGAGGGGAAAAGGGGCTGTGGCTGCAGGACTGGAGCTGAGAATGGGTTTGGAACATACGAGCAGCACACCTGAGAGCCTGCATGCCCTGCTCCAGCGGGACACAGCAGCCTGAGCCTGGCTTCAGGCTGAAAGGTTTTGCTTGTAGTTCCTGAGCACGAGGAGGTGCAACAGAGCTGCCCCAGAGCTGCCAAACCCCACACGAGCAGGACAGAGGCAGCTCTTCCCCCGGCCCCGGGTTTGTTGCTCCAGCAGCCAGCACAGCTAATCCCTCCTCGTGCCCGTGGCCCAAAACCAGCAGCAGGAGATGGGTCCAGGCTGGGGTGCAGGGACGGGAGAGACAAAGCTCCGGCACATTCCTGCTCTGGCTTCCATAATTGACCTGCAGATAAACACATGGCTTCCGCCTTAATCCCCTGCAGCCTCATGAACATCAGCCGCGCTAAATTTTTCATGTAATTAAGAGAAAAACCCTAATCCAGTGTAATTAGCTCCCTGATTGCCAACGTCAGGCAGCAAGGCAGTGTTTGAACAGCAATTCAGGTCTAGCTGCTTGGGCAAATACCGCGTGTGTGGTGCAGTAATTCAACACTGGAACAACTCCCCCTGTGCTGTCCTCACAGGCCGCTTCCCTGAGCAGCTCTAAGTGCTTTCATTGCTGCGAGAGGCCTCATCCCCCCCAAACTGCTGTTCCACCGAGCTCCAGTTACAGCCCCGAGGGGCTGGGCATGAAACAAGGCCAGCAGTTCACCCAGAACCCCCGCTGCTGTGCTGGTGTCGGAGTGGTACCCCCACCCCATCTGCATCCGGCGGTGATCGCACCGAGATTCCAGGGCAGCGCCGCCCCTGCCTGCCTAAATTCAGCATCTGAGAGTCACAACTGAGACCCTGATGGAGAAACAGTCTCCTCGTGAGGGATGCACAGCACCAACACCACAACCAGAGCTGGAGGCGACCACACCTACGGGGGGTTTTGTGGTGCAGATCAAAATTTATCCCAGCTACCAAGCCCTTATGGTTTGCAGCAATATTTTTCTCTTTCATTCATATACATGAAGGCAAAATTTTAAGAGTGAAATGTTCGAAATTTGGGAAGGGGAAGCAGATGGGAGAGGAACAGAGAACGTGGATGTGTGTGCCAACGGGGAGGCAGAGAAACCAAGAAAGCACAGAGAGAAGACACCTTCACTTAACCATTTCATCCATCCCCAGCAACGAGGAGCTGAGCTGCTGAAGCCACTGTCAAATATCTCTGTTTTCCTTCTAAAATTCAGCTGTGACAGAAGCTACAGACACCTCCAGCTCTCAACAGTCACACCTTCATCTCCAGACTTACTACCAGTCTCCTGGAATACAGGTTTAAAAGCGCTATCATTGCAGGAGTGTTTGCTGGAGTGTCTCAAGGAGGATTTCACTCCTCATCCTAGGCAGCGTCACAAAGGGCTTGGCTGCTTTTGGGAAAACTTCTCGGTCCCTGTTCTGCCAGTTTTGGTTGCTGCTGCTGTAGAGGCCAAATTTCTGTGCCTGGGAGAGTGCAGAGCCCCCAGAACCAGCCCCCTTCGTGTGAGGAGCGAGCTCAGAACCACTGCACAGCCCCGGCCTCGCAGCCTGAATCCCGACAGAACATTCATTTCCCTGCTGGGGCAGGGCACAGCCAGCCCTGGGTGTTTGTGCAGCTCCACCTCAGTTCGGACAGAGGCCGCAGGCTGTGCCTGGCTCCCCCGGTGGGGCTCCAGGCTCTGGGGCTCTGCTCCCCAGCCCTGCTCCTCTGTCCCCTCCTCGTCCCTCTGCTCCGGGAACAGACCCGCAGCGAGCAGAGCAGGCTGTGCCTTTGTAGCAAAGCCAGGCAGATTTCTTCAGACAAAAAGGAGGGAAAATTTATCAATTCAAAGGTCCTTTTAAAGAGAAGCCCCTGAGGAGAGCGAGCGCAGATGCTGCTTGCCTGGCTGAGCCAGCTCCTGCTCCTGCCTCCCTTTGGACACAGGCTGCTTCCCATGGCCAGCGCTGGGGTGAACCAGGCTGGGAGCAGAGCCTCCTGGCTGGATGGCAGCACATCAAGATGGATTTCAGCAGCAGCAGCAGGGATCTGGCACAGTTTGGTGCTCTGCCATCGTTCCCTCTGCACGGAAACAGCGCTTCCAGCCAAAATCCAGCCTCGTCCCTCAAAGCCTCCCGGAGGAGCCGCACAGAGCCCATCCCACAGCTCCTGGGGACCGTGTTCCCAAAGGCAAAGCTGGAATTCCGTGTGTCCTCGAAGCTGCAGGCACATCCCAAATGGCATTTCCAGCCCCCAGACAGGCGCTGTGCTCTCCCCTTCCCTCTCTGACCGGGGGCAGGGACCCTCTGGCTGCTGCATTCCAGACAGGGGATCCCATTTGCACACTGGGGCTGTCAGTGGATGGAATTTTTGTCTCCCAGGAATTACCACAGCTTTCAGGCAGCTTTGGGGACATTCTTCCTGCCCACACCCCCAGTATCGAATGCCGCTGACACGTGAGTCTGTGCTGGCTGCTCTGTGGTGTCTTTGCCTTAAATCCAGCACAAATTCCTCTCTCCATCTCCCATGCCTGCCCAAAGCCAGGCATCCTAAGGCTCCATGGGGAGCTGCGAGGTGATGAAAGGAGCTGGAGGCAGCTCTGTAGGGGCTGGATGCCTTTTTTTCTCTTTTCCCCATTTCACATCCATCAATGCAGAACTGGGAGAGCAGCCCCAGACTGGTCAGACTGGGAGCTGGGACTGGGGCACCCACTGGGGATGTGCAGCAGCACCCCAGAGATGTCTGCTGCCGGCTCTCAGGTGACAAAGCTGCAGCAAAGCCACAGCCCAGGGACCTGGGTGTGTTCTCAGCCTCTCTTTTGCCAGGGGATGGTGGAAGTGGCTCCAGCCAGACCCCGGAGTCTTGGGAGCCTCGGCACTCACGTTAATGAGCACTGGCAGGAGATTTGCAGCCAGTCAGGGAGAGGTGTCAGGGGTGCTGAAAGGGGCAGAGAGAGGTGGTGGGAGGAAAGGGAGCTGCTCACATTCACCTCCAGACAGCTTTGAAGTGACCTGAGGGACACCACCGGGGCCTGAGGCTCCCGTTTTCCATCCCCTGGCCCCAGAAGCTGGAGCTCCTAACAAGGGGAGCTGTTTGAATCGCTCGCACTGAAAACAGAGCAGGTATCATATGTCCCTAAAGCTTTTAAAATAAGAGCTATAAACTGAGCCAAGGCTCAGAACTGATATGGAAAGTTACCTTCCAGGACAGATTCTCCCAGTGAGGGAGTGCTGGCAGCCACAGCAGCCTCTGTGCACAAGGCCACTGCTCAATGTCAGAGCAGTTGAGCTCCCTCTTGCCTTTCTCTCCCATTGCTCCAGAAGCAGCACAGCCGCCCCTCCACACCCACACGTCTGCAGAGTGCAATCTGCTAATGATCCCAGGCCTTGTGTTTTGTCACTGCCATGATTTATTGGTTGTGTCATGGTTTGCACTCAGCTGTGAAGAAATCTCGCCGTGACCTAAAACCACGAGACTCCAATTTTCCTGGTGCTGGAGGCCTCTGGCCTGGCCATTCCAACCCACCAGGCATTTCCCTGTCTCTTCCTGCAGTTTGTGCTCCCAGAGCCAGGCTGGGAGCCGGGTGCTGCTCCGAGCATCTGGAGCGCTGTGGTTTGTGCCTTCACCAAAGGGCTGAGGCAGCCGCCAAAGCCCCTGCTCCCGAGAGGCCCCGTGCCTTGAAAATTCATTCTAAAGCAGCTTCAAACCCTCCAGTTTTCATTATTAATATGACTCCTTTCATCAGAGTCCACTCGTCTTTTTGCTTTCCATTTCTGTCTCTACCCTTTCATTGTTTCCCCGGCGCTTCCATGGGAATGGCACCGAAACCCCGACCCGGCGGCCGCGGCAGCGCCCGCTCCCTTCCAGCAGCAGGGATTTATTCCATCAAAGCTTCCTCCTCGAATCAAGGGTTTGTTGTGGGTTTTTTCTTTTTTTTCCCCCCTTCGTTTTAATTCCATCTGTATTTAATCCCAGACAAACACAAACAACAATCTCAGCTCCCTAAGGCCATCGCTTTCTAAATCAGTTACAGCCAACTCCAATTAGCAGGCAGGCAACATGAGCAGCTCCGTACGCTCCTGGATCTTTGGGAACGAGCCAGCCCAGAAGGTCCTTTTGCCCAGACTGTCCCTTTTTTCCTTCTGAAGGACTTGCACCATCATTAGAGTCACAGGCTCTGCGAGATGAAACACCCTCCCCTTTGCTTCTGCCACCGCGGGGATGATGTTCCGCGGCCTCATTAATGCTGTTTGTGGTTCTGCGCTCCCGCACCTGAGTCTACCTGCAGGCTTTGATTTATAAGAGGATCCCAAAGGCTCCACAAGTGCTGAAGAGAGGCTTTATTGGTCACTTTAGCTTCCCTCTTAGTCCGCACTTCAAACAGCTCCTTAACAGCCTCTCCAAGCCGGGCTGAGGAGAGGCAGCGATGCCAGCAACGCCAGGCACAAACCTGTCCCTTCTCAGGCCACGAGAGGATCTCTCAGAGGTACCCGGGGGAAACCTCTCCCCTCCTCAGGCCATGACAGCATCTCTTGGAATTACCCCGGGGTAACCCACCAGCCCTCAGAGGAGCTCACCACCTTCATGAGGAGCAGCTCATGGAGTTACTTGGTTGAACCTGACTGTGAGGTTTTTCTTCCCAATATCCACTCTCTCCCTAGCAAGGGTCACTGTGGCAGTGGAGTGGAGGGTGTGCCCTGACCACGCCAGGGCTCTAAAGGATGGCCGGGCAGGGTCCATCTGGAGACGCCGCCGGGTTTCTCCGTCTTTCCCACCGGCTGGCAGGGAATGCACGGAGCCAGATCCGGCACTGCTGGGCTTCAGCTCAGCGTGCTGCCAGCAGCTGTCAAAGGGACAGACGAGGATGGGAGAGAAAATCACTTGCATTGCTGCAAACCCCTTCTCCAGCCACGTTTCCCCAGCTCAGTGTCCAGGCTCGCTCTGCACCGACAATCCCGTGATTTCCCGGCTCCTCTCCCGCTGCACATCCACACCTCCCCGGCAGCCAGGAAAAGGATTTCCCCCATTCATGCCTTTCCCTACCACGCAGGGATATCAGGAAGAGCAGTGTGTGCAGGCAGACAGATTTATCCACCTGCCCTACCTGGCAAAACTGATTGGGTTTGACAGACGTGCCGGCGCATTAACGACCAGCTTAGCATGGAAACGAGCGGAGCCGTGCTCCTCACAGATGTTAGGAGGAGAAGTTTATCTAAAGCATATTTTATGGCTGTGCAGAATGTATTAGATCAGCAGCCTCAAGAAAAATCACTACAGGCTCCTTCCCTTGCAAATACACAAAAAATCTTTACAATCAAATAAAACAAAGCCTCCCCCGAACGAAGCGCGACGCGTTTTACAAACCAAATTCTTTGCTGCTGAGGTGACTTCAGCTCTTGGTGAGGACTAAAGAGATCACCAGGAAGGAGAAAGGGGTGAAAAGCCCCCAGTCCAGCCCCACAGAACCCATCCCTGCGGATCAATCATTCCCAGGACCTGCCTTCCCCCTCCAAGCAAGCGATTTAAGCATCATTATTTTAGAGAGTTCTCGAGACAGAGCAGCATTAATGGGCTCCACTGTCTGCAAAGTGCTCGTGCTTAGATACCCGCAAAGCTGAGCAAGAGAGGCACCAGGCTAAAAAATGTTCCCTCTCAAGCAAAACAGACTCGCACTTGGATTGCACAGAAATCAAAGCAACAAAAGGTCTCTGAAGCCAATTGCCATCTAACTGAGAAACAGGCTCGTCACTCTGTACACCCATCTGGCAAGGACATACTTTCCATTTCAGCAAGTGCGAGAATGGGTGGACAGCGAGGGAAATGTGAAAACAGCAAAGAGAGGAGGAGAAGAATGCAAACCTGCGGGACAACACTGCTGCCCTGTTATGAATACTGTACTCTATTCATAT
The DNA here is from genome assembly GCA_013397775.1 of Eulacestoma nigropectus. NCBI lineage: Eukaryota > Metazoa > Chordata > Aves > Passeriformes > Eulacestoma > Eulacestoma nigropectus. The sequence goes on along the minus strand of VZTE01002021.1, from coordinate 1,080,174 downwards.
GAAAATCCATACGGCTGCTACTGTTGCATGCACTCTTCTTACACAGCATGAAATTAAAATTCCTCCTCAGTCTCGCATTGCCAGCACTACAGAGCAGCTCCAGAGCAGGCGAGCAGACAATTTATCCTTTGGCTTCCTCAGACGGGCTTGTGCTGGGATTGGAAGCCAGTGGGGTGAGGGAGACGAGTCTATTGCCCACGGTGACAAATTCTGCCTCCCAAACAAACCCCAGAGAAATATTGCTGGCCTGGAGTGTGGCTGTGGGTGCTCCTTTCCCAGCGCAGTTTCACACGCGTAATTCCCCCCAGGCCCCCCTGCCACTTCCCTTCTTATCTTCCCAGAACAAACTCAACGTGCAGGCTAATTTCAAGGAGTGTTTCACCCAGAGTCCAGCCAAATGTCAGTGGATCTGCTGGAAATGCAAATTGAGACAATCATGCAAAAGAGGAGGGCTTATGGATTGTGCGGGAGGGCAAGGGAAGGCGAATGAAAGCTGACAGGGAGAGGGAGCGGGGAGCAAATCTCCCCTCTCGAGTCGTTGATCATTTGCACAAATGCCCGGCGAGCAGCAAAGACAGATTCCCAAAAATGCCCAAATCCCATTGACTATCACTGCTAAATTGTCTGCGTGCCTCCAAACCCCACCTATCTCCAAGCTCCTAAACCAGCATTTCACTCCCACCATCCCCACCCACTCCACGGGGTGTAAATGACAGGGAAGAGATGAAGACGGGATCTGGAGCAGAACTGGGGAGCCTGGGAGATTTTTTTTTGTGGTTTCCCAAATTCCACAGAGCCATTGAGTTGTCAAAAGCAATTGCAGCTCTCACAGAAAGTGTTTTATTTTGTGCTTTTGAGAAAGTCGGGATAACTGAGATCATCTGGGGACAAAGTGAGGGGAAGATGCTGGAGACGGGAACTTGATCAGCTCAAACCCGGCCACCGGAATTTTTCAGGTACAAGCAAATTTGTTCGAAGGTTTGCTCATTATGCATACAAAGGAACAGCAAGCAGGAGGACAGGATCTTTACTCTGTGCCGTAACATGATATGAAATTAATCCCCTCAGGTTATAAAATTCCTCATAAATTGCGAGGGGGACGCTATCTGCTGTGTTATATTTTATCACACTCTCTGTCAAAATATCCCCAGCAGGGAGCCTCTCTGGAGATGCAATCAGCACCAAAGCCTTGTTTGGGGAGGAAGATTTGAACTAAACAGCAGCAAACTCCAATATGTTCCTTGGGAGAGCTTTGGAGAGAAACCCCTCGGAGCGGCATTAGCGGGGTTTGGCCTTCTTAAATCACCTTGTTTTATGGCTTTGCCCAGCCCCATATGGAGTAGAGAGGCCCTCAAGTTCTATTAACAGCACTACTAATCCAGGCTGGCTGCTTCAGCCTGCCCCGAGCCCCCCAGGGACCATGAAACACTCCACACAAAAGCAGCCCACGAGAACTCTGCCACCTCCCAGGTGATGCGGGGCAATGGGAGCGTTTCACGCCCCGACTCACAAGCCCCAAATCCTCATCACCCCGTGGGGCAGAGCAAAGTGAGCGAGGGCTGAGCTCACAGAGGCACTCGGGGTGGGGACACCGGGCTCCTCCAGCGCCGGCCTCTCTGAGTGCTCACGCTTGGCTGGGCCCCGCACTTTTGTGAGGCGCTCCGGTGTTTTTGGCAGCCACTGAACTGGAAGGAAAAGGGTCTGATTATCTCCTCCAGCACCTCAGTAGTGACCCAGACCACTGACCCCTTTCCTGTCACTCTACATTTGCTCTGGATGTTTTACACAGCGAGGGGGCAAAGCCTTCACAATTGATCCAGGCTGCATCCAAAGGCTCCGTGGTTGCCACGTGATTTCGGCTCAGTCTCTTGCTCGAGGGCTCTTGATCTGCCTGTCCACCTCAGAGGAGAGATCTGGGGGGCAGTGCTGGGGTCAGGACCTCCAGCACGGGCTGGGCAGTTCTCATTCACACAAAAGCTTCTCCATGTCCAGTGTCTGCTTAAAAGCCAGATAATGCAGCCTCCATTTACACCAAAGTCGTCTTTGCCACACATCACAGAACCCCAGAATGGTTTGGGGTGGAAGGGACCCTAAAGCCCATCTCATTCCAAACCCCCTGCCATGGTGGGGGACCATTCCACTGTCCCAGGTTACCCAGAGCCCCACCCAGCCTGGCCTTGAACACTCGCAGGGATGGGGAGCCCAGCTGTTGACACTGCCCCAAGATTAAAACAACTGCACTGGGTTTGTGTTACCTGAACACTGAAAAGAGCCCTGAAACCGCTCACTGCTGCTATGTGACAGCAACCCTGCTCACAGCTTGGCCTGCAGCTGCAGGGTAAAGCTCTCTGCAGCATCCAGCAGGCATCCAAATCCCCCAAAGTTTCTCAGTCCTGCCCGATGCGAGCAGAGGTTTGCCAGCCCTTCCACGCCGAGCTGTGCTCAGCTCCAGCTGAGCCTGGCGTGAGCAGATTGTGTGAAAGATGAAAAATATCCATCTGGATTCCTGCAGTGGAGACAGCCAGGGAAGTTTCTGGGGAAGGCACCGTTCTGTGGGAATCTGCAGAACCGTCCCTGCAGCAGCAGCTGCGGTGCCAGAGGAGCGCGGGGGGCTGCACGAGGCTCTGGGTTGGGATACGAAGCCTGTGCCCAGGAGCCGCTGGCCCCAGGCCAGTCCAGACTGGGAGAGGCTGCTGCTCTGGCAGAGGTTTGGCACTCGGTGTGGGTTTGGGGTGGGTTCATGTTAAAGACCTTTGGCCACCAGTCAAGGACACAGGGCTTGTCAGGGATGGGGAGGGGACCATGACAGCCTTTCCCTGCAATAGGAGAGAAACTGGGGGCTGTGACCTCCTAACCCAGCTCCAGGAATCTTTGTACAGCCTCGGGCACGTCCCTGTGTCCTGCCCAGCTGTAAAATGGACATGAAGTTTACCCTCGTTTTCCTCCCAGTACCTGCTCTTGGGGGCTGTGGGCAGGGAACCGCAGCACGGTGCTGCCCTGTTCTCACCACCACAGAGAGGATTTGCTCTGTGTTGCTGCAGAATCAATAAATAATGCCCAGGGCCCTGCTGATATCCCAGCAAAAAGCTTGAGCAGAAAGAGGCAAAAGGAGGCGAGAAAGAGGAGCTCGCACAGGTGCTCCTTCTGCTCCAGTAAAACTGCAGCTCCTCGTGCTGAGAGCATTTTAAAAGGAAAGTCAGACTGGCCAGGCCCTGATGTCTCTTCCAGGAAGTCGTGGAGCAGTTGGGAGATGCAGGGGGAAACCTGCAGCGTTAAAGCCAGGAAGGGCAATCCCATAAAAGCCAACGGAGCAGGAAGCACGGCAGAGCAGGAGAGCAGCTCCCGGTGATCCCCCAGGTGCTGTTCCAGCAGGACAGGGACATGGTGGTGGCACGGGGTCCCCACGGATGCAGGGATTGGGACCCCCCTGCTGCCTCCCACGCTGCCGGCACAGACAGGATCCGGCCCCTCTTTAATAAATTCATCAAAGTATTTTCAAATCAACTGCGGCGCCCTCGGTGTCACCCCGCTGGCACCCCCGGGAGCGGCTGGAGCAGGCCTGGCTGCTGGGATGTAATTAAATATCAACTCATGTATCCTGTGCTCCGCACAGCGCCCGTGTTTGCTCCTGTAATTGGGGTGTGAGGGGAAGCGTCTCACAGCAGAACCCTACGTGCTTCCACGCTGCTTTCCCTCCAAGATTCAGGCAGCCAAATCCCATCTTCCCGCTCCGCCTTCCTCTCCCATTCCTTCTCCCAGGAAAAGATGCTACCTGGCCTCCTGTTCCACCAGCTCCTGCTCAATCGGCTCCCCTCTGACGGAGCACCAGCACCTCCTAGGAGTGTCCCTGGGTCACACGGCCCCTTCTCCCAGCCCGTCCCTCTCCTGCTCCCAGCCCTTTCCCGGGAGCAGCCCCGGCTCTGTGCGTGCACAGCCACGCGTCCTTGCCATCACAGGTGCAATTTTGAGCAATTTCCCTGCCAGTCTCGCTGCAATCTCGTGTAATCTCCCCCCAGAGGGGCTCAGAGATCCCACGGTGCCGCAAAGAATGCAAATCACATCCCCCCACGGTTCTGAATAATGCAGAGGAGAGCAGCCAGCAAAATCCGGGGAGGTGGGGAGCCTGCCTGCTCCTCTTTGGGGATCCTCCACCTTAGCTCAGACACACAAAGAGCTTCAGCAGTGGCCGGGCAAGGGAAATCACTTGTCTGGACCATTCCTGCTGGCAGCTTCCTGCAGGTCCCGTGGTTAAAGGTGCTGGGGACCTGTCCAAAGGTGCCCAGTGGGGTTTTGTATTCGCATGGTGTCACCAGAGCTGGGGTGGTGGCTCTGCGAGCTCACACAGCCCTGAGCAGAGCAGGTCTGGGCTCAGAGGGAGTGCCCAAAGATTGGGAACACAGAGTGAAGTCTCTGCACCTCACCTGGTGGTGCCTCCCTGCTCCCACCACCATCGGCAGCAACACCAACGTCCCTGTTCCACATCCCGTTAATCTCCTGCATCTGGAGCAGCCAGCCCAAGGGGCCTCTCATGGGGGTGGAGGTACAGGAGGTGAAACATATTCTGCTTCCCTCCCAGCGCTGCCCAACACCGGCTGAACTCCAGCACAGCAAGCCCATGCATTAAAAATACCTGCTCCTCGCAGCCCAAACCACAGCTGTTTAACAGCCCAGCTGGCAATTCCAGCAGGGCATTATAGCTCCAGCGCTCCCAGGCCCTTCAGCCAAGGTGGAGTTGGAATTCCTGGCTCTGGCAGATGCCCCTGGGTGCTCCAGTTCTCACCCCAAACCCTCAGATCTGGCAGTGGGACGTGGACCTGAACCCACCCCTGAATTTAATGTTTCAAACCTCGTCTCTACCCAGCAGCACAAAGTGCCCAGCACTGAGCAGCACCACCAGGAGAAGCAAGAAATGGAAAATCCAAATGCAGGGAGGCCCAGAAATAAGGAGGGAGGGACCAATGAAATGTTTTTACTTTGTTATCCTAACGGGATGTGAATTGGGAGAAAGTTCCCAGAGGGCACAGAAAACTTCTGCCAGCTCCATTTTCCTTTCAGAAACCCCAGTCAGGCTGCCAGAGCCCTCCAGATTAAACAGGGATTTGCTCGTTCTGGGATTTTGCTGTAATCCAAACCACAATTCCCTGATAAGCTGTTACCACATTTGTGAACCCACATGTTCCAGATGCTCGGGCTGCCAGAGCAGCCCACAAACCAATTCCTCCTGGGAATGGTGGCCGATTCCCAGTGCTGCCAGTCTCCCTTTCATGGGCAAAGCCAGCAGGAGCAGCAGAGCCAGGTAAGAACACGGCAGCCCTGGGGTGCCTGTCACGTCCCAGAGCACTTTTGCAATATTGATCTGCCTGGCACAGGGGGACCAGGTGTGCCTGCACCGCCAGGGACACACACAGGGACACACACAGGTGGGGGCGATGGGGGAAGGCTGATTTGGGAGAGCAATCCTCCAAAAAACACAGGAGCTGCAGAGCTAAAAAAAACTCTGCTTTTTTAAAAATCACTTCTTATAGCTGGAGAAAAACTCCTTCAGAGTTTTGGCATCTGATCCCCTTTAAAAACCTCCTTCACCAGAGCAGCACTCAGCCAGAAAGCCACTTTTTTTTTGGGAAATGCGTTCCCAAGAGGCTTTTCCAGCTGCTCCCAAGGCTCAGGAGAGCAGCGTGGGGCAGTCCCTGTGAGCACAGACCCTGAGCCTCGAGCCTGCACTGCCACAGAGCAGAGGAACCAAGAGCACGGATGTGATGAGCACCTGGCACAAGAGGATCCTCCTGGGCACTGACATTCAGATCTACCTGCAGAGAACTGAGCTGGGCTAATATTGAGTCAAAATAGGCAAAAATCAGTGGGAGGGATTATTTCGAGGCACTGATGGGAAATGGATTTAGTTGTTTAGACAGGAGCAAGGGAAAACAGGTCCCTCTCCTCTCCCCAAGGCACTGCAGTGGTTTGGAGCTTACCTGAGCCTGCTCAGATTCACCAGCCCTGTTGTCCCACATCAACAGGAAAATTGTCCCCAGCACCACAGGGCTGCCAAATCCCCCCCTCATCTCTCCCCACCCACCTCTGCCTGCAGTCAGTCCTTGCTCAGCACCTCTTTTCTTTCCCTTCCAGGAACACGAGCCTCAGGAAAACACAAACCTCACTTTAAACAAAGGCTGACATGTCTTGAAACAATTACTGCCCATCTTGGGGGAGGAGGAAGGCTGGCAAAAGATTATTTTGGGAGATTAGGTCTAGAGTGACTGACAAACTGATAGGCAACAGCGTTCGTTTTTAATCTGAAACAGGTTTGGGATAGAGTGGAGGGAAAAAAACTGCAGCCACCCACTGCCAAGAGCTGCTCGGAGGCAGGGGAGCTGCAGCCAGCACGACTAATGTGCTTCTCACTTCCCAGCCACCCTCTGCCTCAAACAGGACATGCCCCTGTCCCCAGCACCGGCCTGGGAATGTGCCCTCCCTCCCTCCCTGGGGCAGGGACAGACCCACGGACCCGCAGGAGAAGTTGTGCCGCTCCTGGGGCATCACCCACGGGCCCCCAGAGCCCCCCAGGCCACAGGGTTGGGCTTGAGCCTTGCAGTGGGACTGGTGGAAGGTGATTTCTGCACTGGTCCACTCCACTAAAGCCAAAACATTTTCGGTTATCGCTGGGTTTCCAGTCTGTATTGGGTGTTTCATTCCTGTCCAGGGGCAGTGAGAAGGGTCAGAGGCTGCACCCCACAGCTCCCAGCCCACGGGACACCCCCAACCCAAGGATTTCCCGAGCTCCAAGCCCGGGCAGTGCCCAAATGGTGCCAATAAAAACACCCCCAGATGAGCAGGCACACGCCAGCTGCGGGAGGATCTCGGGTGAGGGGAATTAAATTAATCCCTTCATTATCAACCTGACCCCTGGAAAGATCGGCAGGAATGGCTGCGAAGGTTCACAAGGAGCACGAAAGCAGCAGCTCAGCTACCACAGCATCTGCCAGCGCGGCCGGGCTGGGCTCTGATCCCCTGCCCCAGCTGGGGCCGGGGGCTGCCAGGGCCAGGCAGAGCCACCAGCCAGCCCGGGCTGTGCCACCCTGGCAGTGCCTCGGGCTGCAGGGGAAAAGGACAGGGGAAGGCGAAGCCAGGCAGCCCCGGGACAGCTTTTACAGCAGGGCGCTCTGGAAACCTCTTCCTTTACATCCTGAGCACAAACCAGCCCAGTGCCCCCCGCAGCAGGACCTGTGCCTTTCCTGGGGTCCTGGGGGTTTTTCTTGCCCTTTTAGGAAGAAATTCAGTGTTTTTTCTCTCACTGCCCCTGGCACCTGTGTTATCAACAGCTCGGTGTGTATCAGTGCGTTACTCTGTGCTGCTGAGTGAGGGCTTATGGGGAGATTTAAATACTGGGGGAGCTTTGGATAAGCAGAGATGGGAAGGGGAAAGGAGGCGAGGATGAGCCCCTGGGGGATTTTCGGGAGGAAAGATCAGCCATCGATGTAACTCCAGTGGAAAGCCAGACCCTGCCTGTGTTTCAGTGCCCAGGGTCTGACAGCCACACTTGTTGCAAAAGTCACAGCCAGGACCAGAGACAGCTCAGCAAACACCCCCAAACGTGGATCCCACAGCGAGGGGAGATCCAGCGCCTGCCCACGCTCCAAACCTGCCCAAACCTTCCCCCCAGAGCTGCCAAGTCTGTTCAGAGCAGCCCCAGGTGCTGCTCGAAGCTGAAGGTGGCTCAGAACTGAGAGCAGCTGCCTCCGTTTATCTTCTAGCAGATTTTTAATGCAGATTTTAAGAAGTTTAGAAAACAATGCCCCAAATCCACCCCAAAGACACCTGAAGGCAGTGCCCATGCACGGGAGCCTCGGAGATTTCCTGCACGGAGCAGCCGGGCCACCAACAGTGCCGGGTTGGGCAGTGGGGCAGGGCACAGGCAGCGTTCCGGGGCCAGATGCCACACGGCAGAATAAAACCAGGCTCCCAGTGTGGAGGGATTTCTGTTCCTGCAATCCAATCCCCTCTGCTGAGCTGCTGCCAAGCGCCCTCCTGGCCCCGCTGCCACGGAGCGGCTGCTGCCAGCAGAGCCTTTGGAAAAGTTTGGGGGGGCGGGGGGGAACAATGGAAAATAAGGGAAAAAACCTCTCTCCTTCTTGAGATTAATATCTCCAATTTCACTTGTTTTGAAGAATAACAACCAAGGAGCCAAAGGCAGAGAGCACTGGCCCCCAGCTCGTCTCCAGCCCGGTGCTGGTGGTCCTGGATGGGATGGAAGTGGCACCGCACCTGGGGAGGGGGGATTAGCACAGGGGCTGCTCCCTGCTATTCCCATTCCCAGCACCGACAGGCAGCTGAAAGCAGATTTATCTGCTGGATAATAAAGGCAAAAGATGCTAAAAAGGGACGAGTTTCAAGCCAAATCACCAGGCTCCTGCACTTGTTTCTTTAATCCCTCTCAAAACTGTCAGAATCAGAAGGGGAAGGAGGAGGGTGGGGGGCATCTTCACCCAAAAAGCAGCAGAGCAGTCGTGGCTGGAGCTCCTGTGGCAGCCAAGAGCTGCAGAGGTGCCTCCGAGGCACAAAGAGGAGATTAAGGCTGAAAGGCTGCAGCCAGGCAAGGAAGCTGCTGGAGAGGATGGGAAGAGCACAGGAGAAATATTCCTGGATGCCTGACAAGGAGATGCAGAGACCATCTGGGTGAGGGGAGGGAGGGCAGGGTGCCAGGGACAGCCATGGGGAGGATCAGCCCGGGCAGGGGAAGGCAGCTCCTCCCTGCTGCCTGTGCAGGACCTGCTCCCAGCTCCTCTTTCTCCTCAGAAGGGAGAGAACAGCGGGTTGGAGCTCTGAGAGGGGCACAGACACATCAGTGCTGTGTGGAGGGTTTGTTCAGCCAGCCAGAGAACGGCCTGTGGCGGCGGGGACCTCAAATCTCATCTCATTCCGTGGGCAGGGACACCTTCCACTGTCCCAGGCTGCTCCAAGCCCCGTCCAGCCTGGCCTTGGACACTTCCAGGGATCCAGGGGCAGCCACAGCTTCTCCGGGCACCCTGTGCCAGGGCCTCCCCACCCTCCCAGGGAAGGATTTTTCCTGCTATCCCATCCAAACCTCCTCTCTTTCAGGTTGAAGCCATCACTCTCCTGCCTGGAAGCACCAGCAGAGCACAGAGCATCCCCTCCGTGCTGTCACACTGTGACCCCCAGGAACTCACCCCAGCCCAGCCCTCTCAGCCTCCTCATCCTCACAGGCACAGGGCAAGGCTTTCCCTGCCCTGGCACCAGCCGGGACGCTGTGATAGGAAGGTGCAGTGATCAGGAATGGTTCGATAACAGGGCCCAGCTGGAGCTTTGCTCACCTGCCCCAGGCCATCGGCGGGAGGGGGGACAGCAGGTTTTTGGGATTGGGACGCTGCCCTTGTTGGGAACAGAACCAGGGGCCGGTGACTCGTTTGTCACAGGGCCCCGAGCAGCCGTCAGACCTTAACGACTCCTGGCATCCGCTGACCTGGGTCGGGCTCAGGCCACTGACCCGAAAGGGGCAGGTCTGGCTCTCCCCAGCAGCAGCCCCTGGGAGCCGTCCCGCTCTGCCTCTGGACAAAGGAGCTCGGCAAGGGGAGGAGGGAGGTGCTGGGCTCCCCGATCAACATTCACTGCAGACACCGGCGGCTCTCCCCGGCAGGAATCAAAGCCTCCTTGATATGTGAATTATGAATGAAACCTTAAGCTTTTAAACTTTTAACCTGTGCATTTCTAAGAAAGTCTTAATTTAGCCGGAGACACGGCAGGAAAGAACAATGGTTCAGGGGAAGGTGCTGGGTTTTCTGGGCTTTTAAAACACACCCTGGTTTCAGATGAGTGTTCCGTTTGCTGAGCCATTCCCAGGGGCAAAAGGAAATCCTGATCCACTCTGACCAAAGCTGAGGACTGAAACCTGTGTTACCCTGAGCCCGGGGATGAGGAGGAACTCACCCGACACCATCCCTGCTCCAATCCCAGCTCCAATCCCAGCTCCTCCCGCCGCCGGGTTTCCGATTTCAAGGCACGCCCCGGGATGCTTTGGTGGTGAGCAAACCCCCGAACATCACCCCGAACGTGTTTGTGAGTTTATCCCGACCCACGGCACTGAGAGCTGGGGCCGGGAGAAAGCTCTGGGAAGCAGCAAAGAGGAATTCAGGGGATTCAGCGGACAGGGGTCAGGTCAGCTCACACCAAAGAAAGCCAGGGTGGGTCAGGCTGCTGAAAGCAGCCCTCATTAGGAGAATAAACTGTGTGATGCAGAGGTTGGAGGTGCTTTGCCCAGGGCTGGGGAGGGGCTGTTTAACCTTTTACCATCAGCACAAATCCTCCCCACCTTCCCCTCCGCTGGAGCTCGCCCAAACCTCGCCTTGCTGACCAGGGCCAAAGGAGGTTTGGTTTCTTTTCCAGACAGCCTCAGGCACGTTGCTGCCATCAGAGCTGGCACAGAGCTGGGACTGAGCAGAGCCAGCAGCAAAGGGAGCCAGGGAATCCAGTCTGCTGCCCTACCACGGAGCATTCCCCAGGAGAAGGGCGCTGGGAACTGCCCGAGGAGAAAACCCAAACTGGGCAAACCCCAAAGCCAGCCCAGGAAGAACACACAGGTGCCACGGGAAGCGCAGGGCAGGGCTGATCACAGAATCCCAGAATGGTTTGGGCTAGAAAGGACCTTAAAGCTCATCCCATCCCACCCCTGTCCTGGGCAGGGACACCTTCCACTGTCCCAGGGTGCTCCAAGCCCCGTCCAGTCCGGGCTTGGACACTTCCAGGGATCCAGGGACAGCCACAGCTTCTAAAAAACAGCCTGAAATCACCACATTTGGGTCCTCCAGTTCCCAGAGGTCCAACACCTGAGGGAAGGACCTGTTACAGGCTGGGGTGGAGCAGGGCTGAGCACAAGAAGCAGCTAAGGAAGGATGGAGAGAAGGAGACGTGGTCCAGGGTGGGCCCAGGGCTTGCCCACCACTTGTCCTGCTGGCTGGCAGAAGATGCTGCTGCTCGGGGGGGAGGAACCAGGCAGAACTGGGGCAGAAGAGGCAACGCCACCCTGGGGAATGCAGGGATTACACATCACGAGCCAGCACAGCTCGTGTTTGAAAACACAGTTTTCAAAGGAGGGAAGCGGGAAAAAAAAAAAAGCTTAAAAAAAAATAAAAATCAATCAGCCACAAATTATAAATAAAAGAGATGAAAGTTAAGAGCGAAACGAAACAAAGCCCCAGGTGGCCTCTGCCTGGGGCACTCCTGCTAATTTTAGTTTCTCGGCTCTTCCCGGAGCCGTCTGGTTCCATGACTGCACAGTTTTCGAGCATTTACTGCAACTCCCGACGATGTTCCACGCTGGGATGGTCCAGCCTGGCTGTGGGTGCGAAAGGGGAAGGCGAGCGAGGGGCCTGTGGGGCCCATCCCTGCTGTGACAAACCCAGTGGGTCCCCGAGTTGGTGTGGGGCGGCCAGAGCCGGCTGCCGGCCAGGCCATTGTGAGCCCAGCCCAACGCCTCCCCAAACCACGGGGATTTGGGACCATCCCAGTGCGGCTGTGCCCACCCCAGCAGCCCTTCCAGCCCTGCAGCCCCCTCCTGCTCACCCCTCTGCTGGGATTCCCTCCCACAAACCCCCCACTCTCTGCAGAGGCTGAACGAAGGGCCCACAGCCCCTTCCCCGCCCCATTGCTGCTCTCCCTGCCCAAACCCCGCTGGCCCTGTGGGTGTGGGGAAGGGGCTTGGCCGGGCAGAGCCCTTTCGCAGCCCCCCTGTTTATTCCACGGAGAGAAAGGGCAGCAGCCTCCCTCACAGAAGCACCCTATCCAGCAGAATGGATTTAAATACCTAATGAAGGAATAAATCTGGGAGCGGGAGACATTTACTGCGCCCGCATTCACACGGAGCCTTTGTGGTGGCGGGGGGAGCCCGGCACCTGCCCCGGGCCCGCGGCCGCTCCGAGGGTAATGGATAAGGCAGCATCCCATTAAATGAGCCCCTACCTGCCAGGGGGATATTGAGCACTCCCAGCCGCCACATCCATTCCCAAGGACTCGGCAGTGCCACGACAAGACGCAGAACTCTATCGACAGGGACCTTCCCCAGGGGCTCGGGCAGCCAGCAGCGCGCTGGGGGGACAGAGATGGATTGGGCCACTTTGCCTCTGCATGGCACAGCAGGGATTCTTCTCCTCTGCTTTAAATCCCCCCCAGGCAGCGTGTCAGAGGGGAGAAGTCATGAACTCAGCCGGGGCGCAGGCAGGGCCGCAGGGCCGTGCTGAAGCAGGGACTCAGACAGGGTGAGGGCGAAGATCCCAAGAGGACAATGGAGTCCTGCCTGTGCCCCAGGCCCTGGAGAGGTGCTGCCTGCAGCCTGGCACAGCTGGGTCCCCTGCCGTGTTCCTGCAGGTGGAAAAGCTCCGTTTGCCTTTGCTGTGGTGCAGGGATGAGAACCCCCCACTGCTGCACTGAGCGGGGAAGGAGCAGCCCAAGGCCAGGCAGAAACGGGCTGGGGAGGCCTGTGCACAGCAGATTGTGTTTGTAACAGGCAGAAATGCCACAGCCCAGGGAGGCTGAGCTGTGCCCACGGCCCCAGACACGGAGCAGGAGCTGGGGGTGCACAGCTGAGTGCCACGGGCACCCCACACATCCCCGTCCCTGTGTTCCCCAGCCTCACCCCACACCCCCGGCACCCCACGGGGGTTTGTCCCTCCCTGCAGGGCAGGGGAAGCACGGGGTGGGGGTGGCATTCAGAGCTCAGCCCTGGATGTATTTTACATTCCAGCGAACTGAGTGCACGGGAAAATATTCCAGACGGGTGCTGAGGGACGGAGCAGCAGCACCTGCTCCATCCCCACAGCCCCTACAGCATCCCACAGCATCCCACAGCATCCTACAGCATCCCACA
>VZTE01002021.1:1052443-1066533 GCA_013397775.1 Eulacestoma nigropectus | reverse complement strand
AAAAAAAAAAAAAAAACCACCTGAATGCCAACCCCCAGAGCAAAGCTCCAGCAGAAATGGAGCGAGAGGAAATTAAAGATGTGCTTAACACATCTGGAGTTTCCATTTCCCATCTGCGGTGCCGAGCGAGGCAGACGGAGAAAGGGAAGGTCCTGCAGGTTCCTCTCCAGGTGCCTGTTCAGGGGAGGGAGCTGGGCTCCAGCAGGGGCTGGAGTGAATAAATCTCCCATCCCACACTGCTTATGTCACCACCGTGCCCCAAAGAGCAGCCTTGGGTTTTTTTCCTGTAATTTACATTATCACTGCTCTATCTGCCAGACATGTCCATTAGCTCTCCCTTCCCAAACTGCTCAGCAGCCAGGGCCGGGCACTTTGGGAAGCCCTGGGAGGATTCCTGCCTGCTCGAGGGTTTCACACCGGCCTCTCTCTGCTGGAAGGGTACAAATAATTCCCTTGCTCGGGAGGGGATGGACGCGCCCAGCATCCCAATGAACCCACAAGGGGGGTAAAGAGAGCAGAGAGCCAGGGATGAGCTGGAACATCCCCTCTGGAGCACAGGGAGCTGCCCCGCGTGGAGAGGGCCCATCCCCATCCCCGAGCCTGGCAGCCCCATTCCCAGGGAAGGTGGAGATCTCCTTCCACGCAGGAAGTGCAGCTGCAATTGGGAATGTGCTGCGAGAGCAAAAAAAAAAAAAAAAAAAAAAAAAAAAAAAAAAAAAATGCTGTTTTCCTGTAAATGTCCCTAATAATAAAAGTGAATGAAGAAAGCAACACATCCAAACAAGAAATAGTACATTTGTGCTGGAGAAGCAAAAATGGTTCTAAAAAAGAGAGCTTTATCAACCATTTCCAGAAGGCATCGGCTGCTCTTTAATGCTCCTCGAGGAATAACACGGCTCCTGCTGGACCTGGGCAGCCTGGTGCCTCTGATCACAGGGCCCTGAGCAAGCCAGGCTCGCTGCAGCACACGCGAAAAACACGAAACTTCTTTGTTTTCTCAAGCAAACACCGAGCTGCCTTTCTCACCCCGAACCTGGTGCTCGGTGCTGTTTGTCCCGTTCCTGCTGCATCTCCCTGGCAATCCCCACTCTGGGGCTGCTGGAATCAGCCCAATCCCAGCCCCACACCTGCACCCTGGCACGGCCAAACTCCCCTAAAAATCAAGGGCAAATAATAAAAAATGCACCCTGTGCAATGGGATGTGCCTTGCTCCAAAATACACAATATTTAAATATTCACCAGTTGATTGCTAACAGTGAGGGTCAGTGTTTATCTTGCTTTCTTTGCACTTCGGATTACAAACTCTCCCTGTGAAGTCAGGAGGTGCAGTTATCCCCTCTCCAGGTGGGAATACAGGGGCAGAAAGCAGCCTGTGCATCTTTGAACCTCCTCAGTCTCCCTTCCACTACACCTGGACCTTCCAGATATTCCAATTATCTATTTCTCAGTAACGAGACCGAGCCCCTGGTGCGAAAGGCTCTGCACAAAGAAATCCCGAGAAGAAAAGCAGAGAGGGTCACAGCCTGCTGCCCTTTGGCTTCAGAGCTCTGCAGAATGATTTAGCCCAAATATAGCCCAGAACTGCAATAGGCCTGAGAGTCAGAAGAAAGGGGAAGGCCGGAGGAGGGGCTCTGGGTTCGTTCCAGCTCCGTCATTCACTAATTTCAGCGCGTAAGCCCAGGGTACCCCTTTGCTTGTGCTCGTGGTGCGACGTCTCTGGGAGTGAGGAGCTTGAAGAGCATCAAAGGAAGCAGGAAGGGGAGGCAGGCGGGGGGATGCTCAGTTCTGCCTCTCATCAGCACGGGCGAGAGCAAGCACCGCATGAGGCAGCCAAACGCTGGCTCACAGCTCGAGGTGCCGGCGAGAGCGCTCCCGGCCACTCGCGATGCGGAGAGCTCCCAGCGCCGTTTATGTGGAAGACCTTGTTTTACCCCAGCTCCTCTCTTTCACCCTTTTCCCCTTTTCCCTTTGCTCTCAGCAGCTCAAGGGACCGACTCTTGTTCTTTCCGACTGACGGGGTCTGGGGCTGGCGTCCTCTCCAAGCGGCAAATGCAAATCAGGCTCTGAGGTGGTGGCAGTGACCAATTTACGGTGCCGCTGCTTTTAATGAGCTGGCAGGGGCAGAGGGACCGAGGCGAGACAAACAATTCCCACCTGCAGTCCCCCAGCGCTTTGCGCTGCTGGCTCCCAGCTTGCCGGGATGCCCAGGCTGGTTTGCCTAAGGCCCCCAGGCAGGTTTATGAGATTAAAGCCCGGCACACAATAAATAATTTAGCAGCTAACCACAAAAAAACCCCTTCCCGTGCTGTATAGGAGCGAGGCTGTATGATGTGTACATTCATTTTAAATGCACATCGCTCTCACGTACATGGATCCGTTTGATGCAGAGCCGTGTAACCGAGCGGGAGAGAACAACGGGAGCGGTGCAGGGCACCGAGGCGCTGCCAGGGGCTGGCGGGACAATTGCTGACGAAACCTCTCGCTAATTATTGCAGCCCTCCCGTGCTGCTGCCTGTGCTCCCCTTCTACATCCGTGTCCAAGGAATCAAAATCCGGAACCCTCTGTTCCTCCACCATCATCCCCTGCTCCCAGTAAACTCCCAGTATGAAATGGGAGTGACTGGGGGCCTCTCCCTCAGCCCAGGAGCAAACCCCACGGCAGTGACAGCTTTGGGACAGTGCTCAGGTTTAATGTTTCGCTGGGTTTTTTTGCCCAGGTCGCAGCCGGGAAAGGGCATGGCCCTTCCCCAGCTCCAGGGAATTCTGGTGCAGAAGCCCCTGGGGTGCTGCAGCCCCGGGAGCTCCTCCCAGCAGGCAGGGGTTTCTGTCGCTGCGCCACTGCCAGGCTGCGCTGCCTGCAGAGAGCTCCCCGAAGGGGAGGGCAGGGTTCTGCCCGCCCGAGCAGCTCGGCAGGAACGGGAAGGGGCTCGTAAAAGGCAGGGGGAGGTGCGGAGCCCGTGCGCCGTGACGGGAGCGGTGGACTCGTGCTGATGGAGAGCCCGCCAGGAGCTCGGCTGAGGGATCTGCCGTCCCACTCCCGGCCCTGCTCCGCAGCCCCGCTGGCCGCCGGCAGCAAGAGGCACCCGCGGCAAACAGCGGGCTGTGAACGCGGCCGGGGCACGGGGGGATGTTAAATCATCGCCGTGCACCCAGGGAAAGCCTCGCGGCCATCCCCACCCCAAAGCACGGCCGTGCTGCTCTCCCAAGGCGTCTCGCCCCCTGATCGTCCCCAAATCCCAACCCTTTCGCAGCAGCAGCGGCAGCTCAGGGGCTGTGGCAGCGCCCAGGGCTCTCCCTGCACATTCCCCCGTCTCTCCCGGCACATTTGCGGTTTCCACATTTGTTTTTTCTGCCTCGAGGAGGCATTTAGAGAAGCAACATAGCCTGGTCTTCTCACAGTATTTCTTGCCACCCAGGGATTTGAGATCTTACAAATGGACCAAAACCTGTGTTATTTTGACCTCTGAGGATTTTAAAAGCCTGCAGAAAAATATGTTTATAGCAAAGAAAGCATGAACTTCTTGACTCGTGAGTAGAAAGGCAGGAGTCTGACACTGCCCTACCCCCAAAGCCAACAACATCCAGAACACAGCAACTCCTTCAGCTGCACACTCGAGGAAAGAGGGACGGGCAGGAAAACCAACAGGAGCTCACAAAAGAGTTTGGAATTTCGTGATATTTTTCACCAAGATCATTTCAAGTAGAAACTCATTACTGAATTTGATGAAAACGTTGTGAAACGGAGGAGGAATAACTTCTGCCTCACTTGATGCTCATAAAGGAGATAATACCTCTGAGAGAAGGTGTGGGGATGGATTATCTCCGAAATACGTTCAAGATAAAAACCTTGTTTGGATGGGGCACTGAGCAACCTGGTCTGGCTGAAGGTGTCCCTGCTCATTGCAGGACTGGATGGCCTTTGAAGGTCCCTTCCAGCCCAAGCCATTCCATGATTCCAGAGGCAGGATGTATTCCATGGACAAGGCTGCTCAGCCCCTCGCAGCCTCCACTAACCCCACTTCATTTCGAACTGAACCAAATGCAATCGCTGCCCTCCAACATTTCGAGTTGATTTTTCAAGGTGCCTGAACCTGCGTAAAACCCAGAGTCATCCCCATCTCCCGAGCCAAGAAATGAGATTAAAGCAGCCTCCGAGCTCACCTGGCTCCATTTCACATCCCCAGCATTTCCTGAGCACCTGCCCCTTCGCTCTCCAGCAGCTATAAAAATATCTGCCAACTTCTGGCTTTTCTGTGATGTGACTTGCTCTGGCAGGCACCAGATAACAGACCCAGGGAAGGGATGCTGGGGGAAGAGGAGGCCAATTTCATGCCCTTAAGAGGTGGCAGGGACATTCCTGAGTGCTCAGACCCAGAGCCTAGAGGGACTTGGCAGCTCTGTCCCATCTCCAGCCCCAAACACACCCCAGTGCTCTCCTCTGGCTTCCATCACTTTTCCTGTTCCCTTGCACAAATTCCAGTTAATAAGTGAGATTCCAACTTCTGGCTATGAACAATAACAAACGTGAAGGACCATGGGGCATTTCGGGGACCCATTTCTGTGGTTTGGCAGCACAGATGGAAGCAAAGGGGAATTACTTCCTGAGGCTGGAAAATCCTTGTTTAGGGAGAAAACGAATCCCAGCTCCTCCAACCACAGCAGCAGTGCAGTACTGAACAAATACCCCCTTACTTCACATCCTAGGGCAAAAACCAGATTTTTTTTCTCAGACCTTTCAATTAAATAACTTCTTCAGCCAAACAAGAACCATCTGCCCTCTCACACCTCTGCTGGGACGTGGGGATCTGCGCTCCAAGGGTGATGGATTGACCACAGAGCCGGCAGAGCCCCTGACCTCCCAACCTACAGCTAAAACCAGGCAAATCCTTTGGAAGGCGCCTGCAAATGGATGATTTTCATCTGTTCAATAACAGCCTGGTGTCCTCTTGGCTTCTCCACGCGCTGATGCAACCGAGTTTTTCCTGAAGTGCCGCGGGATGCGCGTGCGGGGGCGATAATGAAGGATAAATCACCGGGATGAGATAACCATCCATAGAATGAAGTCATCTAAGGACAGGCTCGGACATATATATTTCATTGTGAAAGACCTCCTTTATTCCCACTAATGGAAAAAATTAAATCAGCCAAGCTGAATAAAACTCTCACGTCCCAAGATGTAACAACGCACTTAAAAGTTCTCCGTTCCTCTGGCGGCGCAATCCAATCACTCATCGCTGTCCCTTGGAAAAGGGGAGGTGGGGAGCAAGGACAGAGTTCAGGAATTCAACAGGCGACAGGAGGGTGTTCCCCGTCAGGAAGAGAGTCCCAGCACTGGGTGTTTCTCCGTAGCACTCCTGCAGACAGATCCCGAGAGTGACCTCACACCCTGGCATGGATTCGAGCCACGTCCAGTGCAGCTGCCCTGGGGACAGAGTGGCACAGGTGCCCAGGACAACGTGTGACACCCATTTTTCCAGGAGAATTGGGGGTGATTTCATTCGCACACTTTATCCTCACCTCAGGGCACCTGAAATAACCACACCTGGGCCCTCACCGGCAGCGCTGCAACACCTCCACATCTCCAAGCACACAGATTAAAGCCTTATCACCACTGAGCAACTCGGTGCTGGGTGAAACCCAGGTGCAACATTGCTGTTCCTGCTTTTCCCTCGCCTCTACCACCCAGCAGCATTCCCAGCTCGTGGGAAGGCAGGCAAGGCTGCAGGAACCGCATTTTTCCTACAGCCAGCATAAACAGCATGATGGAAAAACAATACCTAGATGGCGACGGGCAGACAGAGGAGAGACATTTATTTATTCTTGATCACAAACAATGTCCTGCATTGACAAGCTGAATGAAGGGCACTTCACTGATTTATTAGACCTAATAAGAAACAGACCTCTCGGGATGAAATACAAGATTGATTTTTAGTGGTGAGCCTTGCTGCCATCCCCGGCACTGAGCTCAGGCTGATGAGATGGAACCAGGCGTGCGCAGGGACACGGAGCTGACACAGCTCTGGTAGGGCAGGGGAATAAACGGGAGGATTCACAGGGGGAAGGGGAGATGGAATGGAAACAAGGGGATGACAGCCCTGCACGCTGAGGGTTCCTCTGCTCTCCCTGCAATCCTCCTCTCTCCTGCCAAGGCTCTGTGTCCCAAGAGCAGCGAACCGCTGGGAAGTTTAAGGTGCAGTTCCTGGGAAACCTCTGGGCCAGACCCTTCCCGTGAATCTGCCTTCCAGAGGAGCCCCTCTAAACACAGCAAGTGCAATTTTCACATCAGTCTCAGCATCTCCCAGGCAAACCACATTAGCTGAGTTCCGTGGATGCCGTTTTCCATCAGGAAAAAGACAACTAGCACAGCAGTGCTTAGCTTGAGGCCCTATTAATAGCAGTTCTAATTATATGGCTGCAAATTTAATTCATGGCAATGATTAGTGTCAAAATCAAAGGCATCACACATCAATATTGATAGAATTGTATGAAGCCCATAAACAGAACAAGCAAGCTGACACATCTCCCCCCAGCACTTAGTTGCTGTTAACTGTTGCATTAATGTCCCTTCTCATTTTGCTTGATGGAAGTGGTTTTATTGGAGGAATCCTCGATCCGGAATGGTTATGTCTCCAACACGATCCCCTTTCCTCTTGTTGCCTCAGCCAGGAAGCTGAGATGCTTTGGAAGGAGAGCAGGAGGCAGAACTTCACCCATGTACCTGCGCTTGAGCCAAAGGGCCACAGCATCAGCAGCATTTGCTTTTCACCCACTTTGAGACAATTCCTGGGGAGCAGAACCAGCAGGAGCTGGGAATGTGGCAGGAACAGTGAGGTGAAGAGTTCAAGGCAGGAGGACACCAGGGAGAGAACCCAGTGTTTCCAGTAAGGAATTCTCACTGGGGGAGCACAGGCAAATGTGAAAGATTTCAGAGCTGGCTCCCTGACTTTCCTCCAGCTACACAGAAACGCCTTCCCTGAAAGCCCAGACGGAGCCAGCAGCTTGTTTCCAAAGGAAATCAACAGCTGTGGGCGAGGGAATAGGTGTGACAAAGCTTTCAGACATTAATTGTGTGGGTAGATCTGAGACGGAGGAGGACACGAAGGAGATCGGGTGGAAAAGGCGTCTCCACAAATCGCTGGCACTTACAGAGGTGCTGAACATTTCCACCATCATTTCACAGATGGGGAAGGAGAGACAAGGAAACAGTCCTGAGCATCCTGAGCACTCCCCGACTTCAGGACATGTCTGGTTATCTTGGAACAGGCACAAAATCCGGAGACAACCTGTTAACTTCCCCCGGGTCTCGCCTCCTCTGCAGCCAGAGCCCCTCAGCTCAGCGCAGAGCTGCTTCCTACGCCTCACCTGGGCTCTCTCAGGCCATGGGAAAGATAATCCCACGTGTCAAATGAGGGAAAATCTGCTAGAGGTATAGACAGAACCACGACAGGGAGAACAGCAACATCCTCAGCCCCGCACAGGGGAGGACGGGCCCACGATTATTCCAGTTAATTATGGGGGGGATGGATCCCATCAGCTGCAGGCAGCTCTGGTGTTAAATAAGGGCAGATGCCATGAAAGCCTGACTGTAGTGAATGTCTGGAATGAGTTTACTCCAGAGATGGGCCAATTTTCATCCAACAGATGAAGGATTCCAGGTGAAGGATTCCACAGCCCTCCCTCTGGACAGCAGAGCATGAATAGATTAACTTCGCATCAGAAAGTGTTCAGTGTAGACTAGCACCAGGAATTAAACCCTGCTGGAGAGACTGCTGCTTCTGTAATCCTCCATAATTCATGGAACAAGCCCATAAATACCCCGTGTGCAGGCACAGCCTCTTGGCTTTTGCTGCCTCTGAACAAGGAGCCTCCCCTGTGCCCCCAAAGCCCCGCACACAGCGAGCACCAGGCTGCACCCCCAGGCTGCATCCCCGGGCTGCATCCCCGGCTCCGAGCTCGGCACGTGCATCTGGGATGTGCTGAGGGCTCCTCTTCCTTCCATTTAGCTAAAAAAACCCCGGCTCTCCCCTGTGCCACGGCACGGGAAGCAGGGAAGTGAAGGGCTCTGCTTTACAAGCTCCCTCTCCCCCACGTTCAAAATTGCCCCACTGACACTCGAGAGGCACCAGGGAGGCTCCTAATTTACTACTACTCAGCACTTGTAAAGTGCTGAATGAATATTAATGAACTGATGTAATTAAAATGATGCAGACATTCAAGTGTAGTATCTGCCTGTCCTTGTATCTTCCCGGATAGATGAGGAAGAAATTCCCTGCTGCTTAAGGACTCAAAAAATTAACAGCCTGCTGTTGATTACATTCGTTAACTCTTTCCCCGGCATGAAGGAGCAGGGGCTGCATTTAACAGGTTCACCTAAAGCCGTCATTTAGAGCTGAGGTTAATTGGAAGGGTCTCAGCTTGCCAGAGCAGCAGCTCCAAGGCTGGTTCTGCTGGAGCTGGATCAGACCCACTGCTGAGCTGGCTTCCAGCTGCAGCTCCAGCTCTAAAGGCCAGCAGGGGCTCTCACACACCTCTGTTTACACCCCAAAGCCACTTCCAAACTTATTTAAATACAGAACTCCTCAGAGCGTTCCCTCCCAACTCAGAATGTTCTGTGATTTTGTGACTCGGAAGTGGGGCAATCCCAGCTGGACTTCCAAAGCCTAAAAGTCATTCAAGGTCAGGTTGGACAGGGCTTGGAGCAACCTGGGCTAGCGGAAGGTGTCCTTGCCCATGTCCCTTCCAAGCCAAAACTTTCTGTGACTCTCAGCTGAGCCCCACCAAACCCCTCCTCATCGTTTGTGATGCAGAGGACAAGGAACCAAGGGCTGATCAATCATCCAGCAGGAGGGAAGAGGCAGAGGGAGGACGCTGCCCTGAGGCTTGGTTCCAAAAGCAGCCACATTAACCCATTCCTATCCCTCCGTGACCAAAACCCTGCCACCATCAGCAACTCCAAAGGCTTTGTAACTCACAGCCTCCTACACCAGCTGCAGAAGCATTGCTGGGAAACAAAACTGTCGCAAGATTTCCATCAGACCTCCTTTGGTTCCTTTTCCAGGACCACCATGCAGCAGCTTCCACTGCACCTTTCCCAAAACCTGGCACTTCAAAACAAACCACACTAACAGCACTGAGGGCTGAACTCTGCCTCACCAACACAGGCTCCCTGTGACCCAAACCCTGCGATCTCGACTCCTGCTTCACTCCCAGTTTCCCACTGGGAAGCACCCGTAAGACACAGCAGCAGCGACGCGCATCAGAGCATCCCAAGAGAGACAAAACCCAGCTCCTGGCTCTCCAAAGCCACGGACACAGGCTTACCTTCTTCAGCCTGCCCGTCTTGGTGCCCACGAAGACCACGCTGTAGCCGTTGTAGACGTAGGAAGCCACGGAGGTCATGCGGTCGCGGCTGGAGGTGAAGAGCGTCACCCCGTCCACGGGCACCGAGCCCCCCAGGGGCTGGTTGATGTCGAGCCCGCAGAAGTTGTCATCGATGGGGACTGGCTGGAAAGACAAGGTTTGGGGCAGCTGTGAGTGAAACAGAGCCCAGGGCAGCCCCGCACACTCGGGGTGGTGTGGACGGAGCTGGCTGTGCCGGCAGCAGGGTGAGGGCCACCAACGGGCCACCCTCTGCCAGCTCCAGCCACCTTCCCCAGGGTTCCTCCAGCTTGCAGAGCCCCGGCTTGGGAATGGCAAAGACTCCCAGGAAGCTTCCCTTCATCCTGCCCTAACACCATCCCTTCCCTCATTGCCATCACGCCGTAGGACGAGAGCATGGATCAAAGGGGAGGAGGGCTCTGAATTCAGGGAAACTGAGGCACAGATGGACTGATCCTACTCTGCAAGCTTGCGTTCCATAGGGGCAGGGATTGATCCCGGCTCTCGAGGGCTCCCACAGCCAACACCCAGTGCGTCCTTACCGCTTTGGTGCACTGGACATCCTTCCCCAGCAGCCAGTTGAGCTCCAGGTTGCCCTCGCCCTGGTAGCAGGACTGCAGGCGCTCCTTGATGTGGGCGTTGACGGTGCGGATGGGGAAGACGCAGAGCGCGGAGTCGTCGGGGGGGTGGTGGTACTGCTTCTGCCCCTTGGAGAAGATGGCAAAGAGCACGTCCTCCTGCGCCGTGATGTTGAGGGCCCTGGCCAGCACCTCCCCCGGCTTGGACAGGTAGGCGGCCTGCAGCAGCCGGTACTCCGTGTCGCCCCTGACGCAGCCGAAGGGCAGGGACACGTACGAGTGGAACTTGGGGTCATCCTTGCACAGGCGGACGATGCGGGAGGTGTAGAAGAGGTCGCTGGCGGAGTTGATGGAGACGCCCTCGGGGGTCTCCGGCTGCACGGTCAGGAAATAGACGAAGTTGCCGCTGGCGAAGCCGTAGATGTAAAAGATGTCGAAGTGCGAAACCAGGGCCAGCGTGTCCGAGGGGATTTTGATGAGGGACGAAACAAAGTCACTGTGGAGCTCATAATCCAACATCGCCGACGACTCCGGGTCCCGGGGCAGCTTGCGGCTGGAGAGGGTGGGGAAATAATCCTGCTTGCCATCCACCGCCGTGCCGATGAAGAGCTTCCCGTCCTCGTCCTCGGAGCGCACGATCACCCCGTACATGGTGCCCGTTTTGTTGACGCTGGACAGGTAATGCTCCTTCTTGTGCGAGGGCTCCACCAGGATGAAGAGGTCGTCGAGGCGCAGCAGCTTGCAGACCCCCTGGTAGAGGCTGCCGCACGCCAGCAGCCGGTTCTCGGAGTAGTCGATGATGAGCAGCTTGTTGACGTTGTTGGTGAGCGTGAGCACCTCGCTGCACGGCTGCACGATGAGGGGCGGGTAGCAGGATTTGTTGTCCTCCTCGGGACCAGTTTTGTGAGCCACCAGAATGGTCAGGTTCCCCGAAAGCTTGTACACCCTGTTGATGGCCCCCACGTAGACGGCCCCGGTGCCCCGGTGCACCGTCAGGTGGTTGAACGTCCAGTCCCGGTTCTCCGAGTGGAAAGTGTTGAACAAGGCATTGCTGGACACGTTCCGGGAGAGCGATGCCAGGAAGAGGCAGAGCAGAGCCACTGACCAGCCATCAGAGTCCAGTGCCCGAGGCCAGTTCCTCCTCTGATCCATCCTGGGAAAGGCGAACTCCGTGTCCCCTGCGCGTGTCCTGAGCCCCGGCAATGTCCCTCACATGGTTCTGTGGAGAGAAGAACCACCCAGAGCCAAGGATTAGATCCCGTGCGCCCTGCAGATAAAATTCAAAGGAGGCTTTCTAATTACACAGTCCTTGAGATAAAGTGAGGATGTCTCTAAGCACAGCAAGAATTAAGCAAGTCCCCAACTTACTGGTGAACAGTTCGGGTTGATGTTTTGCCACTTGTTTCAGCCCCTGCATCTTAATCTGTGGTGTGGTTTGGCTGTTTAGAACACGCTCTGCTCAGCCAGGGAGGGGAGAACCGGCTCCAGCCCAAGACAAAGCCCGCGGCTCACAGCCCCAACCATCCATCTGCAGCCTTGGCTACAAGGATGTCTCCTGCAGGGTGTGCTGCTGGAAGCAGCAGAGGAAACAAGAGCTGTTCTTTACCTTTAAACCCTCTCTGATTTAGTTTGGGAACCTGAGGAAGAAGCCTCGTGCAGGCAGGTTCATTGAGCACAAACACTGAAACCCTCGGCCCCTCCCCGGAGCCAGAAGTGCCTCAAGCAGGTGCTTTTTTGGGCAGGAACTCCTTCACAAGGTACTGTCCTGCCAAAAAGCAGCTGCCACCAAGGTGGGAGCACATGGTGAGATCAGCCACCAACCCTGCCAGCAGGGGAGAGACCACCAGTGCAGAGCAGCCTGCTCGGCCTGACCGCAGAGGTGTCTGACTGCGTGGACACAGAAAACCACCACAAAGTTCCCCTTTATCCCAAATTACGCATTCCTTACGTGCTGCAGGCTGGGCAGGCAAAGGAACCACTTCAGAGACATCCTCCCTCACCCCAGGGTCACCCCAGCCCGAGGAAGAGGCTGAGGATGAGCCACATTCTGCACCCATCCCCTGCCAGCAGGGCCAGGCCAGCCCCAGCCCGCACCCCATGGACACCCTGCCCTCTGCAGCTCTGCTGCCCCTGCCCCGGCTGCCAAGGCAGGAGGCTGCTCCCTCACCCCCCAGTCGACGGGTGCTGCTCCTGGTTTGGTATTTAAAACAATTCCCTGGCTGCAAAGCCACGCTGAGCTCCTGAGTGCCACTGAACAGCCGCTCTTTAGGCTTGTTCCCGCCGGGAGCCGGAGACGGCTGTTCCTGAGAGGTGACAAAGGAGCTCTGTCCCTGCGCTGCCGTCTCCGTGTCGCTGACAGGAGACACAACAGGAGAGAGGGAGCGGTAATGGGTTTCTCATTCTGCTCAGGGAGACATTTCCCCAGCTGCTTCCCTCTCGCTGCCAGGCTCGGCATTCCCACCTTTGGCTGCGGCCGTTTCTCCGTCCTGGGGGGCACACGGACCCTGCCACCCCCTCGGCGTTGTGGGGCCGGCTGTGGCACAGAACAGCTGCTCCCGCTGCCTTCCCACACCCACGGCAGCACCAGGGGGACTCCCCGGCTCTTCCCATTACATTTCTGAGTGAGCATCCCAGCACCATTCCCTGAGCCAGAATCTTTCCAAATGGCACGGATCAAACGGTTCCCAGGGGTCTGGGAGGATCCTCTCTGTGCTGGTGACACACGCTGGGCACCTGATCACGGGGCACAGGGGTCGCAGAGCAGCTTTGCCTGGAACCCCAGGTGCCCCAAGTCCTGGGACACGGTCCTCTACAGGCTCTGGTTCGAGGGAAGCCCCAGAAGGGAGAGATCCTGCAGAGAGCAGGGATGCTCTGCTGTAAAGCTCAGCACATGCAGCTTTCCTGCTCAGCAGCTCCCAATCTTTAAAAAGTTGTTCCATCGCAAAGTGAGACGAGGACGGTGCAGGCTAGAAATGAATGCATTCAAATAATTAAACTTTGCACACCTCTGGATGTGTGGGACAACAGCGGCTCCGCACTTTGACCGCAGCAGTTTCAGATCTTTCTCAGCAACGTTTCCAACCCAGAGCAATGTGGAGCTGCCGCGCAGCAGAGCTGTCAGCTGGAACCCAAGCTCTCTGCTGTGCCTCACAGGGAAGGTTTTGCAGAGCGTTTCTGAACGGTCACTGCCAACAGAGATCGCCCAGGAAGGAGAATCTGGGCTTTCAAACGTTATCTGAGCACGACAGAGCACGGCCATGAGCTGCCATCCTACCCAGCCATCCCTGGATCCGTGTCACCCCCAGGGCAGCTCCTGCGACCCCAGGGCTGGGGGACAACGTGAGGGCGCAGGGCTGGGCAGAGCTCAGCAGTACAGACACCAAACAGCCAGAGGAACCCACTGCCTGCGAGGGGTAGGCGGGATTTTGGGAAGGAGTTCTTGGCTCAAAGGGTGGGGAGAGGTTGGCAGAGGTTGCCGATTGTGGCTGCCCCTGGATCCCTGGCAGTGCCCAAGGCCAGGCTGGACGGGGCTTGGAGCAGCCTGGGATGGTGGAAGGTGTCCCTGCCCAGGGCAGGGGGTGGAATGAGATGAGCTTTAAGCTCCCTCCCAACACAAACCATTCTGTGATTCCCTGTGGAGGAGGCCAAACACCTGGGGAGTTAAACACCAGCAGAATGGGTGATTTTAACTCTGATCCTTAATACCATTTGAGCATTAATTTTCCCTCTCTTTCTTTTTTTTCTGAAGAGAGTTTTAAAATACAGCCTCAGAAGCAATCTGCAGCTATTAGTAACGCAAGGTGAAAGCGAGAGTAAATTCAGGGACACAATATAAACCCAAGCAGCTGAAAGGCCTCAATTAGGCTGAAAGGAGTTATCTGGTATTTAAATAATTATTAGATTGAAGGAATAATCACAGGTCTGAGCCGATTTTTTCCCCCACTGTCATCCTAATGGAGACTATAATATTATTATTCAAATGCCCATGATTCTCATTGAGGGGGGAAGAAAAAAGGGCTCATTTAATCTCCATGCGACAGGGCTTCAGGAGGCACCATTAGTCATTTCTCTCATTTCAGCTGTCACTCACTCACAGGCACCACAGTTTGTCATCAGTGGCATTTTGTGCGCACC
>VZTE01002021.1:1037677-1052347 GCA_013397775.1 Eulacestoma nigropectus | reverse complement strand
AAAAAAAAAAAGGAAAATAAAAGCCAAAACAACAAGAGAATCTCCTGTGGCAAATGACGGCTCAAAGGCACAATTCTGATGTCACGGGGTGGCAGCTGTGTTTGCCTGGCGGTGACGGTGGCTTTTCTTTGGGGGTGGGGCTGGTCTGGTGAGCAGCGATTTACACTCAGCACTGCTGGGCCCTCACCCATCGCCTCTGCTCCCTCAGCTCCTGTGTTCCTGGGATATTTCACCCCCTCTGGATGCGCCCTGGCACCTCCAGGACACAGCAAAGCATCCCCAGTGCCTTCACTGACCCCAGAACTTGCACTGAGCAAACCCTTTGGAGCAACCTCAGCCTTGCACCAGCCTGAGCCTTCCCCCTTCCATTGGCTCCACATCGGATCTGCCCATGGGAATGAGGGGAAAAGCCCCGAGTTTGGCCATTTCTTTGTAGCAAGTGGGAACACAGGACCCTCATCCCTCCTGGAGCACATCAGGAATTGTCCTGTGAAACCTCTCCAAGCACTGAAGCTTCTGCAGCGACTGATCCCCTTGAAGGAGTGACATTGAGGACACCTTCGTCAGCCATGGAGGAAGACCTCACAATAATTAATAGGGTTTGGGTTTAATTAGACAAAAGTCTGAGCCAAACTGCCTGATGGAAGCTTCTCCAAGCCCTGGGATGTTTCCAGCATGGATCAGAGGTCTGGGTGCTCGGTGCTGCCTCTTTGGCCAGGCCACCACAGCCAGAGGAGCCCCAGGCTGCCCAAATCCCCCCTGGCCCAGCAGAAACCTCCCCACCCGCTCACACAACCCCTTCCCTGCTCTCAGGCCTTTCTCCAGGAGAAGCCTTGGCACATCCATGCCCCAAGCAGAGGATTTCCCTGGCTATCCTGGAGCAGGGAGCCTTGGCACTCATCCCTCCAAGCCCCACCAGCCAGACGCCACCCAAGAGCCCGACCCCAAGGGAGGTTACTGGCAGCTTGGTGTGAATAACTGGAATTCTGTAACACAGCAATGAGGATGGCTCCTACCACCTCTTTGCATTTTTCGTTTTAATATTTTGACTCCAACAACAACAAGAGCAAGTTATAAATCACCAGTGAGGAGCCTGGAGCCGGCTCTGAGGTCTCTGCAGAGGTTACTGCCCCACAGGGATGACGAATAACAAGCATTTCCTAAAACACAACCTGATCCCTTTGGGTTTTGGACCGAAATCCACCTTCCTGGCTCGCCCTGGGCTGCCTGTCCCTGCTCTGTGCTGGCAGCCACCGGCAGGAACCGCGCCAGGAGCTGTGTCCCCCCCTCCCCGGAGCTGCTCATTCCCAGGGATGGCATTTCACAGGCTCGGCAGCGTTCTGAGAAAGAGTTAAGAGGGCAAAACACAGCATTGTGATTATTGCTTCCTCCAGGCCTGGGACAAGGAAGAGGAGGGGAAGACCAGAAGCCAGCCACGAAAAGGCATTTCCCCGATAACAAACACCATCGCAGGAATTATGCACAGAATCTGCCCAGAGCCCAGATATTTGTTTATACAACACACGCTGTGCAAAGCTCTCCCCTCCACCACCCTCCCGTGCACACACATCCCAACAGGTCCAGAGAGACAGAAAACCCAGGGAGGGCCCTGCCCTAAGCCCCGGATTTGGAACTGCGGTCTGCAGGACCAGGACGCAGCACATCGGATGCCACCCCTGGCGTTGTCCCAGATTTGCTGGACAGGCCTGGACATGTTGTGCTCCTCAGTCCCCACCCCCGGCGAGATCCAAAGCAGGACCACAGCTGTGGCTGTCACCCAGCTGTGCCTCACAGCTGCAGTCATTTAACCCAGCAACCCCACAGGGCTCCCACGAAAATCCATAACCGACCTGGCAGAAATGAGACACCTTCTCCTTTCCCTGCGCTGACACTTGACACCTGCTCTCCGAGAAACCACAGCTGGCAGCTATCGAGCTTCGAGTGCGCTGCTGTGAAATAGCTCATGAATTACCTCGCTTGGAGAGGGGAGCTGGGGAAGGAGGACTTCATTCCCCAGGCAGTCCCCGAGGACGGGCTCGAGGCTGGTGACAACCCGACGTGCTGGAGCGCGGAGCAGAACAGACCCTGACTTTCCCGGCTGCCTTGAAGTCTGACACCAAGGGGAAATTCAACACTTCTGAAGTTTCATAGCTGGTTTAGTCAAGTTTTGGGAGGGCTCAGGTTCAGCCAAGCCTGTGTAAACAGGTCACTGGCTTTGGATAACGTTGAAAGAGTTGGACAGAGAGCTGTGAGCGTCTAACGCAGCCTCCTGCTGCAAGGCCCAGCTGTTATAACCATCATTCCAGCGGTGTTTCTCTAAACTGTCCTTAAGGACCCTCAAAAACAGAATCCACAACCCCTCCAGGCAATCTAGGTCAGTTTTATGTGCCTCAGAAAGTGCTTTTCCTGGTTTCCTACCTGAGTCCTGATGGACTGAGCTTTATCCACCTCTCCACCGGTGCACCTGAGCATCGTTCGATTATTCATGGACTTTATTCCCAACAAAATGGAATTTAATGGCTGCTGACCTTAGGTGCAAGCAGATTAAACGATGAAATGATTTGCCCAAGGCTAAGCAAAAGGTCCCAGTGGCAAGGCAAGGAGTTTTATCTCCCGAGCCTCAGCCCAGCACTGTGTCCCCAGGTGACATCCAGCTGCAGTTTATTACAGGAGAATATTACGGAGCGGCACGAGGGAGGATCACAGAGCGGCCACCGAACTGCAGGAGAAAAATAAGCAGCAGCTTCTCCTGGCCTCACTCCAAGCACACCACAGGCAAGTGAAGAACCCCAGCTTCAAATGAAACGGGTCCCCAGCCACTCCATTAAACAGAAATCCTGCAACAGAACTCCTGGGCTGTGGCAGCCCCGTGCAGCGTTCGTTATCCCCGCTCCCCCCGGCAGCCAGAGGCGTTTACACGGCAGCCACAGCGCTGTTACCTGAGTAAACCAGGAAAGGGCGCCTTTGTTAGAATTAGGTTCTGAGATGCAGAATCCCCAGCCGTGCAGCCCTGGATCTCGCTCAGCCAGCGGTGCTGGAGCTGTGCGGAGCGTGGCACTGCCTGTGAGCACCTCTGGGCACATCTGGGGGGTCAGTGGTGCTCCCTGCCCCTCCAGAGCGGGGTTATCTCCTGGGACTGGCAGCAGTAAGCACCAAGCCAAGCCTGCACACGCTCAGGCCACCCTGCTGTCCATCCCCATCCCTGGGAGGGAAGGGGAAGGGGTGGGAACTGCAGGAACACGCACTGGGAGAAGTCTGTTCCTGCTCCGTGCCCAGCACCAGCTCCCTGCTTCCCTCCACATTCCAGCTGCCAGTCTCAACAGCAGCATTCCCACCACAAACAGGGGAGGAATTATCACCCAGGTGCCACCGTGGGAGCGCGAGGACTCGGGGAGGCAGAACCCAACTGCAAAAGCCCTTAAATGAACAGGAAAAGCCGAGCAGACGCACGATGCAGGACGGAGGCCACACGGCACTGAAGAACCCTTCAGGCCCATTAACCTGCCCCTGCCAGGCCTGGCCTGGTGGAAGGGTGGGCTGGGAGCTGCAGCCACCACCAGCTCCAGCAGCCACACCAAGGAAACCCTTTACCCCCAGAGCCTCTTTGCCAGGGCTGGCTGCCCTTCCAAGGGCATCTCTCGGGTGCTTGATTCAGTGTTTGACAGCGTTTCAAGGTGCTTGAACCCCGGGAGGGGCGAAGCAGCTTCATCCCTGCCCAGTCTGCTCCACCCAGCACGAGAAGTGACCATCCCAGAGCTCGGAGCCACGGGGATGGTCCCTGGCATGGGCAGGGTCCCACCATGGCCTGGGAATCAGTGTCTGGGGGCTCCCAGGGGTGCGAGGTGCCCCCAGCCCCATGTCCTGAGGTCCAGCCAAGGACCCCAAAGCCTGGAGCCATCTCACCTCTGTGCCACCGGCAGCTGAACATCATCTCCTCTCCCAGCGTGTTGGGACATCAATGTCTGCTTGAGAAAGTGGCTCCTTCACACTCGTGTGCTCCCTGCTCCTCTGCCCTGCTTTTCAATTTCAGAGCTCTGGCAGATCTCTGATTAATTCAAGCCTGTTTAATAACCCTTCTGTTTAGATGAAACGAGCTGTCTTGTTTTCTTTATTTTTAACACTAACGCTCGTTTCTTTGCTAAGGATCTCTGTCATTTAAAAACTTCTCTCTCTCCAACCAAGCTGATAACAAGATGGAGAAAGCAGCTGCTTACGTCCACATCTGACATCAGCCAGAAGTTCCAAGGCTAAAGAGGGGCCGGACACTTCGATGGATAAGAAATCCCAAAAGCCTGAGCAAAGTCAGGAACTCTGCAAGTTCCTCTGTAGCTCAGAGCAGGGCACAAACCCCGGGACTGTGGGGACAACGTGGGTGACAGGAGAGGAGGCTCGGGAGCCGGAGCACCCACACTCCTCACCCAGGAAGGGTCACGGTGTTTCTGCCTGTGGGGGTGGAAAATATTCCATAAAACGCCCCGGGAGCTGCTGCTGCTCAGGCTGTGTCCCACACCGTGCCCCTGGCGTGGCAATCGATCGGCCACGGGCCGCTCCAGCTGCTCCCGGCCCTGGCACGGCATCCGCAGCCTGTCCCTGCTCCCGTGGCTCCCGTGGCTCCCGCCTTCCCCTGTCACCTGCTCTGCTGTGACATCCTCACGCCACAGGGTCCTGAGGCATCGTGGCCACTGCCCAGCCCGGCCCTGTCCCTCCCAGCCCCTGCCCCGTCCCACCCAGAGCCCACCAGGAGTAACAGCCACACCGGGAATTCCAGCGGGAGCGAGCCGGAGCCTCTCAGCTGTCTCCTGCCTCTCTGGATTTCAAAGCTGCACTTGTCTGGAGAGCAACTGAGTCATTTCCTTCCCAGATCCAGCCTGTCGGACGGGCTCCAGCCGTGCCCGGAAAACAATAAATCCTTCAAGGACGTGTGAGGCCATATTTCACAGGGCTGCAGCGAGCCTGCCTGCCCCGAGAGCCCCTCAGCACGCCTGGATTCAGCACTGCTCCAGGGGAGATGTCCCACCCTGGCCCAGCCCCAGATCCCCAGGGCACTGCTTTGGATGCCCCCGCACAGGGATCAAAGCCACCCCATCACCCCTGAGCGGACACATCACCAAGATGGGCTAAGAACTGACCAGGGAATTTCCTGGATTCCATAAAATACACAGAGGATGCCACTGGGAGAGAAGCTGAGGCTGAATTTGTGGCAGGACTCGTCTGGCAAACCCAAGGATGCAGCACAAAAGGAGTTTCCTCCAAAAACACAACAAAACAACTTGTGAGAACCAGTGCACCGCTCTCAGCTGGTTCAGTTTTACAAATCCCCCCTTTACGACCACAAACTGCTCCTCCAGATCCCCAAAACATTCCTACAAAGCTCCCAGATCGTGGGGCAAAGCCAAAACTCAACAATTGGAGCCATCTCTGGCCCAAAACCTGTGGAATTTTCACCAAACCAACCCAGCCGAGATGCTTGGCCAAAAAGAACCTCCGAGATCTGAGGAAAACTGGTGATCTTGGAAAATCCAGGAGCACTTCAGTGCCGCTTCCTTTGTCTTTTTTGAAGCCAGAAGCAAAGACCAACTGAGTTACATCAAGGATCACAAGACTTTTAACCAAACGATCCCACACAGATGAGAACAAACTAAACGACAAGGAAATTAACACGATATCCCCTTCAGTAACACGATGGCTGAAGCAGATAATCTGCCCAAGTGTCATGTTTATAATGGGAATTTGCAGAGAATGAAGCAGGAATTCGCAGGGATGAACGAATGAGCCTAAATCCTGCTCCTTCTCATGTTAACATTTGCACGGTTTGCGATTAAAATAATGCTTTTATTAAAATCTTGGGAGAAGAAGGAAATTAAGCCAAAATTGCAGCTCAGAGGATGAGAGAGCAGGTTCTGGTATAGCAGGTGAGCTGCCCAGAGCCCTGTGCCAGCAGGACTCACCCCCAGGGAGACCATTCCTTTATTAAAAGTCAATTAAATCTCATTTCAGTGACACAGAGCTCCTCGGTACAAGTCTGTGAGGAAGTGAATGGTTAAAAACCCAACAGGAGTTGCTGAATTCACACTCTGAAGTGAAAAACCCCCTCTGCAAAGTCACTGCAATCCCATCCACCCTGTCCCTCCTGAGGTCAAACCTCCCAGCGAGCCGGCACCCTGGGCTGGGCTTATTTTTATCTTTTTTTTTTTTTTTTAAACAAGTTATACAACACCCTTGGAAAGTCCTCACAAGAGCCTCTGCTTTTGTTTCTCTCCGGGAATTTGTTCTGGCACCGCTGAGCCGAGCCCAGCACAAGCCGCGGCCACCTCGACTCGAGGGAATTCATCTGGTGGAACCGATGGGACCGACTTGTCCCTGTCACACAAAACTTGTCCCTGTCACACAATTCCTGCCCTGAAAAGCAGAGTTGCACCAGCCCTTGTAGCAGCACCTCATTATGGCCCCGGGGACAAGCGCGGGGGCTGCTGCCTCCCTCTCCCCGCGAACTCGGCGAGCTTGGCCCGAGCTCCTCGGTTGCTACGAGATTTTTAAAGGCAGTCTGAACCTGTCACCACTGAGCCGGCTTCTAACACAATCCCTGCTCCACGAGGCTCCTCAGCTGCCAGTGGAGCCAAACACTCCAGGACAGGGCTCGTCCTCGCTGCTGCTGGAATTAACTCCTTGGGAACTGCAGAGGAAACTTCGCAACCGGGAGAGAAGGAGCCGGCGGCGCCCCTTTAGCTGCCACCGCATCTCCCAGCCAAGCAAACTGCTGGGGATGTTTTTCCATCTGGCCCTCCCAGCTCTGGTCACACAACGGATGATGCCTCTGATGTTAAATTAATTTGGAAATCCAGAGGGGCAGACAGGAAAATTCAGGATTTTTGGAAGGTTTAAGGCAAACTCAAAAGTGTTTCTTATTCCAAGGTGGATTTTGAAAAGCTCTTACTGTCAATTTGCTTGCTCTGGGTTTATCACAGGATTCCAGGATGGTTTGGGTTGGAAGGGACCTTAAACCTCCTCCAGTCCCACCCCCTGCCATGGGCAGGGACACCTTCCACTATCCCAGGGTGCTCCAAGCCCTGTCCAGCCTGGCCTTGGACACTTCCAGGGAAGGGACCTTTAAGGTTCTTTTCAACCCAAACCATTCCACGGTTCTGTGTTTTAACTCCAGTGCAGATTTCAAACCTGAGAAATGACAAATTTTAAGCATAAGAAAAATCAAGGCAGTTAGGAAACCTCCAGGCACGCTCCCTTTTCCTCCCCACCTCTTCACACTTCCATTAAAAATCAAAAGGAAATTCACAGGATATTTTTTTCTTTTTTTTTTTTTTTGTTTGAATAACATTCCAGGCTGTGACATAAGCCAGCAAAGACAGGAAATATGATCATGAGGGCAGAGCTCCATCCTCTGCTCCCGTCACTGCGACTTTTTGGGGACTTGGCAAATGACTGAGCAGAGGAGACAGCCGGCGTGTTTTATGGAGTTGAACTGTAACATCCCTGTTCCGCAGCCAACTCCCCGTTCCTCTGCTCCGACACCAATAAATCTGCCCAGCCACGGGACACAAAGCTCTTCACACGAGCTGGCCACACGTGAACCCCTCAGATGTGGCTACCTGGGCAAGCACCCAGCCCCTGGGATCTGCCGTGTGTGAATATTCCCCAAAAAGTGGGAAAATGCCCACTTCGGTACCATCACCTGGGGGTTTTAACCCTGCTCCCAACACGCTCACATTCACCACAGCTTTCCCAGCGGCCAATTCCCAGAATCTCAGCCTCCCATTCCGAGGGGTAAATCGCCACTTTGGGATCGAAGGAAACCCTGCCAAGGCAAACCCTGAGATCCCAGAAATCGAGACACAAATCCAAACAACTCAAAGCCTCGTTTTAAGCGCTGTCCAAGTGTTAACCTCAAAAGCTCGGAGCACAAACTCACTTTTCGGAAGCTCATTCCCAGGTGAACAAACCAAAGCAGGGTGATTCAGGAACACCTGGAAAACACCTCCAGATTTCTGCCCTTCTCTTGCTGGACGCCCAGTGCCCTCCAGTAAGACCAGTGCGCACACGAGGGATCGCCGCGGGCTCCCACCCGATGACAGAACCGCCACGGAGGAAGAGCTGCACATGAATCTCCCTGGGAGGAATCTGTTCCCAGGCTGGCTGAGCCTGGAAATGACAGGAGGAACTTCTTCCACGCTGAGTCAGGGAGCGACGGCGGCTGCGGGGCCGCGGTGGCCGCGCTTCCTCCCCGGCGCGCGTCAGGAGCCGGCGGCAGAGCCAGCGCTGCCCCACAGCTTTCCTGTTTTCCCCGCTGCCTGCGGCTTCCCAGGCCCAGGACAGGGACACAGGGCTCCGGAGCCTGGCACTGCAGGGCTTAAACTGCTGGTGTGTAAATGCTGTCAGAGCCAGGCAGGAGCTGCAAGGAAAATGAGCTGTTTGCTTCAACCTGTCCTGGTACGCACCGGGAGTGGCTCTCCGAGGACTGTCGCCCTCCCATCCGCCGCCCGTTCAGCAGGAAAACGGGGTAAGATTTGCCTGTGCATCCCAAGGGCTTCCCCCACGCACCCCCCGGCATTCCCACCGCTGATTCCCATGCACGAGTCAAACCCAGGGCAGGTGGGAGCCGCTGGTCCAGCCCTGGGAGAGCCCTGCCAGCCCCTCCAGGCCACACAGAGGGGCAGCGGCCGGGCCCACGCTCAGCCCTCCCTACCTGTGCCCCCTTCTCCGAACGCTCTCCTGCTCACACGGATTATTCCTGGTGCGGGTTCCCACGGGGCTCCTGCCAGAGCAGCACCTGCCTGTGCTCCCACCAGGCCGCGGCCGGGCTGTACACGGACGGTGTCGGTGGCTGTCACACTCACAGGGAGCGCTCACGCCACCGCTGACCCGACACCCACTCACCGCGCCCGGAGCGGCAGCCAGGCCGGACCCTGCCCTTCCCGTCCAGCTCCAGCCGTGAGACACCAGGCTCGAGTTCCAGCCCCGAGCCCCCACGGAGCCCCCAAATCCCGGCACAGCCCCGGGGCAGTGCAGAGGAACCCCGGGGAGGCGGCGGCGGCAGCAGCGGGAGGAGGAGAGGTGAGAGGTCAGGGCAATATTTACTCAGACGTCACCTTTCACTTTTATGAAGTGGGGAAACGGTGCCGGAGCAGGAAAAGGGCTGCGAGGGACGTTCCTGCCTGGGAAGCTGCTGTGACGCCGAGCACAGCACGGAGCTGGCTCCGGAGAGCCAGGGCCCGGCTGGGGCAGGAGCCTCCAGCAGACCCTCAGACCCCCGGGCTCCATCTGGGAATGGCTGCACAGGCAGGAGCTCTGAGGAGCCTCTCCCGAGCTGCAGCAGGTGCCCAGCCAGACTGGAGCCCACGGCACAGCGGGGTCATCCCTGAGCACTGAGACCTTGAGGAACTCGCAGCAGACACGGAGCACGGTGCAGAGGTAGCTCAGGATCAGCTGGATGACAGAACTTCCACAGGGGAAGCTCCTGGAAGAACCCTCTCCTTCAGCACGTGGGGAGATGGAGCCGAGTGTGCCCCTTGCACGGAGCTGGGGCAGGGCCAGGGTCCCGCGGGCAGTGCCAGGCAAGGAGGGGCAGCACCGGCTGCTGCCCTGGCACAGCAGAGCCCTGGCAGGGCTCTCCCAGGCTCACTCTCCCCGTGCCTTCAGAGATCATCTGGACTTTTCTATAACGTGACTCCGATGCCTTTTATCTCCTGCTCTGAACGCAATTTCAGCCCAGGCAAAGCAGGATTAAATTTTCATAGTAGGATACAGTTATCTCGCTCCTCACTCCCCCCATCCCCACCTCCCAGGTCGATTTCAGCCAAACAGAAGCTGCGATTACTGGGAGAAACAGGAGATGGGCTCTCTCTGATAAGGACGGGGGGGCTCCTCTTTCCCAGCGCCCCACCCCTGGCAGCTCCCCCCACGCAGCATCCCGGTACCCAGCCCCTCCGAGCCGCACGGACGGATCAGAATTCCCACTCCAGCCCAGCGCGGAGCACGCAGCGCATCAGGTCCGTCACTGACACGTGTTGCACTCGTGTGCTCGGGAAACTTGCGCTTCCTTGGGAAAGTGCTGCTGGAGCAGCCTCGCCCCACCCGAGCAGCTCTGCTCGGGCACAGCGGGCAGAGGAGCCACCTTTCCACGGACAAGGAGCAGGGACACAGCCACAGCCAGCCTGCATCACCCGGGAATGTCTGAAAAGCACCAAAATCCTCCTGTCCCCCCTCCAGTGCTGCGTTCAGCAAAGCCCCGGGTCAGATTTCCAGCCCCTGCACCCCGTGCCCCCATCGCCACCAGCCAGAGGCTGCGGCCCCGCGCGGCTTCGCTCCTCGCTGGGTTTGTGTTCGGTTTTCAGTCGGATCCAGAGGATCCCCTCTAGTGGGATGAGGAGGAATTTCAAGCCCATATCCCACCCCCAGCCTCCCCCAGCTCTCTCTGCGCTGGCCGTGGGGCCCAGGGTGGGTGCTGGGCTGACACGGGGAGCGGGCTCAGGAGTTCCTCAGCCCATTTTGCCACTTTTCCCATCGGAAGCGAAGCCAAAACCAGGCTGAAATGTGGGTGCCAGGGAGGCATCTGGAGGAAAGATAAACACTACAAACATGAGGATAAACCCTTTTCAGAGCGGCGAAAAGAGAGGACTTCCACCAGCCAAACACCTCAGGCAATAAGGGGCCCCTGGCCCGCGTGTGTCACCGGGCACTCACCACAGGCCAGGGCTGGCGGTGACACAGTGGGGGACCCGCCGAGGCTCCCGCAGCCCGTGTCCCTGCCGGCACCAGCCCGCAGGTTAATAAAATAAATAAATCCATTTCTTTTCACCGCAGAGAGCGGCTCTGAGCACGGGCCCCGGGCGGCCGCCGCTGCCGCGCAAGGACAGCACGCTGCCCTCAGCTCTGCTTTTGTTCCCGCTCCGCTTTGCAGCCCCGCTCCCGGCTCGGGCACACAAAGAGCCCGCGGCCTCCTCGGAGCGAACGCCGCGAGTCTCGCCCTGCCCGGGGAGGGAGGTGGCACCCGGGGAGGCGGCTGAGGAGGTCCCCAGGGATGCTCCGGGTGGCACCGACACTTCAGCTCCTTCAGA
This sequence comes from Eulacestoma nigropectus, assembly GCA_013397775.1. Taxonomy (NCBI): domain Eukaryota; kingdom Metazoa; phylum Chordata; class Aves; order Passeriformes; genus Eulacestoma; species Eulacestoma nigropectus. The sequence goes on along the minus strand of VZTE01002021.1, from coordinate 1,041,278 downwards.
TCCAGCCCCCGGCGTCCTTGGCTCAGCCCCGGGAGAAGTTGGGAGCACCTTTTCCGCCTTGGCTCGCCCTGCCCTCCCCTTTGCTGTTGTGGCGGTGGCCTCCCAGCCAAGCTGGTTAAGAGATTAACACTCTAAAAACCACATTTACTCTAATTAGCCATGAAATCTTTGTAACTAAGTGAAAAAATGTTTCCCTTGAGGGATTTTTGTCCATTCATCACTGTTTGAATTGCCAGGGAAGGGGGTGGGGAAGAGAAAAGAGGGGGGACGAGAGAAAAAACCCTCAGATCTAATGAATTAATAGCAGAATGCCCTGGGGGAGCAGCGGCTCCTCCACAACACGGGCACCTCAAAGGGGGCTTTTCACAGCTCGCCGAGGGGACGCTGCTGAATTATTTCGAGTTAACAGACTGTAACAGCTCTGCTCCCGTTTGAGCCGGGCAGTTTGGCCCGCGCTCCGCTCCTCCCTTCCCTTCCCTTCCACGGGACGGACAGACGGACGCTGTGCCCGGCCAGCTGGGTGCCCCTGCCCTGCAGACAGCCGGGGAGGGGACAGGGCGCTGCTGGCAGCACCACCAGTGCCCCCAGTTCCTGTTGTACCGGGAAAAACATCTCGGAGTTAGGTGGGAGGGGAGGCAGAGAATCTTGCCACAACTTAGGCCCATAAATATTTCATATCGCTGGAAGAAGAACGATTATATTCCTGCCAGCACTTTTCTTGTGTATTTTAAATGTGTCACCGCCTTCTACTTTCTCCCCCGTTTGTGTTTCTTGTAACAGGCCCATGAAATAAAGATTAGCTGAATAATCAAGAGTGTTTAGAAATGTGAAGGGGCCTGTCTCAGGAGCACTGCATGCTCAGGTTCATCTTTTTTCAGGTTTTTTTCCCCCCCGCTCTTTTTAAGGACGCCAAAGGCAGATGGGGGAGCGCGGTTTTCGCAGGGTGGAAGCAAGGGGAGCAGAGCCCGAGCGCGGGGATGGGGAGAGCGGAGAGCACGCGCTGCCCCGTCAGAAATGACAGGCTCAGCGCCGTGAGGAACAGGGGGGCACTCTCCCCCATTACATATTTATTGTTCAGGCTGCAGAGGGGCCAATTAAAACAGCTTGATCGCTGCTGTGTTCGAGCAGCCGCGGATGTGCTCGGAGAGGCGGGATGAGAGGGGCAGGTGCGCGCATTCCTGTTGGGATGAGGAGCAGTCCCTCCTCCGAGAGCCACAAACCTGCTCCAGGGAACAAAGGTGCCCCTGCTCCCCCAGAGATCACCCCTCGGTGAACAAAGGTGCCCCTGCTCCCCCAGAGATCACCCCTCGGTGAACAGAGGTGCCCTGCTCCCCCAGACATCACCCCTCGGTGAACAAAGGTGCCCTGCTCTCCCAGAGATCACCCCTCGGTGAACAGAGGTGCCCTGCTCCCCCAGCAGAGCGTCACGTTGGCACCCAGCAGCCAGCCCAGCTTCCCACCTTCAGCTCCTCACCACTCACGCAGTTTCTAAATATCGGCTTTGCCTTCTCTCCCAGTTCAGCTCCTCATCTCAGCTGCCCACGGCATGAGACAGTCTGCACCTACATCTGCCCTAGCTTTCGGGCAACCTTTCCCAGGCATGCTCGAGACTCCCACATTGAGCTGCAACAGGAGTTCCCGAAGTAAGTTCTGGAAAGCCTCGTGGCGGTACCTAAATGGGAGATGTCGGGAAGAGCCTGCAAATCACACATTTCCCCGAGACTCCACAGGGTCTGCCCGGCAAACTGCTCCAAATGTCATTTCCATTTAGCTGCTTTGCGAGCCAATTTGTCACATCCTAATGCAATTTGCTGAGGAGAGTTAAAGAGCACAGGGCAGGAGCAGTCACCCCTTCCTTCTCCAGGCTCCCGCAGCCAGCCTGCGCCTGCAGCTTCCCTCTTGCATCCAGCTGGAGTTCCCTTCTGCCGGGAAGCAGGGGAAGCTCAGGGTTAATGCACAGAACAAGGCAGAGCATGGGAAGAGCATGGGAAAAGCTGCTTCCATCATATTGGTGGATTATGAGCAGATCTTACACAGCATCTGTTACCTGCTTCCACCGCACCAACTTGTTCTGAGCCGGGGGGGAGGAAACTCCACGATTAATTACATCAAACAACACCATAAAGACAACGAGGAGTAAATTGGGTTGCTTTATCTTCTTGCAACAAGCACTGGGGATGTGGTTAGAAGAGTTGGGAGGGATGGCTGCTCTGCCAGATAAGCCACTTCTCAACCGGCACTGTTGGGTCACGTCCCTCACTGCTCGCACCAAGCTTCTCAATCAAAGCTGCTTTATCTGGTTCCCTGCACCACCCCAAAATACCACATTCGAGCTTTGAGGGTCCTTGAAGTGACAACAAATGGCAAAAGGACAGCAATAAAGACCAAAAAAGCCCCATTGAGTTCTAAAGGATCTAACACCTCTGTGTTAAAGGTAAAAAGCCAAACATCTGTTCCGAGGATGGCACAGATTCTTGCGAGGCATCTGTCCCTCAGCTGTAAGTAGGTCAGCTCATTTCACTTTAGACACCGTTATCAATGAAGCCATCCAGAGCAGGAGGGAGAGGACCCCGTCCCAGCTCAGCTGAGGTCTATCAAGCACATTGAAGCCACCAGCGAAGCATCAAGTGCTCAGCAAAGAGCAGGAGCAGCCTTTGAGCAGTGGTTTCACATCATGGCACTCCGAGAACTTCACGTTCCCTCACCTCCAAGCCTCAGCTGCTGCTCACAGACGCACAGGGGATTTTTTTTCTTCCCTCTGCCACTCATTATTCACCTCGCTTAAAATTAACCTATTGACTTTCTGATACCCCTTAGAACGCAGATTAATTGAACATCACTCACTTCACCTCCAGGAACGTGCGAGTATTGGTCATAGCGTGAATGGAGACAAAGCCGGGAATGCCTGACCGTGCCAGGTTAAACGGAGGTCACAGCCGGCGAGGACAGCTCACACAGAGCAGCCTCGGCTGTCACCGACACCCATCCGACAGCTCCGGGGCTGCGGAAACCGGAACCATCCCCCAGGAGTTGGGATTTCCCTCAAGGGAGCACAAGTGCATTCGGCGTCTCTCCCCTCGTCACCTTCCAAAACGGCTCTTAGGGGGATTTAGGAAAGTTTTAGTGGGGATTTTATGTCTTTCCCCCTAAGATTCAGGGATGTTTTCCAAAAAGTGCCTCCTTGCTAGCAGGAACTTTTCACGGAGATGAGTTTATCCCGCTGCATCGGCTCCAGACCGTGACTGAACGGTACCGAGCGGCCGCAGAATTAACGAGGGAACAGCGATGCCTAACGGGAACGCGGAGCAGCCCGGGGAGGGAGCGGGAGCTGGATTCCCTGGAACCGGGCAGTCGGAGAGGTTCCTCCATCCCTTCCCCAGGCACCCCCGGCACCTCCGAGCAGCTCCGCGGGCACGGCCGGGACCGGCGGGGCCGGGGCCGCCCAGCACCACCCCGCGCTCTGCAGCCCCCGGTGCCACCCGCAGCCCCGGTGCCACCCGGCTCGGGCAGCTACGGGCGGCACGGCGACCACGATCCCGAGCCTCCTCCCCGCATCCTCCGGCGGGAGCTGCCCAGCGGAGCCCCCACCCCGGGGACCCCC
>VZTE01002021.1:1001272-1037295 GCA_013397775.1 Eulacestoma nigropectus | reverse complement strand
GCGTTAACCCTTCCCCAGCCTCGGCGCCGGCAGCGGGGCTCGGCACCCCCTCCCCATCTCACCTGCGCCCCCCTGTCCCCGCAGAGCGCAGCGGAACCGGTGCCGGGGGAGCGGCTCCGCGCTGGAACAAAGCCCCGGAGCGGCCCGGGGCAGCCTCAGCGCGCGTCCCGGCCCAGCTGTCCCCATAAAGCCGCGCACCTGCCCCCGCAGCTGTCCCACCTTGGCGGGGCTGCAGGGAGCGGAGTGGGGCCGTTGGTTTCCGCCCCCAGCTCCGAGCCCCTGCGCACCCCTTGCCCCCAGTTCTGGTGGCAAGAGCGACACCTGAGCTCTGCATTCCTCAGTTTCTCCGTGTCTGGAAGGGGCTGGCAGCCTGGTTGTGTGCCAAGGCCGGGTCACCCCCAGCAGAGCTAGAGCTGGGCGTGTGCTGCAACGCCCCTGAAGCCGCCGACCCCCACACCTCCTGCCAAAAGCTGCCAGAACCCAACCACAGTGGCCATGGCCAGCTGGGACAGGGCCCCCTGTGACCACCCACAGCTGGGAACCAGGAGATCCCTCCTTGGGGAGCCACCACCTGGCCTCTCCTGCTGCCTCAGCACAGGGAGAAACACCTGGAAGCTGCAGGGTACCCAGAGTGAGGAGCATCCTCAAACACCCTGAGCCTCACTGGTCACCTGCAGCAGCTCACGAGGGTTGGGAACACCTGGAGTGAGGGAGGAAAAGCCAGGCCCAGCACCACAGCAGGACATTCTGCTCCTAAAAGCCAGGAGCACCAGGGTCCAGCTGACCCTGACCCAGCCAGGGGCGTGGGAATGATTCCGAGGAGCGCAACCAGTGGAGGGGATCAATACCATGATGGATTGCTGTTTGCCAGATCTTGTCATCAGGAATTTTTTAACCATTTTTCTATTACACATTGGAATAGTCCCAAAAGAAGATCAGAACCAGCATCCTGGGCCTCCTCCACAACAAACCCCGGTGACCAAACCAACCCAATCCCCTCTCACAGTTCCCCTCCAGCCCAGCCCGTGTCACCCTCACTGCTGTCACCATGGCCACAGAAGTGGCCTTGCTGCATCTTCCCTGCCTGGTGCACATTAGCAAGACCCTGCCAGAGCAGTTTTGGGTGGAAAAAGCCACAGTCGCTGTTGGTTTTGCTGTTTGCCCCTGCAGAGGGTTCAGGGACCCCTCATGAGGGGGCCGGCGAGAAAGCCACAGGTTGGTTTGTCCGTGTTCTCCCCCATCCCAGCACAGTCACCGTCCTCTCCCGCAGCCCCCGCAGAGCCCTGAGTGGAGCTCGGGCACAGCTCCCTGCACAGCCAAGCGCCCACTCCCACAAAAAGGGTCCCCTCGACCTCGCTGCAGCTCCAGAGCTGAGGACTTCGACAGCCTGGAGAGATCCCCGAGCTGCAGCTGCTCAGCTCAGGAGAGGCAGCAGAAGGCACTCAGTGGATGGCAGCATTGGTTCTGAGCAAGCTTTTCCCTCTCCCATTCCGTTCCCAGCACAGCTCCCGCATTCCACATTCCCGCAAAAGGAACCAAATCCCGTTGCAAACCCATCTTTGGCTAAATGCACATCCCACTAACGCAGTTCCTCCCCGTGCAGAAGCCTCACAGGGCAGGGCAGTGTCTCAGCCCTTCCTCTCCCCTCTGCAGGCCCGTCTGTGTCTGCGCGCTGCCTTCTGGTTATTATTTATTGATGGTCAGTTGTGCTCCTGTGTGCAGCCTGTTTCCAGCTAATTACAGCACTGCTGGTGACAGATGGACAGAGGTGGACAGACAGGTACAGTCCTGTGGCCACAGAGCTCCACACAACCTCTGCACATCCATATTTACGCACCCTCACGGTGCCACCGTGCAGAGACGGGAATTTGACAGCCAGGAGAGCGGGTCCTGCTCCATGCCTGACATTCCCTTCTCCTGTCCCCAAATCCGGGGGCAGAACAGGCCCTTGGACCAGCCTGCAGTGCCACCTGGGTGCCAGTGGCCACCTCCTTGGCAGCAGGGGCACCAGCACAGGCACACAGAGCTTTGGAGAAGAAACCAGGAGCTCGACAGCTGCTGGCCAAGCAGGGGAGATGGGCTCTAAATCCATCTCGGAACCCCTGGCATGACCTAATCCCTATTTCGTGACCCAGGGATCACCCCCAGCACCCCTTTTCTGAGGGGCTGCAGGTGACAAAGCAGCGTTAAAGCAGCTGGGGAAGCAAAGCGCCAGGGACAGATCAGGCTCTGCTTGGAGCCCGTGTATCACAATTTCCCTCTGCCCTGTCTTTGATAAACGCCCTCGTTCGGAGCGTGGGGGTCACGAATCTGTCTGATCCAGGAGCCTTTGAACCCTCCCGCCTGGCAGCGCCTCACATCCCCTGGAAGCGCTGGATAACGCGGCTTCAGACACCGCCTCGGGCGCTTCCCGCGGTGCCCGCAGGGGCCCAGGACCCGGCACCAGCGTTTGCCCCGCGTTTGCCATTCCCCGGGCGACGAAGCAGAGCCAGCTCCTCCCTGCCGGCCGCAGCAGGGAAACAGCGGCGGGAAAAGAGCTTTTCCCCCCCTTTTCTGTGAGCGTTCCGGACACGGGGAGCGCGTCCAGGCGGCGGCTCTGCGGCGCGGAGCGGCTGCCGGGGCTGAGCGAGGCCAAGAGCACCATCTATAGGCACCGTCTATAGGCGCCGTCTATAGGCGCCGCCCGCCCGCGCTGACAGCTCCCGCTGCCATCCAGCCAGGCACAAGCTCGGCACAGCTAATAATTATTCAGCACTAATCACTACAATAGAAGAATCATAGGCAGTTATTTAGAAATGATTGTTTCCCCTCAGTTATTACTTATGACAGTGAAAGGAAGTATCAAATAGTCAAACCCACATGTATATGGGAAGCTGAGTGAAGGATCAATGGGAATTTAACCAGCATTTTACACTATTCTTCCTCTTTAGAAGAACCTTGTCAAGTGATTTTTTTTTTCTCTCTCTCTCCTGTTCATAATGCCTTCTTGGGAAATAAAAAGGATTTTTCTTTTCCTAGCGCTCCTTATCCTTTCCTCTCCTCAGATTGTCTCATAACTCCGAGCTCTGGCTCCTGCCTCTGGATCCCCTGGTTTGAACTGAGCTGAAATTAACTCCAGCTTTTTTTTTCTAAAACAAACTCTGGTTTCATTAAGTGCAAGGGCAGGAGAACAGAAAGTCTCCGAATCTCGAGTTCCTGAGTGTCTTGTTACTGTCAGGAACACAATTGCCTGTGCCGAGGCTGTGTCAGGAATTCCAGGTGCAGACAATGTGCCATTTTTAATCATCTTCCCACAGCTTAGAGCTGAAAGAAAGGGGATCATACAGAGGGGAGCACGAAAATAACCCTGAAAAAAATACCAGTAATATTTAGTGATGTTAAAAAATCAAATACAACATGAAAACATCGGCCGTGCTGGCCCATTCCCAGGAGCGACTGGGTCACCTTCTCCTCTCCTTCCTCTGGCTCCTCAGTGTGACCCAAGGTCTGCACACCACTCCCACCTCTTTTTAAAATAAATATTCTGCTGCATCCTTGTGTTTTCCACTCCAGGACTGCACATGTCCCTGCCAGGAGCAGGGAGAGGTTCCTGTCTCGGTCACGAGCCCAGCAAAGTGACCAGAGGTCACCTGAAGAGGTCGTCAGCTCCTTGTGGCCCTCTGGTGCCACTCTGAAGCACATCTGTGCTCAAACGTGTCCCCAAAGGGACCTGTGAGCCCAGGGCCACCACACAGAGCTGGGCACAGTGCTGAGAGCAGGGAGCTGAGTCCTTCCTCAGAGCCAGGCCATGGGACTGGGAGTCCAGCCACGGCTTTTGGAAGCGTTCCCCGCCCCAGCTGCTGCCCCCGATCCAGCTGTGCTGCCCCGGCCGCCAGCGGGGCCCCTCCAGCTGCTGAAGCCACGCCCGAGGCCAGGAGCTGCTCTGCTGGAGCCTCCCAGAGATGCTCAGGGTCAGGCTGCCCCTCCAGCCCCGGGCTGAGATCAAAGGGGGTGAGGAATTACAGCCCCTGGAGTCAATTACTGGCCCCTAACGAAGGAGTGTCCATGGAGCCTTCAACATGAACTCCCCTGCCCTGTCCCATTGAGAATTCCCAGCTCAAAGATTTCCTAAGGGCCAAATCCTGCTCTGACACGAGCTCCCCAGCTTGTCCATGGATCAGGGCACGTTCCCCAGCCAGGAGGGGACATTCCCGGCTCGTGGGTGACTCCTGAGCTGCCCCCAGCCCCAGCTGTGCCTGCTCCCTCTCCCCCTTGCTGCTGTTCGGCGGCTGAAGCAGCTGCAGCCAGGGGCCTGTGGGTTTGTCCATGCCATTAATTACTCGCTAATGACACAGCCACAACCCAACCCACAGTGCTCGGGGCAGCCTGCAAAGATTTCCCGTCTGGGTTTGTTCCAGTAACAGGGAAAAGCGTTCGGTGCTCGGAACTCCAGGCCAGAGCTCATCTCCAGCGTCACTCCGAGCTGCTGGCGATCACCGTGGTCCCAGTTCCCACCACCTCCATCCCAAGCTGCTCCTGGGGCTGCTCCTGGTGTCCTACAACCCACGGCAGGACCTGCACCAAGATCCCAAAAGCAGCAGGGCCCGTGGTGACACAGCTGTCCCGTTTGGAGGGATGGGTATCCAAAGCGGGGCTTTACCACAGCTCCAGCTGTGGTTTCCCAAAATCTCTGCACCTGAATGTCCTCAGGACTGGCTGAATTCCACCTGCAGAGCTCCCCTTCCCCCGGCTCACTGAAGGGCTGTCTTGGGGGAGAAGCATCTCCACAATTCAGCTCAGGTGCTTGCTGTGATTAAGAAGCTGCTTTAGCAATAAATCTCCCCTGCCCGCTCCCTGCTCTGCGCTCATTGGAAATCTTTAGTTCCTTCATCATAAAGAAATGAGTATTTCAAGCTCCCTGTCCTAATGAAGGTAAAATACAGAGCATATTGTCAAACACTCCGTGGCTCTGCCTTTTATTCCACAATAATCTTTCTAATTCTTCTGGAGGCGCTGTGTATCACTGACAATGCCAAACGGAATGAAATGCAAACCTAAATGATTTTAAACCCTAATTTCATCTTTTTTTTCCCCTCTTGTCTGAGGAGATGGAGATTTTTTTTTTCCCCCCTGCATAATAGGTGGGAGCGGGGTGGAACTGGAAATCCTTTGATTTGTGGGCCTGGCAGTGTTAATCTGCTGCTGCAAATTCTGCAAAGCGTTTTGGAAGCGATGGAGGAACGCGGAGCTGCAGCCCCGCTTACCCCTCCAGCCTCTCCTCAGGATTGCTTGGGAGTTCTGTCAGGGAAGGGAGGGGGATGCTCACAGTCAAACACAAACCCAGAAGTTTATAAAACTCCTTCTCTGCAGGTAACTCAGCCAATGCCAGAGAAAGGCAGAACAGATACAGGCTCATTTTAAACGCCGTTATCAGTTCTGATCCAATCACAAAGAACAGAGGCTGTTAAAGGATAAAAAGAACAAAAGAAGAAAACTTCAAGAGCATCAACCCTTTCGTTTACCCCTGGATTTCCATCTCACCTGCTTCTCCAGCACCTCCTTGCAGCCCTCTCAGTGCCCACGGGATCAGAGTGAGGAAAGCTCAGCTCCATCCCTGCAGGGAGAAGTTCTGCTGCAGCCCAGGCACTGTCTGGGGCTCCCCTCTCCTGCCTTGCCCCACCACAGCTCCTCTGCAGAGAGGCTGCCCTGGGCTAGGGAAATGTGGATCATATGGAGAGATTTATTTCATGTGTGCGAGTGCTGATTGCAGCAAGGTCCTGGGTTTAATTGATGTATTGGATCATGTGTGGTGAGTGTACCCAGGGAGTTTTCACCTCACAGATGTACAGAGAGGGACCTCCTCTGGCTCCTTTCTTTGCCTCAATACCCAGCAAGGGGCCCAGGACTATTGGGGGATTAATGTCACAACAGAGGGAAAAAGTCTGCCATTCAATCTATTTAAACATTTGATTTCACCAGTGCACCAATTAGACATTCCCTGCCTAAAGAGACCACGGATTAAAGCAACAGCAACGCTGAAAAAAATCATAATCTCTTTGGAGATCTGTCTGTGGACGGATCTTTTCTCTCAAATGATCAAGGCAAATATATGAAATTGAAAAAAAAAAAAAGAAAAGAAAAAAAGACCTCTTAGAAGTAAACTTTAGGGCTATGTGAATAATTTCCCCGTTCTTGTCTGTGCTCCCTTTCATGAGCTGCTTTTCCTTTCACTGGCACCTTCTCCTGCGCAGCCCATTTGCATTCCCCTAATTAAGGAGCTGCCAGCCCTGCAGATGCCACCGACTGCCCTCTGTGGGGTCTGGAGGAGCCTTTCAGATGCTGATCCCAAGTGCCCAGGTCTGGGGCAGGTGGATGAACCCACGCCAGTGTGGAGTCCCAGCTCCTGCCGGGGACAAACCCCTGACCCCAAACCAGGGAGCTCCACCAAAACCAGGGGAAAACGTTGGATTCCCAGATGTTGGATGACCCAGAGGTGTCACAGGTGTCCCCACTGAGCTGCTGGGACTTGGCAAACTGCTCTGCTTCTAACAAGTTTCCTTCTGACTAAAGAAGGCCCAAAAGCTCCATTTTTCCCTCCCAAAAAGCCACTCAGGGTGGTGGCGATGGCACCTCCCTGGTGCCAGCCTGGTGGGCAGCGTGCCCTCGGTGATTGGGATCTGGGATGAAGTCCTGGGGTATTAAGAAAGACAAAAGCACATCCTGAGGAATAAAAAAAGACCAGAACCCCTGTCCACCCCCCCGAGCCACTCTCAGGCCGTGACTGACACCAGAGCCATCCCCGTGTGCTTCCCTGTGTGCACCAGGAAAAGCATCCCAGGGTTTCACACTGATAGGGAGGGACTGGACCACAAAAAAAGGAGACCGAGTGGATTATTTCTCCCAGCTCCAATCCCTCCATGGCTCTGCCAGGACCTGTTTCCAGCTCCTCTCTCCTTATTTAGATGAGTGGAAGGTTTAAATGGGGAAGTTTTCCCTGGCAAATGTGTTCCGGCAGCAGAACCAGACCAGTTAAATACACCCAGCCCGGACAAAAGGAAGAGGCTGTTTCCAGTTAGGATCGCTGGTATTTTTCTCTTCCATGATTTCTGGTGTTCCTTGGGCCAGAGGTTCAGCTTGGGGAGAGGGGAGAAAGGGCAGGGGGAACCCAAATGTGCAGATCTGCCAGATCTGATCAACATCTCCGAATTCCTGGGTGCTGCAGCACCCTCAGGCTCCAGTTCCTGTGGCGTTGCAGGGCTTTAATCATCTCAAGTCACCTGTGGCCAATCCAAACCCAAGCCTTGGAGCCCATTTCTCTGTCAGATGGGGCAATTCCCAGGCCAGCAGAGCCCTTGGCTGGTGTCTGGCTGCTCCAGGAGCCCTCACAGCCTTGAAGGAGGCACCAGAGGGTTTTCCACAAGGACGTGACCCTTCCCTCTCTTCCCTCTGCTTTGCAGAACTCCTCAGCCTAGGAGCAATTCGAACTAAATTTAAACAAGAAGTGACTTGGGCAGGCTATCCATAAATTCGAGGATCTCACTGTAAGATTGTTTTATCTTTTATTTCTCCCGTGGCGCTGGACACCAAACGTGAGAGCTCCCGGCGCCCGTCCGGCCATTCCAGCACTGCCCAAGGACAAGGGGGAATTTCCCTCCTGCCGAAGAGGCTTTGCAAGAGCTCTCCCAAGGTGCTGCCGTGAACGTGGGTGCAAGGATCCCAGCTGGGCTCCATCCTGCACGGACAGCCCCGGGCTGGGTTTCATGACCAGGTGAGTGAAAGGCAGGAGAGCCCCCAGCCCCGTCCCCGGCACACACAGGAGCACAAGCCATTAACAAATCTCAACAAAAATAACAAAGCAGAGCCAGAAAAGCTGAATGTGCTCAGCGCTGGAGAACAAAAGGAAGGGGAACCGTTTGTCACCTCATAAAGGAACGGGAAAAGAAAGTCTTCGGCGGTGAGGGAGGACGATTTGCTCTCATGGGCCAGTGCACAGCCAAATATCTACAAGCTGTTCGCAGCAGACTGATTGCAGCAGGGCCAGAATGCCATTGTACATGCTCTGAAAAAACCAGGGGGGGAAACCACCACCACAGAGAGGTACTTCAGAAATAAATCACGGCCTATTCATTAAACCAGATTATTTTAGTGAAATCTATTTTCCCCCTCTCTTTATTGCTTTGTTTTCTTTTATGTTAATTCTGCGTCTGCTTAAAGTTGAATTCCTTGATCTGCAACATCTTTAGCTTTAATTTTTATTTTTTTTTTCCTCTCTTCTTCTCCTCTTCGCAGCGAAATGAATTCAGATCATTTGCATTTATTGCAGCGAACACCCAGCCTCATCTGTAGCCTTTAGTGTGACTGAATTGCTTTTCTGCTTCACGGGGCACACGGAGGAGGCTGCAGCGAGCCCCTCGCCACCCCAGGAATCACCTCCCTGGCACTCCCACGGTGCTGCAATATTTATCATATTGATCCTCTAGAAAATAAATAAGAGAAATGATATTATTGGAAGCAATGATCTGATGAACCCACGGACTGAATCAATCACTTGGCAGGGACTTTAGAACAAGCAGCCGCTCGCTCTCGACTGTTTCCAGAGTCAATTTTCCTTACAAATGGGTTTCTCATCAACCTAAGCACCTCACAGAGGGAACGTGTCCTTCCACTGGATCTCCTTGGAAAACAGGAGCGTTACATACAGGTGCTGTACCAAATCTAACTTCCTTAGAACCACGCACTTCCGTTTCTTCATTAACTTTAAAATCTTCTTTAAAAAATACTCGATTCATTTCATGGATTTAGCTTAGAGAGACCCAAAATTCTCTTCAGTGCATGAAAACAGGGCTGGCTTCACCCTGGTTCTGTTTGTTGAAATAGATTTGTAACAATTACGGAGACAAACACAGAGAATTTGCACAGCTTGTTTTCCATGATGATCTCCTGTGCCACAGGAACAATGTTCCTCCTGCGTGGCCAAGGGGTGAGTGCTGGAGCTGGGGGAGGAATTTGGAGACCCAGCCTCAGACCACACGGAAAGTGACCTGAGCAAATCCATCACTAAAACATTGAGCTTGTTCCAAGGGCTCCACTTCTCCACCAGCTTCCAGCTCCACCGTCCCTTCCTTGGAGAAACTGGTTCTGGAGGAATGAGGGAAACGGCTGGGAGGGATTTCAGTGGAGGGAAGGGGAGCCCTGGAACCCCAAAGGGAAAACACTCCCACTTAAGCACTCTGGGAGCTCCAGGAGATGCTGCTCTGCCTTGGGAAACAGAGCTGGGCCCCAGCACGTGGCTGAGGGCGCCGGGATTTGGGTCAGAATTTCGGACACCGAGGTGGGTGACGATTGTTCCAGGGAATTGTCACCAGCCAGGACCCGCCAGGGTCCCTCACACGGGCTGGGGCTGCTCCTCTCCCCTTCCTAGCAGCTTTATCAGCAGCAGATGCTGCTGCAGTCAGATGGAAACAACACAAGGAGCTCCCCACATGGCGTCTCGTCACAGGGAGGAGAGAGGAGCTGCTGGGGCTGGCGGGGATCCGCGGGAATCTGGCTGCGGGAAGCGGCCCAGGAATTCCAGGTCAAGGGCCACGGACACCACGGTCCCACAGAACCTGGGGTGCGGTGCCAGGGAGTCTCCAGCTGAGCTGTCCCACCGGTTTGGTTGAGGGAGAGGTGGAGGACTGGGGCAGGAAGGGACAGCAGGAGGGGACACGGGCAGGAGACAGGGCTGGAAGTGCTGGCAGTAATCTCACGGCATATTCTCTGCTTGTAATCCAGTGCCACGGGATTCACATTCCCTGCGACTTCCAAGATGCTCAGGAACAGAATTCACAGCTCCTCAAGGCTCAGCCTCTCGGGTTTAATCCTTTCCTGCCTGTCCCTTTAAACCTGGAGGATCAGCCACTGAACCCTGCCAGACCCAAACCCTCTCCCCGGTGTCCAGCTCCCACCAATGACCTCTCATTCCCCATGGCAAAGGAAAAGAATTCCACGAAAAATCAGCCTGATTGGGGAAAAGACTCAAACTTATTGATCCCTGCACCAGAAGTACACAATGCCTGTAATTAAGCACGTGTAGGCCGGGAGCTGCTTGTCTGCCCTCGGGTTTGTTCCTCGAGTGAGCTGCACACAGACAGACAGACAGACAGACACAGACTGCTCCCTCCCTGTGACTGCAGGCCTGGGGAGGGGGTATAAATTAATCAAGCGTACCTCTCCTCGCAGGAAAGCCAATCAAGCTGGCTGTTTAAAGGATAACTGCTATAAACCCTGCATAAAAAAGGGGGGAAAATACAGCTGGGACCTCCGGATTGGCTTTTTAACAGCTGTTTGTAAATATGGCTAATAACTCATCCTGTCAGCATGCTCGCTTGGCCATTACAAGGAAATATTCATAAACGGTATTCCCAGCGCTGATGGCTCCATTTCCTTAATGAAATCCACAGAGTTTACTTTGCAAAGTTTAATTGCTGGAAGAATGGGTGTCGGGTTTCTGCAGCCGACCTGCTGCCCTGAAATCCTTCCAGCTCCCATGTACGACAAGGGAAGAACTCAATGGAGCTTTTGCAGCAGTGGCTTAGCAGCTAAGCCACCTTTAAGCAATAATCCCAGCAAATATAGATGGAGATGCTGGAATCTCCTGCCTTCCAGGAGAATAGATTTTAAGTAATATGAAATTCAGCCCTGCTAATTGACTGAGCAGGGGATTTCTGTAGGGAATGCCTCCAGCACTGAAATCCAGGCATTGATTACATCTCTTGGATGTGAGTGCCTGCAGCAGGATGGAGCTGGAAAGGGAACAGCTGGATGAGGAGTCGGCAGGGCCAGGCAGGGATGGGTGACAGCACTGTATGGGTTAAATGCTTGTGTTAGTAACACACGCCCCGAAGTCTCGGCGATTGTCACCCTCCACCTTTTATCCACTAAATCTGCGATAAACAGAAGACTGAAATCGTTGGAATCACTGTAGAATCTCTGCAGCCCTGACTCTGATTTAACCCAGGAGAATCCTGCATTTCCCACCAGCAAGGAGCCCATTTCTCCTCAGGGGTCTCAGCCCGGGTGAACCCATCCCCAAAGGGGCAGAGCCCAGAGCTGAAGGTGTGTTTGACCACAGGAACCCCCACGTACAGGACCTGCCAAGCCCATTTCTGCTCCACTCCTGACTCTCGTGGGCCTCAGGGTGAGCATCTTCCCCAGGTGGGGATGGGAACGGCGTGCACAGCTCCCAGGGATCCCACCTGACCCCAAACAAACCGGGAGAGGTTTAAATCCAAGCCTGAAGCAAAGTGCTGAGCCAGCAGCGGCGGTGTGATTTTTAGAGACATTCAAACACGGAACAAGCTCATTCCAGCACGGTCTCCCTCCCTTCTCTAATATGGAAAATAGCCTGGAAAACAGCGTGTGCTGCTGCCAGCGGGAAGGGGAGCTGGGTGCCAACACCTAAACAAGATCGATCACTTCCAGGAGCAGTCTGAGCATGGAAGCAAAGCTCCCTGCCTGCCCCAGCAGCTTTGCACTGCTAAAGTTTCTCCAGTTATGCAAAACTAAGCTAAAAACTTACAACTGACTTTGGGAGGTGTGTGAGGGGAGCACGGGTCCAAACAATTCCTCCTTAATAGGAACTATTCTGATTAAATGCAGTCCAGGCCACAGCAGTTCCTAATCTTGTTCATGACCTGTAAGCCCAACACCTGTAATTTCATAGATCACACAGAGATTTTGTTCCATGGAGCTCCAGCTCCAGACAGAAGAAAAAGTGATTTTTTTTTTCCCCCTGAGTTTTTGTAAAATATCGTTATTTCGTGATATTTCACATAAAAATGCAAACCCTCCACACCCTGCACAGACCCTGCCTCTGCTGAGGTGTGGCCACATGGTGCCCCTGCTCAGCACCAGCCCCTGCACAGGAGGAGGGGATCCAGGAGCATCCTTTGGGGCAGCCCCACGGCATCACCTGGGCACTCAGTGGAAAAGGGGAAGGGCTGGGAGTCCCTGCAGGGAGAAGGCTGAGGAGTGTGCAGGAACCAGCAGCTGGGAACAGAGGTCTGTTTGTTTTTACTTCTGCCCGACTCCAGCAAAGCAGAAGCTGATCATATGTGAAAGAGGCAGGATTTGAACAAGATCTCAGACAATAAAAAGGGCAAGGCAGAGGACCCTGCAGGAGGGAGAATGGTGCAGTTTTATTCCCAGATGGAGGCTCTCTCTGCTGCCTCAGATGTTGATGTCAGATAACTGAATCCCCTTTAAAGCTCGGGAGGTGAGTGACTCCCGTGTACCCCTCTCCAACAGACACAGACAATTTCTCTACAAGCCCTGTAGGAGCACGCAGCAGAGAAAAGGCTCCATCCTTTGAAAAACCAACCTGCAAAGGCTGAGTCTGCTCCGGTTTCCAAGAGAGGGGTGTGGATGTTCCCAGGGCCCGGCTGCCAGCCCAGCCCAGCAGCGCGGGTCGGAACAAGGTGCTGCTCCCAGCGCTGCTGCCCCACAGCCCAGACGCTCCAGCCCGGAACAGAGGCTCCAGCTCGCAGGTTTTTGGGGAGGGAGAGCTGTTCAACACAAGCAGCACAGGAGGCAGCCTTGGCTGGCAGAGCTGAGCACTCCCAGCACCGAGGCAGCGACAGGAGCCTGCTCTGCCTCCTCCCAGTGCTGTGCAGCAAAGGTCTGGAACAACAGACACTGGTGATTTTACCTTCCTTAGGTGGCACCTGAGGCTTCCCCAGGTTCACACAGGGAGCTGGCAAAGCCCTCCAAGCACCCGAATAACTTTTGTCAGTCTGTCCCCAAACCTCAGCCTCCGCTGTAGGCAAATGCTGCAATTTCCCAAGGAACCTTTTCATCCATTTTTTATGCGGCTCACTTTCTTCAAAGGCAGATTGGGGCTGGATGTGAGAAGGGAAACCAATATTTCACTTTCCTTCTGGTGCATTTTAATCCTGGAGTTTGGCACTTGGCTGAGCACTGCCCCAGTTTGCCAGGGAAGACATCAGGAGCCAGTGGGTAACGGAGCTCAGAGTCATTAGTGCAGAAGGGGGCAGAATCTGGTTAATTATTTTAAAGGCTATTCCGTTCTAATTTCATTTTTTTTCTGCTTTATTTTAAAAATCAAGCTCGCTGCTCCAGCCTTCCCCTGCCATCCAGAGCCGCCCCGTTCGGACGGGGCAGGTGGTTAATGAAGAGCGATTTTGTTTTATCAAGTCATACTCTTCAGGGACAAAGGAATGAAGTGAGCACTGAAACGTTTCGAATGGCGATCCCGAGCATTTACATAATTCAGCTCCATTCCCCTGGGAGCTCGGCAGGGCTGACAGATGACCAGGCTCCACCAGGGGAGTCACCGGGAGGGAGCAGGGATAACTCTGGGAAGGGGTTTTTTCTCCCTGGCTCTTGTTCACCATAAATCCCTACAAATGAATGTCCGGACTGAGCAGATCTTGCCTTGGTGGCACCACCCCCTACCAGAGAGCGAGGAGCACAGCACCCACACAGGGTTAATGCTGGCCCTGGGGCTGCTGCTCGGCTGCTCTGGGGTCTCACTTCCAGCCCCCCACACCTGCAGTGCCTCTGGAACCTGCTGCACCCACCCAGAGCCCCCCTGGGCGGGCAATCCAGGGATATCGGTGCCAGCCGAGGGTCTGGCCCTGAGGAAGCAACCCTTGCATGGTTCGTGCTCTGCTGCTGCTGCTGGCAGGGAGGGGTGGCTTTGAGGCAAAAGGGGGTAAAAACCTCACCGAGTTCTCCCCGGAATCTGCAGCTCTGGTGCAGGTCTGCCCTTCCTGCCTGGAGAGCTGGGTCTGCCATCAAGGCTGTGTTTAATCACAGGGAAACCTCACCAGTAGGAGCTCC
The DNA here is from genome assembly GCA_013397775.1 of Eulacestoma nigropectus. Taxonomy (NCBI): domain Eukaryota; kingdom Metazoa; phylum Chordata; class Aves; order Passeriformes; genus Eulacestoma; species Eulacestoma nigropectus. Next base: position 1,023,474 of record VZTE01002021.1, on the reverse strand, counting down.
CTGCCAAGAGGACGCAGGAGCCGGGTACAGTCTGGTCCCTCTGCAGCACTTCCCCCATACCCTTCATTAATTCCACCCAGACTCAGCTGTGGGCAGGGTGTCAGCCTGGGAGCAGATCTTGGAGCAGATCAGCTGTTGCAGCACCGCAAGAAATTCTTTGTTTCTGGCTTGTGCAGCAGTTCGGATTCATGTCCAGTCTCTTCTGCTCAGAAACCTCCGTTTAAACCCTTTCCTGTTGATCCAGAGAGAAGCCAGTCCTGATACAGAGATGAGCCTGCACAGTCTGTGTTGTTAAAAATTAACTTCACCTGATGGCTCCTCAAAGCCAAGGCAAACACAGCCAGGGTTTGGGCAGAGCCCTCCTCCCATCCCCACCTTCCTCTGCTCTCCCACTTTTCTCCTCTTCATCACTCCTCCTTGCTGATCATTTATTTTAAACTGCTTTAGTTTTAATTAAACCCGTAAACAGGTACAAACAAACATGAAGAAAGGAAAGATTAAAGTCTGTTATCTACTAATTATAGTCCAGATGAGATGTTTCAGATAAATGATCAGAGCACGGTGTATTTATGGAGCTCATCAGCCTGTAATTAATTCGGCATCAGGGTTACACCTGTGTGGGTTCTCAGGCTGGGCTTTTCTTTGTGGCACCAATTTGTTACCTCCTCCAGCCCCCACCGAGAGCCTCATTGACTCCAGCTCGGGGCAAAATAAATCTTCCTTGACCCAAACGCTGTTTTCACCTTTGGGGAGAATTTGTTCCTCCTGCCTCTCTGCTCAGCGTCACCACAGGCCTGGAGCCCAGGCTGGGAATCCACATCCTTGCTTTTCACTGCTGCCTCCACCCCTGGCGTGTGACTTATGATGGGTCCAGAGCTTCCTCTCCATCCCCATCCTCAGCTTGCTCTGCTGTGAAATGAACTCTAATTAATAAATGTCCGTGTGTCAGCTTGAGCTCCTCAGACAGGAGCCAGTAAAGATCTACAAGGTCTCATTAATTCAGAATTAGTTCCAGAGACATCATTTCTTTAACTTTATAACTGTCTATCTCTTCCCCGATCCATCTCTATGCAATTTTACACCACGATCATTTACCAAAATATCCCAGAGGCTGTTATATTTTAAGCCTTTTCCATTTTTCCTGGTGGTGGCTCTGATTGAGGCTGTGGATTCTCAGCAAAGACAGATTTGCCAGGCAGGGAATGGAGCTGCTGCCAGGGAAGAGGTGTCCTTAACCCTGCCAGGGCCACAGCACGGGGCCAGCACACAGAAATTGTGGGTTTTTAATCAGAATCTTGATCTCTAATGCACCTTAAAATGCAGCGTTGTCAGTGCCCTCCAAGCGCAGCACCGTGTTTGACCGGGGACTGGAGAAGGGCTCAGGGTCAGGGTGAGGAAAGAACAGAACCCCCCCAGAACTGAGGGAGCCACCAGAGCTCCCGGGGAGTGTTGGCAGGAGCTGGGCCTGGATGCCCCGAGGAGTTTTGCTCACACCTTGTGGTCCGTTTGATCCCCCAGCTCTCCACTCTGACTCTTTCTTTTTAAAGGAAATGGGTTATTCCCACATCGAAAATTACCCATGTAAGGGAAACATCGATCTTTATTGTCCGCTTCTCATTATTCCTGTGCTGAAAAGCAGAGAAAAACCCTGCAGCGAAAGGCTGGGTTTGGGATGGGGCACTTGGGACCGGGGTTTGGTACCTGGACAACTGCTCGTGGTCAGGGTTCTCCTGTTGCTGCAATTACACAAAACCACCTTAAGCCGTTCAGGAAATGTGAGCCCATAAATTGAAAGGGTTGAAACACAACTGAAGGACACTCAGCGTGCACAGAAACACCCGGGGAGGTTTTGTTTTCAAAGTTAATGTGTCCACGGGGGTTTTGCTCAGCCCCATTTGTACCACGGGTTGTGCTTTGCCTGCACAAACACCTTCAGGAGACCCGGGGGCTCTGTTCAGGTCAGGAATTGGAAACTTTCCTTCAGTCAGGAGGAAAAGCCAGGAGCTGAATCCTATTCCAGCACCAGGGCACAGCTGTGGTACCTCCAGAGCCACAGAACCTCTGCACAGGTCAGGTGGGACCTCCCTGATCCTCCTGGGGCTGGCCCCGGGCTGGAGCCACAGGATCCGTGGCACTTTCGAGATCCAGGGGTTTTGTCTGCCTCAGAACCAGATAAACATGGAACAAACAGCTCAGGGGTTGTCCCAGGAGGTGGGAATTATGTTACAACCGAGCTTATAAAGGCAGAGCTGTCAACAGTGGGGGAAATGCTGGATTTTTCCCATTTCAGCCTCCCAGTCCTGGCCCTGGATGGTTTCTCTGACCAGCACAGTGTGGCCACTTCCCACACAAACCCTGACTTGTGCAGACACACAAACACGAAAGCAGCCAATCCACCCAAAGAACAATTAAAACCCGAGGTTATTAGTCTGCATTAACACCAGTAAGCCTCAGAAATGAGGGAGAAATTGCTCTGCATTAATTTCTCTGCGTGTCCTCCTGCTCCGAGCAGGGTTTAATAAGAGCCACGCTGGTTGGAATTGTTTGCTGATCACACTCATCAGACTTAAACTGCGGATTCCTGGCAGAAGGGATTTATAACCCTTTCAGCACGCTCTGACCTTGGAAGGTGCTCAGGTGTGGGCAAGGAGAGAGAGGCAGGTGCCAGCGCCCTGGACAAATCCCTCTTCAAAGGGACAGGGAACAGGAGCCAAGGTGCTCAGGAATGGTTTTCCTCCACAGACACCAACCAAAACAAATCGTCTGTAAACCCAACCCAAACCCAGATTTCTGTTGGTTTTGGGACCCTGCCTCTTTTCTTGACCAAGACTTCAGAGGCAGCAGAGCATTTTCAGCCTCTTTATTGCACACAAAATATTTCAGGGAAATAGGTAAAAAAAAAAAATCTTTGCTTTTAAACTTTAATTCCTTCTTAAATACTGCCAGTATTGGGGAAAAAAAATACAAGAGAATGAGTGCAGATTTAAAAAGGGGAAAAAAGGCTGTGTACAGAGCTGGGAGCAGCCCCTGGCTGCAGTGATAGCACCAGCACTGTATCACCCCATCACACAGGGCTGCAATTGCTCGCCCCTGCTGGCTTTCCCCCCCCCTTAATCCCCTTCTGCAGCTTTACTGAGTTCTTTACTCTCCTTTTATTATTTCCGGGGGCTCAAGTCAAGTTTTCAGTCAGGCTTCAAAGGCTCTGATGCATTTTGTGCCTGTAATTCCTGGACACCAACAACTGCCAGAATAATGTTCTTGGGGCTCTGGAGGAGGCGCTGGAGGGGGAATGAGACATTCACGACTGCAGCTGATCCCAATCAGCTTCCTAAGGGCTGCAAGGAGAAAATATTAATCCCCAGGCGGTTTGTGCATGCTGAGGCTCGGCAGCAAATTGGGATATTCACACCTAAATCTTGGAGAATGAGCTCACCTCGGGCCTGGTGAGGTCACACAGAGCATTTTATGGGGTTCCAGCCGCAGAATTTGTGCTGTGGGAGAACCTGCTCGCGGCTCAGGAGGAGTCTGGCTGCTTGGCTGCTCCAGGTGCTGAGAGATTTAAATCCTCTGGAAGAATTTCCCCATGGAAAGGGCGGTCAGGCCTTGGCAGGGGCTGCTCAGGGAGGTTTGAAGTGCCCATCCCTGGAGGTGCCCATGGAACACCTGGACACAGCACCCAGGGCTCTGGGCTGGGGACAAGGTGGGGATTGGGCACAGCCTGGATTCCGATCTTGGAGGGCTTTTCCAACCTCAGTGATCCTGGGGCTCTGTGAAATGATCCAGGTTTGAACCCCTGTAGGCTCTCCCCTCACCCACCGTGCAGCAAGTGCTGGTGCTGCTGCCTCTGGTGCTGCTGGAGAGCCCGGGACTGAGCTGAGCCAGACCTGGGACACCCAGCCTGGGACTGGGACTGGGACTGGGAGATGCTGCCCAGGAACTCCCCACAAGGATCAGGGGGCTCAGCACCACCTGGAGCCCACAAGAAAAGGGACCAAGGGGAGCAATAATCCTGTGTCACATCCTGAGACCCCGTGGTGCCGGGGAATGAGGCCAGGACACCGCCAGCTGCTCCGGGTGGTGTTCCTGGGGGAAACCCCCGCACCTGGGGCTGCTGCAGAACCTCACCTCGTCCCTCAGCCCGGCCCATGGGCTCTCCTGACTCCGGACAAAGCAGGGGCGAGGTGCTGCCCTCAGACCAGAGGGTTCCTTTGGCACAGACGGGCCCTGACCCTGCAGCGCTGCTCCCCTGTGCCCACCCTGCCCCCAAACCCATCCCCAGTGCATCCCCAGCCCCATCCCGTGACGGGGCAGAGCACGGGAGCATCCCCAGGCTGCAGCAGGCAGCCGGGCAGCGCTCCAGAGCATCCTCCCCGGCACATGAATTATTACCCAAACACTCCTGCTGTCAGCACATTCCTCTCCACACAACTTCCTGTTATTATTATTATTTTTTTTATTATTATTATTGTTTTGGCGGACAACCCTGAAATTTCAAACAGCTCAATCTTGCTCGAGAAAAGCAAGTGCCTCCAGCCTCCGGGGTGAACTTTCCATAAAAACCAACAATAATCCTTCCACCGAGAACAGCAACTGAGCCCCAAACAAGCCTTTTGTGTTTGCCTTCCTTTGGTTTGGGTTTGGTGTCTTTAGCAGCTCTGACTGGCGCCCTAATTCGCAGTAAGAGCCTTTTACTTGTCTCGCACAGGAAAAGGAGACTTAGGGCGTCCTTCAGCTTCACAACAGAGGAGGGAGCAGCTCCTAAATCAGGGCAGGGAGGGAGGGTCAGCTCAGCTCAGTAAAACCCAGGGCACCTCCCGCTTTGAGCCCGTTTGTGCTGCTGGGATCCGTTCAGAGAACACCAAGAAATACCAGGAGAAGTGTGAGACCCCCCGAAAACAGGGTGGGAAATGAGATACTCGGGCATTGCTGCTCCTGTCCATGAGAGCTGTGAAAAAACTGATGGCTGGGGAGGAAGGTGAGCGAGGAAATGCTGCAAGAGCCCAGAGCAGCTCGGGGAGCCCCTCCCCAGGCAGGGTTTGGGCAGACAGAAACACCTTCAGCACCCCTGAATATTGAATTCAGCATTTCATGGAACCACAGAATGGTTTGGGTGGGAATGGACCTTAAAAATCATCTCATCCCATGGGCAGGGACACCTTCCACTGTCCCAGGCTGCTCCAAGCCCCGTCCAGCCTGGCCTGGGACATTGCCAGGGATGGGGAGGATCATTCCTTACTTCCCATGGCTTGTTTAGTGGGAAGGAAGAATGAACAGAGTTGTATTTCACAGTGATGAAGGTCAAGATCTTGCCACCAGCCCATGAATCAAAGCTTTCACTGGGTTCAACGAGCACATTACCTTGATAACTCCTCTGGTTTTAAAACCCACATACAGATATTTCTTCCAGGTCCTGAGCAGCACATGTGCTCTTTCATAATTAATAGATTGCACAGTTTATAATCAATCATGGTTGAATTTACAATGCAAACTTTTAGCATCACAAAAAACCCGTGCCTGATTATCCGAAAATATTTATTCAAGATTAAAAAACATGTAGCATATGAATATTTTAATAAATATTAAATATTTATTTCTCCTTTCCAAAGCTTTCGTAACTGGGCTTTTAATTAATCTGTCATTAAAAATTTATGGAGCCAGGTAGACTTTTAAATATAATTATTAAATTATATCTTTAAGCTGCAGGTATTCACTTCTTTCTTGTGCCAGCACAGAGCGGGATGAGCTCCAGCAGGAGCAGATCCTGCTGCAGGGCAGGGATGGATGGAAACGTGTTCCCAGCGGTCCGTGGACTGTAGGAATACACGGGATTAATCAGTGCTCGCCTTTCCCTGCAGCACGGAAACCCAGCTGGAAGCAGGGGAACGCTCACCGGGACAGGCACCCGGGAAGCGCTGGGGCTGCAGCCCAGCACAGGGACGCACCCCAGCCCCGTGCCCATCCTTCCCACACAGGGATTGATTCAGGGTCCCCTTCCCCGCCGTGGAACCTCTCCCACCCCCAGAGAACGGAGCTCAGGGCCAGATCCGGACCCTGCTGCGTCTCGGGGGTGCTGCTGAGGCTCCCAGCGCGTTCCCTGGGGTCTCCCAGAGCAACCCCTTCCTCCCCAGAGCCCCAGATGCGTCCATCTCCTCCATGGGATGGAGCCCCAGTGCCCTCCCTGAGCCCTGCTGGGGGCTGGGGTCCCTCAGCTGCTCTCAGCCCCCTCCGAACACCCCCGGTGCTCCCCCCGGGCGTGGCCAGCACCGATTTTGTGATATCCCCAGCGCCCCCTCCCACCGCCGTTCGTTTCTCTGTCACACGCACGATGTACGCGATCCATCCTTGTCCCAGTGTCCCCTCCCCGGTGACACTGCCGCAGCCTTTCTTTGTTGCCCTGGGGTCTTCAGGCGCTAACATGAAAGCTCTTATCTTTTGGGCTCGGTTAGTTATTAACAGCACGTTTTATTCCATCAGGCTCTGCCCGCAGCTCCTGTCCAGACACTGCAGGGAATGGTTTGATTTCCTCTTTGGCAAGGAGGGCTCGGCCAGAGCAGATCCCTCCCTGCCTGCTCAGAGGGAGTGATGCAGGAGCGGCCAAACGCCCCAAAATTCCATGTGCAAGCTGCAGCAACACCACTTTTGTGGCTGTGAACCCTCTTTCCTCGGGCACAGGGCAGGGGAGGGACAGTGCCCAGCCCTGCCTGTCCCTGGGGTGGGTTTGGGGCTCACTGAGCTGCGTACAGGGGCCAGCAGCACGGGGAGAGTGAGGATCACTCACACCACAGGAGGAAGGGGGTATTACCCTCATCTCTTTTATCAATCTCATTTATTTTGTTGCCCCCTCAGAGCCTGCTCCAGCACTGCCCGCACAGAACCCCCGAGCAGGGATGGACTCGATGTGCTCCAAACACCGCCACAGCTTCCCCTGCCCCTTCTCAGTTCCTCAGTTTCGGGCACGTTCCCGCGTCACAAACAAACTGCTGCTCCCAATCCCTTTCCAGGGAGGGTGGCAGAGCGAGCTTAGCACGGGCAAAGCACCCGGAGAGAATATTAAACTAAATAATAGCAATTAATTAGGCTTGTGTAAAGCTATTAACCTTCAAATCCCTGTAGAAATAATAAGTAACGCTCAAACCCTCCGGGACGCACGTGCTATTCCCCCGTTCCAGGGGAGAGGCGGCCGAGCTCCAGAGCAGCGGGATGATTCCTCCCGGGGCAATGCTGCGGCAGCCTGGGGTCAATCCCAGTCCCACAGACCCAGGGGAGGAGGGATACCAGCGGTGCCCCATTCCCAACTGTTCATTGCAAACGGTGTTAGGGGAGCACCTCGGGGAAGGGATTTTCTGGAACAGGTGATCCCCGTTGTCCTTTCCTTCCGCCATGCCCTGAAACCACGAGCAGCTGATCCCTCTCCCCTGCTCCTCCCCACGATTGCACCCGAGGGAAAAAGAGATCTTGATCTCCTCCTCAGCACTCTTCCAAGTGCCTTCCTCAGCTTCTCTGGGAAAAAAAAAGATCATAAAAGAAGAGCTGAGCATCAGCTTCAGCTCCAGAGTCTCTCCCGGGGGCCACAGCCCGAGCCCCAAAGAATCTTGTGCGGCTTTTGCATCTCTGCCCTTCAGCCTTCCCTGGGGCACACGAGGAGCCTTCTCCAGGCTTTCATCACCCTGTGGGGTAATTATTGCCACCACCACATCATTCCCACCCGTGCTCACAACACCGGGAGGTTTTGCCTGCACCATCCCTCTCGGTTCCACCCAGCACAGGTTCCCTGGGGTTTTGGGCACCTTGTCCTCCCTTTCTCCCCTTTTGTTCAGCCTGGGCCAGGGCACCAGGACCTGTCACACCTCACTTCCGCCTATAAACACCCACAAAAACACCTCAATTCCCTGCTTCCAATTTGGTCTCAAACCTCCCTTGCTGCCATGTGTGCAAATGGCTTCAAAAGTGAGAATGCCCCGGTCCCAAACCCATTAATTTTAACACAGGCTCCCAGTGCCATTGTTTTCCAGCCTAGTCCTGTGTTTCCTATGGATTAGAGGTGGATTACAGTTAAATTTTGCCATTGTGGCTCATCCTCAGTCACCACACAAGGAAACTTCAGCCCGTGGCTGGGTCCCCCACGCACAATTAAATTAAGTGGGGAGTTAATTAAATAGAAACTCTCCCCAAAGCTTTGGGCTTCCTGGGCTGGGATTGTCCCTCAGTGACTCTGAGGAATCCTGGCCTGGGGTTTGTGCTGCTGCTCTTACAGAAAGCCCAGCTCCCAGACCCTCCCAGGACGGGCAGGAGCAGCTCCGTGCTGGGGCTGTGGGCGCTCAGTTCCCGCCAGAACAAAGGTTCTGTCTCCAGAAGTCCCTGCAAACCTCCACATCCCTGGAATTCCGTGGTGTGGAAGCTCCCAGAGGAAAGCAGAGCTCAGCACGCAGCTCAGGGCATGGTGACAAGGGGAAGGCTCGGCCCTGGCAGTGCTGGCTCTTCAGGGGTGCAAGATATCCTGCTCTGTGTAATGGAAGTGCTCTCCTCAACAATCTGCCTTTAATGGGGTTACTATTGCAGAGGGAAAGCATTTTATATGGAACCAGGTTTACATTATCCCGCTATTCGGAGATCTAGCTTGCAATGCTGTTCAAATCCTTTAATCCATAAATAGGATTCCAGCCAGAGCTGGGCTGCCTTCCAAAACTGTAATCTCCAGTATATGAATTATTACAAAAAGATTAGGGTGTTTCAAGTAATAACATTTCAAATAAATCAGCTTTCATGAAGGAACAACAAACTAATATCGGAAATAACAATATAAAGACATTTATAGAGCCACTTGCTGGAGTAACTTCTCTAACCAGGGGGATTCTTTGCTCATTTACATACCTTTTATTTATTTTTTTTTAATTTGAGGAGCAGACCTTTGCCCTTGTCCTCTCCCTCCTGGGCACAGCAGTGAGGGTGCTGCTGTCTCAGAGGATCCCCTGGAGCCACAGCTCTGTTCTTTGGGGACAGAGGGATGTGTTGCTGCTGCTGCTGCTCTCTCCCAGCCCTCAGCTGTCCCTAATGGGCAGATAATCCTGCAGGCCACAAACGCTCCCCCAGCTCCACTTTAATCATGATGAGCCAGGAGTTTAATTATGATTCCTGGTGCATTTGCAAAAGCCCCTCCCTTCCACACCCCCCACGTGCAGGCAGAGCTTAATTCTCCCCCCTCGATTATTTCCTGCTTCTTTTGGCCGTGGTTCCGTGATAAATTCATTGAGCTTTGCTTCCCTACAAACTGCATGGCCTCTGCACATCCTATGTGGCTTTTTAAAGAAAACCTATTCCAAACCTGTGCATCCTAAAAATAAACCCAGCCTGGGGCCAATTAGGAGCCCCTGGTTTGGATTCAGGCCTCATAACAGCATTAAAAAGGGGGAAAAGCTCCTGCCTGGGATTGCTGCCTGCTGGGCTCTGTCCTGGGACCACCAAACCCCAACAGCTGCCACAGAAAGTCCTCCTGGCACCCCACTGCCATCAATTGTTCTGGTCCTTGTAAATGAACCACCCGAGACTTCCAAAATCCAATCACACCCAAAGCCCCCGAAATTAAGTCTTTAATAAAAGATACACTGGGTATTAACAGAAACAGCTCTCTTGGATATTTTATATATTACAAAAAAAAAGTTTGATGGCCTCCATAATTTTTGGTGAGTTTCTTCAGCCACTCAGCTGTGATTTACACAGGACATTTTGCCCTTTATGGGATAAATTACACCAGGACACCCAGGAGAGTGGAGAGCAGGTGAATCAGACTTCCAAAGGTCTCCTGACCAGGAAAAGCAGAGACAGAATGAGTTTATTTTTTAATGCAGTGGATGCAGGGCAAACCCGAACCCGCACAGGTGATTTCCAGCTTTCCAGCACTGTGAGGTCACAGCCCCAAAACCTCCTGGTGCTGAACTCCCCCCTCCCCAAGGGGCAACCCCACCATTAAAATCACAACCTCTGCAAGCGCCTCAGTCACTCCAGGCTGAAATATTCTCAGTTGAAGGCTGAAAAACAAACAAAGCCCGCCCTGCCTGCTCTCCTTTTTACTTCTTAATGGCCAGGACCCCAAAGAAGCCATAATCACAGCAAATACAGCTCTTTTTGCCAGCCTATAATTTTTTTTTCCTGCAGTGCACGAAGGTGGAGAGCAGCACCTTGGCTAGGGACTGCCAGCACACACAGACAGTGTTACTTCTCCCCTGGAATTCATCTCTCAGGCATTTCAAATCGAGCTGAAACTTTGACATGCAGACTGTCAATTTGGGGAAGAATTATTATTATTCTGAGAAAATTAAATAGATGAGGTCAGGCTTTGCCACCAGCTCTGGCACCCCCTGCGCAGGGAGCTCCCAGTTCCTCCCTGCCCTGCTCCTGAGCACCGTCCACATTAAACAAAGCCCAAAACACGGCCCCAGGAGCATTTCCCAGGGAACTGGGGAAGCCAAGCTCAGGAACTCAGTGAAAAAAATCCAAACTAACTCCACCAAACCCCAGAAATAAGGAACCAGAAGCGTTTGTGGGTGCGAGGGCTCCGGCAGAGCAGCACGAGCCCAGTTTACATCTTTCACTGGATCCAGCCACCTCAGTCCCATTTGCTCCTGAGCCAGCAGCAGGCAGAGCCCTTCCCTCAGCTGAGTCACCTCCCCGGTTCACCAAAAGCCCAAATGTTTCATTTAATCAACTCTGGGTCACGCACAGCAATGATTTCCTGCACTTTTTTATCTCCTGCACTGAACTCTGTGGCTCACACCATAAATCTCTGGGGTTTTTCTACACTATTATTTCCCACACCTTTTTATTTTTTTGGCTGGACAAGACGAGCTGCTCCAAGCTGCTCCTGGATGAACCCCCAGGGAGTCTGGTTATCTTTCCAAAGGCATCCTCTCACCACAAAACCCACTCAGAGCCTGCAAGGGGAGCTCCCTGCCTCACCTGGCCATTGAAGCAGGGTCAGTGCCGCCCCTGGGCACCTGCGGGAGCTCCTGGGGGGATCTGGATGTTCCTTCCAGCCCTGCTGAGGACACCCCTGGGGATCATTCTCACCCCCTGTTAACAATTCTCATTAACTCTCCTTTAGTGGGGGTTGGAAGGAGATGATCTTCAAGGTCCTGCCAACCCATTCTGTGATTTCTCAACTCCTTCTCACCAGGCTGAGGGTGCTCCCTCCTCTGCGGGCTGTGAATTCCATGGCAGTGGGATCTGTTCCTCCATGGATAACACACCCTGCCATCCCCACCCTGGACACAAGGCTGCCAGGGCCCCTGGTGATCAGGAATTAAGTTGTTTCCCTGGATTTGCCAGCGTTTTCCATGCCCATCATTAGGCCCTGATTGAGGCAGATTAAATAAAAGCCACCTTGCTCGGCTTTCCCCTCGCTCCTCCTGTTTCCACCTGACTTGGGCTGCTCCAGGAGTCAATGAGGCTTTTATGCATATTTTACACCGGGATGTGGCATTCAGATAAAATAATAACAACATCTGACAAAGTTTATTGTATTAAATAGAAGGTTGAGAATTCTTTTAACCTGCCCTACGTGCAGAGCTGGCTGCACAGTAACAACAGAAAATAGCACAGATTGCTGTGAAATAATTTGCTATTCATTTAGCTGTCAGGTGTGCTTTGGAACAGAAGTTCGAGCACAATTCAGCTTTAATAAATAGATGCTTAAAATACACTTTGTGCTCTGTAACCATCTCCTTGCATTAAACTTAAAACCTCAATCAATCACCCGAAAAACCCCAACCCTACAGCAGGTTGTTTTCCCATTGTGGAACCTTTTTGTCCCGAAACCTGGCCACGAGCAGTGCCACCATTCTCTGCTGCATCGCTGGGATGGGTTCTCGTTTCAGACAGGCTGTAATTAGCACGATGGAACCCTGTGGATTCTGGAGTTCAGGCTCAAACCCAAAAATCCCGGGGTGAGGCTTTTACCTGGCTGCAGAGTGTTGGTGTTCAGCGGTGGCAGGACTGGCACGAGGTCTCCGTGCCCCGAGGGGGGCCCTGCTCTGCCCCAGCCCTGGCAGGAGCCCCCAGAGCCCCGGCAGATGGGGAGCCCTGGGCAGAGGAGCTGCAGGTGAGGACACGGCTGAGGTTGGACCTGCAGAGTAATGAAGGGCCAGGCTGCATCCTAAAACCCCCCCGGAACTGCTGCCAGACTGGACTCAAACCCCAGCCAGGGATCAGTGCCCAGCCCTCAGCCCAAGGCGGGCAAGGAGAAGTCGTTACAAAACTTTCGGACATGCAGGAAAAGTAGGGGCTTTTGGAGCATTTTCTTTCCAAACACCGAGACTTTGGTTTGAGGTGAGTGCTGGAAGCTGGGAAGGGCTGGAGGAGTACCCAGGGTCTGCTTGGGACCCCTCAGTCCCTCATCAAAGTCGGGCTTTGGAGGCTCCTCCACCCCGAGTTAAACCATCCACGTGCTCCCTACCCCAACAGCTTTCAGCTCTGTGGTGGTTTTGGAACCTCTTTGTTTTCCACTGCTGGGATTAAGCTCTTGGTTGCTTTGGAGCCTGTTTTCCTCCTCTCCCTCCCTGATCTAACCTCTCACTAAGTGTTGTTGCCTCAGCTCAGCACCCTGGGGTTGATGTGGCCGTACCTGCACCAGGCACCCAGCTGAGATCAGCTGCTCCCTGAACGCTCCCCAGCTCCTTCAGACGGGATCTCACCGACATCTGAAGTTCCTTTTGCCACTTTCATGCATTTGCTCAGTAACTTTTTTCATTAGTTAGTCTTTTTTAATAGAGTCCCTTTGCTTTGATCCTCACAATTCTCCCTCCCAGTGCCTCTGATAATTTTTTAAAGGCATCACGGTAACTTTGAAACCTTCCCCATGTCCGGGCTCTGCAGCCTGGCTGAGATTCCTCCCAAACCTTTAAGAATTGTAAATGTGACCTTGCTAAGGAAATGCAGAAAGTGTCATCTCTTCTAACATATAAGACAGGCAAAGACTGTAATTTATAAGGCTGAGTACAAAGGGCTGTTTTTCTTTGAGCTAATTAACTGGAAGAAGAGGATAACTAATTAACTGCAGAGGCACCCAAGGAAATATGAGGTTGCAGCAGAGCCCTGTGACTGTGGATGCTCCTTTTCATCTCGTGGATGGATTGCTGGGCCTGAGCTGTGCCAGGGGTGGGTGCACGACCCTTCCCTCTCCTCTGTGTCCCTGAAAGCTGCTGGCCTGGAAGCTGGGATCCCAAATCCCAGAGGCTGCGGTGGGAAACCCACAGGGATGGAGCCAGAGTTGCACTTCCCAAGATCAGGCTGGAGTTATTAATTCCCATCCACACCCCCCAATAATTCCCCTGGTTCCTTGATCCCTCCCAGACTCGGGCTGCTGCTATTGGGGGTTTCAGCCCAGCTCCTGGCCTGGCACCAGGCTGCAGGTTCCAAGACATCATCTCCAGTGACAGCTCAGATTTTTGGAGGTGCAGCCCGGAAAACTGAGGAATCTCAAGTGGTCACCACCTTCCCTGCCTCCCTCCCCTGGAAATCCATTAAAAGCCACTTTTAGGGGAATAGGCTTCAGAAATAAGGAGCCAGTGTGTGTGCACTTGATAAGGCCCACGGAATTAATCACAATAAATGACACTGTTTAATGGAGAAAATGGTGCCTGCCGTGGCTGTTACCTGGGAAGGAAGTGGTTCAATTAAAAGCTACCAAGATATTTAGGAATTTTCTAGGCAGATACAGTTTCTTGCTGGATTCTTCAATCTGGGCTGAGCTGATAAAAGGGCAGCAGGAAAATCTGTGCAGGGAAAACCCCTTGTCCCGAGGAGAGAACGATTCTCTGCGTTGCTGACGGCAGGAATTTGCTGGGTGCTTCACAGTGTGGGGCAGGTGCAGCCCCATTTAGCCCTCCCGTGTCTTTTAATGCTGTTTTGGGGTGATTCTGAGTGACTCTGAGTCCCCAGGTGGGACTGCCAGGCCACTGCTTTTCCTAGGAAAAATTCCCAACCTCACCAAACCCTCTGAACTGGAGTTTCCTTTCAGAGCCTTTAGCTAAATCCCCTCTCCCTCAGTGGGACGTGCCCGCGTGGCACCGCTACCTCCCAGAGGGTCACACCTGGCAATTCCAGGCTGGGCTCAGCCCCAGTGGGAATTTCTCCCATGCAGGATATCCCAAATGCCTCTCCCAGTGATGTTGTGGTGCCCAGAACAAGCCCTGGGTGTCAGGGGCCATAAAAGTAAGAGAAAACAGCGTGCAGCACAACCACAGCTCGTTATTCCCTGCTGGCTGCTGCAATTATCATTCCCTGTACCACGGGCGAGGAGCTCCATAAATTACAGGGATCTGAGCTGCTCCTGCGAGTGCTCAGGACCTTCTCCCAGCCCCAAACTGTCAGGCAGCAGCGGGCTGGGATTTAATGGCTGCAGACACATCCTGAGATGCCTGGGAGCAAGGCGGAGGCAGGGAGGTTGCTTGTTTGGAGGCTGCTGTGTAGCCCCTCCGAGGATGCAGCTCCATGAATATCACAACGAGGAGGGTGCTTCATTTCATTGAATTCCAGAAATGGCCTAATTCCATCTGCTGCTGGAGTGTTCTTCCATGGAGTCCCAGCCCAGGCTGTCCCTGGGGCAGGAGGGACCCCAAACACACCCCAGGACTGGGGGTTTGGTGGTGTCTTTGCGAGGGGAAATCTCTGGGAAAGGAACACAACACTTAAGCCTGGACCAAGAGGGGATTTTTCCATTTTTTGGCTGAAGGAAAAGCAGCCCAGCATCTCCCTGAGGAGGAGAGGGAGATTCTCCTGCCCTCTCCCACCTCCAGGGTCCTGTCCAGGCTCTGATCTCTCCGCTGCTCTCCCGCAGCCACAGCGACCTCATTTTCATCTGCTCTGACATTTTCCTTTCCTTTGGTTTCCAGGGCCTGAAACCATTTGTCCAGGTGCTTTGCCTTTTCCTTTCTATTCCCACAGCAAAGTGAATCATAAAAATCCCTGAAATTAGAGCAGGGAAAAGACCTTTCAGGCCGTTCCAGTCTCCCCTCAGGGCAAGAGCCGCCAGGATTCCCACAGCCTGTTTGCTGGAGCTTTAATCAGTTCAATTTTCATACTGTGGGTCACAGAGGATTAGACAAGAGGAAGGGCTGGGGAAGCAGCTCATCCTTTGTTTTTATCAGCAAAATTCTGTTCTGGGCTAAACCAGTGGGAATCCAGGGGTATTTTGCTGAATGCTGGATAATTCTGGGTTCCTGTGCCAGGGAGATCACACAGAGGTGTCCTGAATGTGAAATTGAGCTTGGCTTAGGCTGATGTTGTGGCTGCTGCTCCAAGGACTGATCATTACCTGTGTTTCCAGCAAGGGCTGATGTGACTGGCCCCCGCCCCCCGGCAGCTGTCCCTGTCCCAGAAAAGTCATTAAATCACCCCAAGATGGGCTGCAGGTAACTCTGCAAAAGATAACTGGAGGATTTAGAACTTAATTCCCTCCGTCTGTCAAACGCAGGTGATATCTGTCATGGGTGAGCACGGGATCCAGCCCCTGGATGGGCTCCCTGCTGACGTTCCTGCCAGGACTGGGACAGAATCCCGCTGACCTGAGGGGGAGCAGGTTTGGGGCACGTCCCCAGCACATCCCCAGCAGCTCCAGGGCTTTTCCGAGCTGCCCAGGGCGCTCAGCCCTGGAGCCATGTGAGTTATTTCAGAGCAGTTAGCAAAACATTCTGCATAAACCCAGCCCAACCTGTGTTACTTAAAGAAAATGTGGTTTTGGAAACGTCCCGGACGAGGACAGCAAGATGGGCACAGCAGTGAAAAGGGTTTGTGAAGGCCAGAATTCATCTCCCGACTGAACGAAGCTGTGTTGGACTCCTGAGCTCCAGCACTGGGTGTCTGCTGGGGGTAGGAATTGTGTAGCTGCACGAGGCAGAGAAATTCCAGTTTCCAGCCCAGAAGTGCAGGGAGAGGGGGGGGTGGCAGCGGGAGGAGCTGCTCTGTGCCTGCCCGGGGCACGGAGCCGGATCAGCAGAGCACAGAGCAGCGCTGGGGCTGGGTTTGGCAACATCCGCGCACACCGAGGGACTGGGAGCCCAGGTGAGAAACGAGGATGAGAACAGCTGCATCCCGCATGGATCCTCCTTCCGACAGGGAATTCAGGAGATTTCAGCTCATTCGAGTAACATTAGCTCGGGGCAGGGTTAGATTGTTCTGCATTTTGACCTGGTTTTGTAATTATTGCTCCTTCAGAGGAAGATGTGTTGTTTAAATATCCTCTAATTTGCTTTCAGAGATCATAAACCCTCTTTATTATCTGCTGCCGTGTATTACAGACAGATAATGACTGACTTTTGCCTTCCCACTCGGAAAAGTGCACTTAATTTGGTGAAATAATGGAGGCATTTGTTCATCTTTAATGCCATTTTCTGTGCTTCACTCCCTTTTACCTCCCGGAGCAGCCTCCTCCGGAGGTCCTCTCCTGTGATTGCTCCTGCTGCAGCTCCTGGGCACGGCTGAGGGCACGGCTGTGGGCCATGTCCATCAAAAACCCCGCGCAGAAGCTGCTGCCAGGGCGTCCCAGGGAAGGGCTGGTGCCGGGTTTGATCGGGTCCGTGTGATGCACTCGGCCCCAGCGCCTTTCCCAAACTCCTGCTGCTTGAGGCGTTTGTCAGGGTGGCTGGGCCAGCACTGAGCCCACGCTCAGCAGGATGGGGCACAGCCGGGAGCTCTCTCCAGCCCCTCCGGGATTGAAGGCAAAACCCTTCCCCAGCCCAGCAACCAGCGCCCAACCCCAGGGATCACTCGGCTTTTCCATCTGTGGGGTTGTCACACTCAGATATTCCCATAAAAAAGGGCTCCGTTCCATCATTCTGAGCAGATCTCAGCTCTGGCTTTATGCAGGCACAGCACTTTTTTTCCTGGATATTTGCAAAGCTTTTAAAAATATGAAATAGTTCCTGCTCGTGCTTCGGCGAATGTATCAATTATTTTTAATTTCTCCAAACTGCTACTGTAGCATACAAATAGAGCAGAAATGAGAGGGCTTTTTTTTCCCTCAAGAGGAGGCTTTGAGCATCCCCAGACAAATCCAAAGGGGGAGGAGAACTGTAACAGTGCCTCGTTCCCTACGTATTTCTGCTTCTAAGGCAGTTGCTGTTTGTATATTCTATTATCTGGCTAATTATTCACTCTCTCTCAGGAACTGAAGTTTGCATTGTGGATTTTACTGTTGTTTGTATTGCAGGGTGTTTGTGTAAGAACCCTGCAGACACCCAGCAAGAGGCAGGTTTGTCATCTTCAGAGAATCACGGAATGATTTGGGTGGGAAGGGACCTTAAATCCCACCCAGTGCCACCCCTGCCATGGCAGGGACACCTCCCACTGTCCCAGGCTGCTCCCAGCCCTGTCCAGCCTGGCCTTGGGCACTGCCAGGGATGGGCCAGCCCCAAGGATGGCATTCCCCAAAACTGCCCAGAAAATTGGGACACTTTCCCTCCTTTTGCTGTCTGCAATTGATCTGAGAGCTGCTCGCAGATTAAATTTTACAGCCTGTGGCACACCAAGGCCTTGGTTCAAAAATTCCTCGCACTCCACTCCAATTATCCACGTTCTGCCAGTTCAGATGTTAGGGAGAGGTGCCCTTTATTCCCAAGGAAAGGATTTGCCAGCCCAGGGCAGAAATCAGGGACTGAACCCAGCCAGGAAGAGGAGAGGGAGCGAGAAAGGGGAAAATAATCAGGGAAATGCAGTCAGCATTCCAGGTCCCACCTCTGCTCCTGGAGGGGAAGCTCGGGAACAGTTTTAACCCACAAAGCAATTACTGCCAGAGGATAAAATATATTAATGGTGAGGGGCTTTTGGTGCTGGCAGAGTTTTGCTCAGGAGAGAGCAGAGAGGTTTGAGCAAGGCTCAGCCATGCCAGAGCCCCGCTGTGCTCGGGGGCTTCCCAGACTGGCACCCACTGGAATTCTGCACGGAAAACGGACTCGGCAGAACGGAGTTTTCTACCCCAAATCAGCCAGAAAGGCACCCGGGCCCTACAGGAAGGGTTTTGCCGTGTTCTCCCGGGGAATCCTGTCAGAATTTTATGTTTTAAACCCCACTCCAGCCCAAACTGGAGATAATTCCCAGCATGGCTCAGCTGGCCGGGTCCCTCCCAGTGGGAAAACACAGCACGGATGAAGCTTTTTTCTACATGAAAATTTTTTTTCAAAAAAAGAAGAAATGATAATTATGCTGGGAGAACACTCATTTGCTTGTTAACTGAAATTTGAAGGGAAAACTTTAATGATGGTAGGAAGAAAATCAGATCTTCTTGTTAAAGTACGTTCCGAGAGAGCTCGTGCTGGACAGCACATTAAGCATCAAAGACTCATCAGTGATTCATAGAAGACTTTTTTTCTCAGTGACATGAATTATTTTCATGGGAAAAGATATGAAGATATCTTAGATGAAGAAGAGGAGTGAAGACTTTTTTATTTCTCTGCTTGGGAAAGAAATGGTGTACAAATAAACCTTCCATTTAAAGGCCATTTGAAAAACAACCCACAAACTTATATTTATTTTTCGTTCTGTTAGCACAGAAAAATAGGTTCTAATCCCTCAAATTCAACTTGGAATTGCAAATTGGTTGACATGTTTGCAACTAAGCTGTGGGAAAATGGATATACAGCGCGGGTTGGTTTGTATTTTTCCTTAGTAACTCCTTGCTTAGAGGATGGAGCACATTTATCCCGGGCTGGGTGGGACCTGCTCCCAGCTCCCAGTGCTGCTCCTGCTGCCCTGGGGTGCTGTTAATCCCTCCTTGATTTATAGGTACTTATCACCTATTGATAAGAGTCCAGCTAAACCCAACAGTGCTGGAATAATAATATTATTGTTGCTAATAATCCCCTTTCTGAGGCAGGATCTCGCACTGGTAATTAGGCATGACATAAATAAATTAAGCCTCCCTTCACAGCAGCGTTTGCTGGAGGTTCTCTCACAAAGAGGGACACTGAGGCAAGGAGAGTTAATCTGCTTCCATTTGCACACTCCTCATCCCGGAATAATTCCCTTGCGGCCCCTGACGTGCTCCGGAAGGCGCAGGAGGCGCGCGTTCCGTCAGCCCCATTTGGGCGGGAAGGGAGCACGGGCAAAATGCATTTCCACGGGAGATTCCACAGCCCAGAGCTGCGTGAGGGTGCTGGGATTCAAGCCTTGCCTTTTCCCAGGGGATTCTCCCTGCCTCCCAGCCCTTGTTCCCCGGCTCGTCTCTCGGCCGTGCCGCTCCGGAGCCGCTCCGCTCGCAGATCTCCGAGGAGGATGGGAACAATTACTGTAATGCAAATAATAACTCCGGGATGCTAATGAAGGATACAATTAAAGGCAGCCGAGCATTTATCCCTGGAAACATCCCCATAGATCCCAGGAGCCAGCTCAGATGAGCAGGGGACCCTGCAGGCCATGCTCCGGGTCGGGCTGTGCCGTGATGGAAGCTCGGGGTGGTGGGAAGGGCTCTTCTGCCAAACCAAATATCCGCCTTTAATTCATTTACTGCCGTTCAGAGGGAAGCACAGAGGAAACGGGACCAGCAAATGTCGGACACAAAGGTCTTGAATGCCATCCCCTATCAGAGGTGCCCTGTGCCAGGGGCTGTGGGTGCTGTGGCTGTGCCACCCTCGGTCCATCACCAAACGTCCCCGCGCCCTTTCCCCACCATCCATCGCCCAGCGACAAATCCATCACTTCATTCCCTGGAATGTCCATCCTGCTGCTCCCTGAGGCCTGAACTGAGGAGGTGTGAGCTCCTGAGAGGAGAGAACCCTCCCCAAATCTCTGCTCCCCTCCTCCTGCTTTAGGAAGTGCCAGGAATTCCTCGGAGGGCGATTTCTCCCTGCCAGCTCCTCTCCCCCTCGCCAGCCCTCAGCTCTCCTCCCACCCAGGAGTTATTAGATGACATAACACTCGCTTTGCTGAAATATATTATTCAAACTGAGTGGCTTAAAATTGAAATGCTCCCATGGTCATGAACCCTGGCTGCAGTTAAAAATAAATCCCTTTATCCGCGCTGCATCCTCGGCTCCGCATTTTCCACCAAAAGTCCTTTAAAATACTCCGGACTCGGAGCTTGAACGAGATCAAATGTGACTTTTTAAAAATAGGATGCCTGCTCCTCTCCCTTTGCCTCCTTGGGCCGACAATGGGAGATAAATTTGCTCGGCAGGCCCCCTTTGTGGGCCGTGCTGCCGAGGCAATTTGCAGTTTGCTGTGGAAAAGGCATCTCACGCCACATTTATCACCCCCCGCCGCCGGCTACAATCCAGCCCCTCGGAGCCGCCGAGCAGAGGTGCCGAGCACGGCTCCCGCATTATTATTCCACATAATAATGGGTGTTCAGGGAAGCAGGAGACAAATATAGAGCCTATTCCAGAAAGGCTCAGCTGAGGAACGGAGGTGGAGAGCCGGGGGGTGGGCTGGAGGGAGGCAAGGCAGACGGGAGGGAGGGGAGTGGGGGCAAAATGAATAAATACGTTCAGCAGATGAGGCCTTCCCCCGGCACTGCTTCTGCCTCGGCTCACAGAGCTGGATGCCATCGTCCCCCAGCCAGAGCTGCCCACGAGGACACAGAAATCCTCAGCGGTGGCATCGGGGATTGCTGGCAGAGGTGTTCCCTGCCTTCCTCCCGGGGATGCCCCTCTGCCCGATTCCCGTCTCTGCAGAGGTGACGTTGCTCAGCCAGGTGCCACCCGAGCGGCTTAAAATAAGGGCTTGAACTGGGAACAATAAAATATAACAACAAAATAACAAAAATGCCCGGTCACATTAGAGGTCGAGGCACTGAAGTTAATTACCAGCCCATGGGCACAAGGGAGGTCACCGAGGAATCCGAAATTCTGTGGTTTAACCCTTGGAATTTGGCCTCCATCTCCCATATACTCATGGATCTATTTCCACTACTGTAAACTAAAAGCTAATCCATCCTGTAGAGGAGGCAGAAAAAGCTGTAGAGCAGATTATAAACAGATTTAGATGATCAGAGGACAGTTCTGTGCTTTTATATGGTTATTTTTTAAGGTTTAAAATCAAAAGAGAGATAACTTTGCCAACGAGAGCTCGCAGGCAGATACTCCTTTATCTTGCCATCCTACACACTCCCAACCCAGAGCTTTGCTGGAAATCTTTGCTGAGTATTTTGGGTAGCAAATGCCTGGTGAGGAGACATTCTGAGCATGTCAAGTGGAGGAATTTTTCTCACATGCCTAAAAAAAAAAGTAACATTTCTCTCATGTTTTCTGAATTTCACATCTGTGAGCGTTTTATTTTTTGAGGGTTTTATTTTTTTCAGTGCAAGAATGAAACACAGGCTCCTGCCTGAAGATGTGGGGTTTGATCCTGGGATTGCTTCGTCTCGGGGCCCTGCCAGTGTCCCTGCCTGACACTTGTCATTACCATTCCTCTCCATCCCCCTTCCCCTCCCTGTCAGCTCCTCCAGTCATGTCAATACTCATTTTTCTTTGCCACAGTAAGTTGGTTAATCAGACCTCTGAAAGCAAACTTTCAGCTGGGTATTTGTATGCAGGCCCTCGACAGAAATGCAGATTTAAGGAGGCAGCCATATGCAGGCGTGAAGGGAGCAGCTGTTGTACAATCAGGGGTAATTTAAAAGAGAGGGGGAAGGTGAGGGAAGGACGACACGAATCCAAAGTCAAGGATTTTTTGTTGTCGCTGCAAACACAAAAATGATGTTTTACTTCACACCTCCCGGCCCCTTGGAGAAAACACCGCTTGTCTTCTGGGTCACTGCCACCAAACGCCACCTCTCTGCTCCCAGATGTCATTTCAGAGCTGTGCTGTTGCTTCCTGCGCTGAACAGAGAATTCATCCCCCATGTTTTTCGTCTTCCAGCCTTTTTGGAAGATAGAGAATTCCTAAAGTTCATCCAGTTCCAACCCCTGCCACAGGCGGGGATCCCCTCTCTGCACAGGCTGCTCAGAAAGGCAGAACTCCCTGGGAGTTGCTGGGTCTCTGTTTCCTTGGCCAGGCAAACCCAGCAGAAACAGGACCAATTCCTGTGGAACCTATGGATCAGCAGGTCAGGATGAGGTGAGGGGCAGAGCTTCGGGCTGGCTCCACACCCAGCAGCCAGGACTTTACCTCCCCACTACTTTCAGAGCTGCCAGCCTTCCACATCCACAGAGATCAAGTTTTGCCTTCACTCATTGGAAAAGGATCGAGAAAGGAAAATAAAAGTAATTTTTTTTTTT
>VZTE01002021.1:879355-1001234 GCA_013397775.1 Eulacestoma nigropectus | reverse complement strand
TTTTGCAATTCAATGCAATCCTAATCAATTGTGACAGGACCTAGAGAATATTTTCACGGTGCCAATTACTTAAAGGGCAAAGATGCCACAATGCCATTAAAGGAACAGCTCCAGCAGCTCTCGGGGACATGGCAGAACAAGGTACTAAATGTTGTTCCACTCGTTCCATGAAATAAAGGATTGGGTCATTAACCTTACCAATGTCAATGTGTTGTCACTATCAAATTCAGCTAAATGAGTGTCCAAGGTAATGGTGAGGAGCTCACTTCCCACCGTGCAGTGCATGAATACATTACTGGCTGCTAATGATGAGGGGCTGAGTGAGGAACTGGGAGCTGAGCCACAGCTGGGGATGGAAGGGAGAGGGGCAGCCTGGACGGGACAGCAGAGCTCCAGGGGGACGGCTGGGTGGCCACCAGAGGATTTATGCACTCACACATGCACTTTGCAGTCCATGAAATGACTAAATAGGAAATTTATGGGAGCAAACTCCAGCGCTGTAAACACGCATTACAGGAGCAAATGTTTGCAAACTTCCTTCGGAGCAGGGTTTCAGCTCGGGATATAAATATCCCTGACAAGCTGCCTGTGCATCCTCGCCGTGAGAGTCACCTTCTTCCAGCTCTCCTAAAAAAACTGCATCTGCAGAGCTGAGGGGGGACCCTGTTCTGCTGGGAAGGGAAGGGGGAAGACTCCAACATCCTCCTGTGCCCCCGGGAGGGGGATGCTCTGGGATCTGGTGCATCCCAGTGCCAAGGAATCGATTCAGGGATGGCTGCCGCTCGATAACTCCCTGGCACTGATGTGTGTGGAGAGGGGAAAAACATTTCTGAGGAAAATGAACACTGCTCCAAAGAGAAAAACATTGGCACTGAGAAAAAAAATGATCAAAATACTCGGCCACTGTAAGATTTCAGTATTTTCAGGTAAAAGGAGAAGGAAAGGAAATGTTCCTTTCCTGATCCTTCATGGGAGCAGGGATAACAGTGTGGGTATAGCACAGGATCATTGGAAGTTTGGGGTTGGAAAGGACCTTAAAGCCACCCCTGCCATGGCAGGGACACCCTCCACCACCCCAGGCTGCTCCAGCCCCATCCAACCCGGCCTTGAACAATTCCAGGGATGTAGCCAGAGTTTCCCACAGCAGATGTCCTTCAATTCTTGCAATCCTATTCCAATTTTCTGATGAAATGGAAGGCGGAAAATAACACAGATTTAAGATATGCAGAGGTGGAAAAAACCACCAGGATACCGGGCAGCACTGCCATCGTTCCTGGGCCAGCTTCTATTTCATAATTAATAACTTAAATGGGGTAATTTAAAATTGTTAATTCTTTTCACAGAGTCTGCACGAGCTCAGGTGATGTCAGACGCTGTCACCAGGAAGGTTAAATACTCCTGGTAGTTGCTAATTACCTAATCACTATTGCTATCTCGTATTAATTCTGCCCGAAGCGCAGATCGCGTTCTGCCTGAGCAGGGCTGCTGGAGAAGGGGCTGCACAGAAACCCTCGTTGGTCGCATTCATCTAAAGGAGAGGACAAAGCCCCTGCTCAGGGTGCTTGTCCCCAGCGTTGGGTGAGCCTGAGGAGCAGCAAGAGGATTTAGGGATACAGGAATGGCTTTGAAGTGCCAGAGGGCAGGGATAGGGGGGATTTTGGGAAGGAATTGTTCCCTGTGAGGGCGGGGAGGCCCTGGCACAGGGTGCCCAGAGAAGCTGTGGCTGCCCCAGCCCTGGAAGTGGGAGCCTGTTCCAGCATTTGACAACACTTCCTGTTAAGAAATTGTTCCTAACGTCCAATCTAAACCTCCCCTGGAGCGATGTGAGGCCCAGAATGCTGGGGTTTGCTGAAATCCCCGTGGATCAGCTCCTCCTGGGCTGTCTCACACGCGCCTGTGCCCTGGGCATGGAAGGGGACATTTGCTCTCCAAAACAGAGCTGCTCTTCCACCATCCACAGCCACAGGCAGCCACCCTGTGACGGGGAAGTTCTGGGAGCAGCTGGGTTTGTGTCCCACTGCCCTTCCCTGGGCTGGAATCAGCTCCAGGCGATGTCCCCGTCCTGTCAGACCTCGTGGAGAGTGGCAGATGCCTCATGGACACACAACTCCAGATTTCCATCTCTTAGGGAGCTGCCGGGAGCACTTCCAAGGCAGGGAGAGTTTATGGCTGTTTTTAGTGCTGTGCTATTAATCTTTACATTTGATTCAAAGTGTGTATTAGGGGATGGCAGCTACGGAGCTGCAACCTTTTGAAATGCTAATTGTCAACCCAAAGTTTAGAGCGACTCTTTCAAAGCAAAGTTGCCACCATTTGGAGGCTGTGCTCTAAATGCAAGAGCTCAATTATCTGGAGTGTCAAACTTCTGACACCTTTGCTGATCCATAAAAACAAGGGAGATTAAAGAGTTTTCTGGAGGAGAATCTCATTTTTATGCTCAAGGTTATTTACTGAATTATACATTGTGGCCAATCCCAAATCCAGCTCAATGCTCAGGTGTATAAATACATATTTATGGTTACCTGGAGCACCCCAGTGAGGGGACAGCAGGAAGTGTGTACAAACACCCCCAGTGTTTTACTGGATTTTTCCAAGCCAAGATTCTGTTTTCAAGACTTTGGGAAGAGGAGCACTGGTGACTCTTTTCTGACTGTCTTTTTAGAGACAACAAAGCTTTTCCTTTATTGTTGCCTTGATTTTCTCTGCTGTTAGTGCATGGAAGAGCCCAGGAGTTTCTTAGGGGACAGAATCTGAGAGTTATGTAAAAGATGAAAGATGTGGCATGGAAATGCAGTTTTGGTGGGGATTTGCATTTGCAATTCAAGGTTCTGAGGAGCTGTGGCTGCTGTGTCTCCCGAGAGCAGAGGAGGAGATTGTGGGGATGAGTTTTGCTGGTTCTGCACCAGAAACTGCAGCTCCCTGTGCACGACCAGGGACAGCTCCAGCCAAACCCTCCTCGCCTCCCAGTGCTGGAGAAGCAAAGCCTTGACAGCTTAAAGAGAAGCCCTTATCAGGGAATGTGAAGTGGAAAAGGTCTATCTCAAAACATCCTGCACAGGGCCTGAGTGCAGCTTAAATCCCACTGGTACGGAGGGTGTGATGGCAAATACGAACTGACAGCATCCTGCTCTGCAGGGAGCAGCTCCTGAGCACCCTGGCTGCTCCTGGTGCCACCAGCTCCAGCCCGACCGGGACCCTGAGCTGTGCTGTGCTGACAGCCTGTGCTGGCTGTCCCGGCCCTCCTGAGCTTCGGGGGCTCCCTCAAAGCTGGAATATTCTTGTTCTCCTTTGACTCTTGGCCCAGGATTCCAGCTGAGGAGCAGCCAGCTGAATTCCAGCTGGATGACAAGGTTTGGCTCGACTTGATTTGACTTGTTTCAGAGAACACAGTGTGTTGTCCTGATGCAAGGGAGTATGGCAGGAAACAGCTGGGGCCTTTGCGAGAGGAAACGCTCCTCTTTTGTCACATCCAGGGGATCCAGCTTCGTTAGTTCTCCCGGCTCAGGAGTCCTGCAGCTGAATAAAGATTCAGCCACAGCTTTATTGGCCTTTATCATCAATAGCTCTTTCCTTAATGGTGTCTTTAAGGCGTTTTTATCCTACTTGAAAAAGGACCGAAGGTGTCCTTCTCCCCGTCCTTTCCGAGTCCCTCCTCTGAAGCTCCCAAACAAGGTCAAATGTCAGTGCCAGCTTTCAGCTCTAACTAACTCTGAGCCTCAGCCTGTTCCCTTCGCTTCCCCCACTCCTGACTCCCATTCTGGAGAGCCCCGAGGAGGAGCCAGGGGTGATTTCATCCCGCTGGGGGGAAAAGCTGCATTCCCACGTCTCCCAGCCCTGCCCAAAGTCACCTCTGCAGCAGCCACACGCCCCAGCGAGGAGGGAGGAGAGCCAGGTACATTTAGAATTTAAAGCTCCTCAGGTTTCAAAAGGAATCATCATAATTTCATGGGGAACTCGGGAGTTCCAAGCAGAACACGAAGCTGCAGTTTCCAAGGAAAGCTGAAAGTTTTCACCAGGCTGCACAGCGGATTAGCAAAGTGCCTCCCTCTCTGTTTTAAAATGCACAAACAGGGCTGAGAGGCAGCACTGAACAGCTCCAAGATTGCCAAGGAGTGCAATAAATCAGCTCTGAACAAGTGAAGGACTTGAGCCCTTGGCATAGATAATTTTATATAAAAAAAATCCCCTGAGGCTGTTCTGGAGCCAAGGCAGCAGAAGGACACGGAATGGGCACGGACACAGGGCCTGGAGAGCCAGGCTGGACCGCTCCCAGGTGGATCACCTGCCTCACAGACCCAATCCGGGCTCAGGATGCCCCTCTGGAACCCCAGGGATGCTCCTGGTCCAGGACAGGGCTCCAAAGGGAGCAGGACTGGGCAGGGGCAGGGAGGGAAGGCTGGGCCCGGCGTGTGGCTGGGAGCTGTTCCAGGCTGGACACCTCGGCAAGGAGCATTGATTTCAGATTAAACCACTGCCCTTGGCCTGGATCAAACCCCTCCCAGCCTCTGGGCACGACCCCCAGGAGGGAGCTGAGCCCCCAGTTTTGGCACCCATGGCCAAAGGGGTTCAGGCTGCGATCCAGCTGCAGCTCCTGGGGTGTTCCAGGGCATTTAACAGCTCCTAAACATGGAGAAAAGGGACAGCACAGCCCCTGCTGCACTCTCCATCGGCCCTGCTGGCCCCTGCAGGCACTGGGAGGCCACAGCGAGGCCACCCCAAAGCTCCTCTTCCCCAGGCTGGGCAATCCCAGGGGCTCAGGGATCCCAGGGCCAGCTCTGCCCTGGCCCCGGGGATTCTCCAGTGCCTCCTCTGCAAAGGGCACTCCAAGAACCTCACACTCGGCACAGAATTCGGTGGGAGCTGTGACAAAAGGCACCACGGAAAACCAGGGGACGAAGGAACAGAACACTGAAATGAAGCTCATGGCAGAAAGGAGCCTAAGGAGCTGTTGTGATGCTTTAAGATCTAATCCATCACCTTTTCTTCTTGCTGGCCTTTTACATTTTTCTTTTTTGCCTTTTTTTTTCCTTTTTTTTTCTTTTTCTTTTTTTTTTTACAGGGCAATTTCATAAAAATAGATTTGGCTCTCGGACGTTGGTGCCGTGGGGAAAAGCAGATAAAAGGCAACAATGCAACTAATGGAAATAAACTTTGCAGCATTAACTGGTCAGGAGCACAGGAGAAACCCCCAGCTGGCAGGGAAATGATGTCATCTTTTTATTTTTTACTTCTTTTTTTTTCCCCCCTCTGGCATATCAATGCATAAAACTCAGATGTGAGGACACAGGTTTCCAGGGGACAGATAAGAAAGACAAAATGAGTCATTTCAGAGCAAAGACTTGTGCTGCACCTCCTGCCTGACTTCTCCTGCTAAATCAAGTGCCAGATGTTGCTGCAGCTCAGGTTGGTCTCTGCAGCTCGGGGGGATTGTGCCTCTCACCAGGGAGTGCAGAGACCCCCAGACCTGAGGAGCAAAATCAACGCGTTCAATAGGGATTAAAACCAACCCAGAAATCCCCCTCATTTTGGATTTACTGGGTCACATTTCCAGATTTATGTGGGGCATCTTTATCGACTTCAGAGCATTTTCACCTTGTGCCTCCAGAGAGGATTTTCTGTCTCTGCCTTCCCGCAGCAGCCCCGGCCTGTTCAGCACAGGGAGGGCAGGGAGGTTAATCTGGGAAGGAAGAGAAAAGAGAAATGCTGGGGGGGTTCAGCCACCTGAGGTCACTCCATGAGACAGAGATTTGTGTTCCCTGTCCTTTTCCCAGAGCCCAGCCATCCTTCCCTTGCCCGTGTTGCCAAACACACCCTGGGACATAAAATACACATTAATGATCAGTGGCTCAAGCCGAGCTGCTGTTAATTAGCAGGTACGTGGTGCCCTGGCTATCAAAGTGCTCTCCTGATATCGAATGATTGAACCTTGCAGTGTTTTCCTTGTGATGAATCAGGGGGAGTTATCCCACAGGGGGTCTGAGGCAGATGGGATGGGGCATGGAGGGGTGAGATTTCCAAGCTTTCCTCACTCCTGATTTTCACTAGGAAACAAAAATACTTCAGGCTGTGCTGGAACAGGGCTGGGGTCTGCGATGGCCTCGCCTGTCTGTGTGTCCGTCCCTCTGCCTGCCCTTCCTGCCCTCCCCACAAGCAGCGGCTCCCACCTCCAGCCAGGAAAGGAATTCAGAGAGTGGGAGGAGAGGAAAAAATCCTCTTTGTCAGGGCTAGATTTGATATAAAGCTGCAGGACTGAGAGTCAGCTCGCTGTGCTCCAGCAGGGCTGTCAGCAGTGGACAACTTCACCCAGGAAAATCAGGAAAATGCCCTCCTGTAGCTCCACATCTCCCACTGACCCAGGTCCTGACAGGAGGAACAAGCTCTCATTAAGGCAAGATTGCTGCTTGGGACACGGCAGTGGTGAAGGACGAAGGAAATCAAAGCCTTGCTGCTCACAGTTATTAGCACCAATCCAGATGTCTCGAAATTATTTTTTCAGCCACAATAGATAATTTTTGAATGATGTGCCTAACAAGGGCGACTGCCGCAGCCAGAGGAAGCCATCTATTAAACGGACAAGTATATCTTCAATTCCTTCAAAACAGAACAGGCTTTAATCAGATCTTCAAAGCCAGGACAGGAATGTTCCATCTTTCAGGAGTGCCTGCAGAGGGGACGGTGGCAGAGGGGTCTGACACGAGCCTGTGCTGAGCTCAGAACCTCTGCCGCGAGCTGGAGAGCAGGGTCTGACACTCACTGGTGTTTTCTGCCCCAGCAAGGACTGAACTCTGCCCGTCAGAGCCACAAACCTGGGGCTGCTGCAGCACAGAGGTCCCAGAGGAATTAAAGGAGCTCATCCCCGAGCACATCCCTTCCCCCTGGATGCTCAGCTTCAGGCACAGCTCGAGCTTTCCCTGCTCTGTCCCGAAATTCCTAAATGCCACAGATCTTTGCTAGGTCAGATCCCGAATGATGACTGAGGTTCCCACGACACCCCAAGCACCCAGGGGTGTCACCAGGACCCAGGGATGGCAGCAGAACCCAGGGACGTCACCAGGACCCAGGGATGGCACCAGGACCCAGGGATGGCACCAGGACCCAGGGATGGCACCAGGACAGAGCTGGTTTCTTGGCACGAGGACCAACCCATGCAGGAGGGACCTGTTGAACCCAAGCTATAATTTCCCCCACAAAAAATGTGTTGTTTGGCCTCTCCCCTCCCAGGTAAACGATGCTGCTGGAGTGGAAGCGAGCACCAAGACCTTCAGAGAGGAGGGCTGGGAGCTGCTGGGTGTTTTCCCCAGTGTGGAACAGTTTGCAGGAAAGGGGCCTGGGGCTGTCTGAGGGACCACGAGGGACCATCTCCCTCAGGGCTGGCGCTGGGCTGGCACCGGGCAGCTGCAGGGGGCACGGGGACACGGCACAGGGAGCCACGGGGAGGGGGCCCAGGGCTTTGTCCTCCCAAACCCCACCAGGGGAGGTTCCCCCTGCCTGGGTGGGCTCCTCACGGCCAGCTCGGAGCCCTGCTGGCATCCCCCAGCCCCGCTGTGCCTCGTGGGGCACCACAGTCACTCATCAACAGCAATTATTCAAGGGTGCCCCGGGCTAGAACAGTGGATTTAAACACAGAGCAGCGAGCGGGGGTCAGAGTCTGCGGGACTTCCTTTGTCATTTCCTTCAGCTCTCCTCTTGAAAAATGCATTTTTGGGCTGCTGAGGGTTCCCGGCTGCCTGCGCAGGCCCTGGCGCTCGGTGCCCCCGGCCTGAGGTCAGCAGAGACCCCGGCACGGCCTCCCCTTCCCCAGACCCTCTGGGAATCCACACCTGGGCACCCCCTCTGTGCTGGGAGCGGGGCATCCCCTCCCCGTTGCCGTGGGGTTGTATCCAGGGGCATTCCCGGTGCCTGGGAAGCAGGCAGGGAACAGCAGCGTGTCCCACAGGCACCCAGGGGCTCCTGGACTCCAGCTCAGCCGAGCCAAATCTCTTTGCTTCCCAACATTTCCAATGCTCCCTCCTTCCCTCCCAAACACTCCCTGTGGGACAGAGGGTGAGAAAGTCTTGGAGGCACTAAAAGCTCATTTTTTTCCTTCCCTGGTGGACATCAACCCCCTGAGGAGCCCATCGAACTGAGAATATCAAACCAGGGCTGCAGCACCCTGCAGAGCCCGGTGCCGCAGGGCTGCATCCAACCCTGGAACTGAAACATTTAACAAGAAATCACTTCCTGATTAACAGGACGATCATGTCATCCTGCAGATAATTCCTTGGCTTTGCAGGAGGATGGCCTGGAATCCCTTTCCAGGAAAAACAGCCACAGCACCACAGAGTCCTCCCCAGGGATGAAGTTTGTCCCTCCTCCCTCATCCCCCCGCTCCCCTGTGGTCCCCTGACTACAGCTTCAGTCATTAGCTATCGAATTAGTCCTGGCTGCACTCTGCAGCAATGCTTATTTGGGCCTGCAGGCAATCCCCTCACCTTTTAAATGCTACTGGGGGGTGCTTGGAATCCCTTTTCTTTTCTTTTTCTTTTTCTTTTTTTTAATAAAACCAATTTCAGTTAATTTAATTATAGCTGGGATTTAATGTTTAAAAGCCATCAGCTTAATAAGTGCCAGGGATGTGTATCATTGTTATCAGCATCTTTGAAAACTGCTGAACAATGTCTGTGCCATTTAGGGGATGCACAGATGGGGCCGGGGGACAGCTCCGTGCAGCTGCCTCCCCTCCCGGTCCCAGAGGCACTTCCAGGCTCTCCAGCCCGTGTTCCTGCATCCCCCAGGCTGGCTCCCCCATCCCAGGGGCGGCTGTGGCCTGTGGAGCTCAGGGATTTGCCCCCACCTGCCCCTGTGAGCCTGCCCAGTGCTCAGACCCACGTCACTCCTCTGAAGGTCAGCCCAGCCCAGCGACATTTCCATCTATTCTGAGCCAAAAGTTCGTGTGTGAACGTGGCTGAGCTTCATCCTGAGACCTGGAGCCACGGGAGCGTGTGCCCGGGGAGGAAAGTGTGTGTGCCCACAGCAGCTGGCACCAGGGCACCCAGAACCCCCTCCAGATCCTTTCCTGACTCCAGGGCTGGTGTGGGATGTGCTGGCCCTCACCTGAGAGGATCAGTGTTGATCTCTGGCCCCCTGTTGTGGAGCAGCTGCTTCCCAGATCCCTGCTGAGCCATTCTTCCTCGGGAAAAGTGGGTCTGATTCTCATTTACGCCAAAGTCAGGAATCCTCAGCTCCTGGCCAGCCAGAGGAGTCTGCAAACACCTCCAAGCCCTTTCGGGGACTGGCTGAAGCTTTGCCAGCACTCGATTCCCTCCCCCTGAACACACACACAGAACTCTCACTGCCTGCTCAGGGGGTTCCTGCTGCTCTGCCAAGGGGGAAATCTCTGCCCGGGGTGGAAATCTCTGACCAAAAGGGAATTCTCTGCCCAAGGTGCAAATCTCTGCCCAGGGTGGAAATCCCTGCCCAAGGTGCAAGGCACAGCCCAGCCCAGCTCTGAGCCCAGGAAGAGCCTCGGTGCACAAATGGCTCTGCTGAGAATAACAAATTATCATCTTATCTCCACTGATGCTGCATTTTATTGCTTCTTAATATTTTTCCTGGGCTGTCCATGGCCTTTTATCATCTCTCCTGCACTTGATCACAGCTTTATGGCCCTGCTGTTCCCTCCTCATTTTTTTTACCCTCTGTCTTATTGGTCTCTATTTCTCCCATCCAAACAAAGGCTTTTTGCAGGCACCTCATCCCAGCCTGGCTGCAGATATTCCTCAAGGTTCAGTTGCTTTCTGCATTGTTATTTGCAATTTATCTGATTCCAAAACCTGACATTATTCTTGCCTGTGATATACAGTTGCCTGGCTCTCGCTAACCATGTGCAAACACATTATTCTGCATTGACAAATTTTATTTATTTATTTAGCTGCCCTCCCCAGTTCAGAGCAGCATTCACTGAATTACGGATTTTGATGTCTGCAAATCATAACCCCATCACACAGATAAGACAGAATTCATTACTGCAGGCCCTGCCATCGCATGGAGGAATTTAGGTCAGACTGCTTCGTCCTTGGAGAGCATCCCTGGGTTTCAAACTCACCCTGTACAAGTTCTGTCTGCAACACCAGGGACACCTTCCACTGTCCCAGGCTGCTCCGAGCCCCGTCCAGCCTGGCCTTGGGCACTGCCAGGGATCCAGGGGCAGCCACAGCTTCTCTGGGCACCCTGTGCCAGGGCCTCCCCACCCTCACAGGGAGGAATTCCTTCCCAATATCCCATCCAAACCTGTTCTCTGTCAGAGCCATCCAATGGTACCAAGGTCACCTTCCAGCTTCTGTTCCCCTTGAACTGGTGACCTTGAGGAGAAAGACACTGTCCAACCCTTGGGCTGCTCAGTCATGGACTGATGACAGATTTGTCCCTCCCTGTCCAGGGCTGCTGTGTGTTAACCAGCCAGGGAGTCCTGTCCAGGAGAGCCCTGCACTGCAGGGAGGGAGCAGCTCCCTTACAGGGGACGTAAAACATTTTTCAGTTAGAATTCAGCCAACGACACAAATTTAGATTATCACCAAGAACTACCGAGCACGAAGCAAGGAAAATAAATCACAATGCAGCTGCTTAGTGAAGGAAGGGGCGAGAATTTGGTGCTGGTGCCGCAGTTTCCTTGGGCTACATCCCATATTTTACTCGTTATGAGCTTCCGAAGGGAAGTTTGAGGACTGAAGGTCCATTTGCAAAGTGACTTCAAGCAGGGTCGTGCTCCTTCTGTCCACTGGCTGTGCCCCTGTCTGGATTGTCTGTGTTGGGCCCCTGTTACACTGGAGCTGTTGGCAGGTTTCAGCAGCAGGGCAGAAAATGCAGGGAAATTCAGCAGGGAAGGGATGTAATTAATTTACGCCAGCTAAAAACCTGGCTTAAAAATTAGGGAATATGAGCAGCAATGAGGAATCCTCTCTATCTTCCTACAGCCACTGTAAGAAGAGCTGGTTTTCATTTTTTTACAGGGATAAGTCGGGTTAGCTCTGAACCCACTGGGTCAGACCATCCTGCAGCCCACACACAGATCTTTCAGTAGAAGGTGCAAAACAATGTCAGAGCAAGTAATTGCTCAAGAGAACTTCTGTAGAACTGAGCCTAACTCCTCACAGAACCGCTCACAAGACACATCACCTCTTGGGGTTTTTAACACCCAGAACCTGGGGAAAAATGCGTTATCTTTCCATTTTTAAAAGTAAATTATAAATTTATTTGTTATTTAAATTACAGAAATTTATTTAAATTCTAGAAATTCATTTAAATTATATGAATTCATAAATTGTTTTAATACGTTTTTTATATCCTGCATCCAGGGGCAATCCACGGAGTGACTCTGCTGGAACAGGCAAGGGTCAGGGTGACGCTGATGGGCAGCAGTCCTGGGGCTCAGGCTGGGTGTGAATCCTTGGATCAGGGTGGGAATGGGGCACGAGGGAAAGGGGATCAGGTGGTGGACAGGGCAGAGCGACCCAGGGACCGAGTGGCCCTGCAACCTCTGGTGGCTCCCAAGAACCCCCCCACCACTTGATGCTCTCTGGTTTATGATGCAAGAGCCTGCTCACAAATTTGCATTTCCTGTGACAGCAGCAAATGTACTTAAAGCAAAGCCAAGCCCACAAACAGCTCCCTGCCTCGGTTCTGAGCGATTTCACTTTACAGCTTCGAGGGGATAAATCCAGAGCAGAGCCAGTCCCGCACGGCAAGGGAGGAATGATCTTTCCGGAGTCTCAGGAGCAGCTAATTGGTGTCTAACCTAAATCATAAAGAGCCCTGTAATTATACTGCTCAGAATTAACACAGAGGGCTTCTAAAAAAGTCCATTTTTTAAGTTAATTTACACGATTCCGAGACCTGTCGCTTTATTCCGAGCAATAAAAGCGGGGATGCTCCGTTCAGCCCCGCGTCCTGTTCGCTCAGACAGGGCCTGTGCCAGCTGCAGCAGCACAAAAAGCAGTTTTCAATTTATTTTTATGGCCCCTCTCTAAAAGCATTCCATTACAGGAATATTACAGAGGATGAAGTTTCCGAGCACCACGGGCAGTTTATTTGCTTGTTTTGCTGGGATGGGATAAACAGGGACTGGCAGGAAATGTTCCAGCTCCGAGGGCTGAGTTCAAGGGTCGAGCCCTCTTTGCTCAGGGCTCCCCAGTTCTCCTTCCCCAAGGGGGTTTTTAGAGACAGACTGGGCTGAAACGTCACTTTTGGTGTTGTTGTACACAGGGGTTTTGGGACATGAAATGGGATTTTTCAGTCAGTTAGGAAAATTTAGAGAAGGTCTAGCATGGGGCGTGGCCAGCAAAATAATCACAGTGAAAGGAATTTTGGTTGTGCTGTTTAAATAAATTTGAAAAAACCAAACAAACAACAAAACAAACAAATAAATAAATAAACAAAAGTATTGGGGAAAAAGTTTCACTGTAAGTGAAGCTCTGAATTTGCAGCTGGCAAATAAAGCCATGTATTTTAACCAATTATTTTATGGCATCTGAGCCTTCAATAATCCAGCAAGCTTGGACAGGAATTACACAGCTGTGTTCTTAAATAAACCAGCAAGCTTGGACAGGAGTTCCAAACCTGTGTTCTTACCCCAGTTTACAAGATGTCCCTGGAATACCTGACCTGGTAGACTACAAAATTTCCAACTACTAAACTTGGAGCCAAAGAAAATATACAAAAGAATTCTTTTTGAAAGCCCATTTCTGGCTGTTTCTCCAAGTGGTTACGTGAAGTGCAGGATCAGAGCTCGCCCACTGTCCTGGCCAAATTGGAAAGTTACACTCAGAGTAATTGCCACCCAATAAAGAAAAGAAATAAAAATATACAGCCAGGTCCTCCTTTCCAGGTCTGTACACTCCTCCATGAACAAATCTTTCCCCTGTGCTGTTGCACTGAACAATTTGATATTTTATTGCTTTTAGGGTTAGAAATTCCCTCACTATATTATGGACTCGAGGACAAAAATGGAAGAAAAGATTTGTGTCTTCTTTGGACAGTAAAGCCAGCAAATCTCTTCCAGTGCTTGGTTAGAAAATACAATTAAGTAGACTGTAGTGGACTCTCTAGAAAGAAAATTGTCTGGATTGAGATGTGAACAGCCTAAAAGCCAAACGTGTGAAAATCAATCCTTCCCAGCGCTTTGGGATATGAGTGTTTGGGAAAAGTTCGCTCTGATTTTCCTGTGCCGTGTGTGTGTGTGTAATTCTTCAAGCAATCAATATAAATCCCTGAAATGAGAAACTGAAGCTCTCCAGGCCTGGCCCAGCTCACAGGTGAGGAGGGGTTGCTCAGGATTTCAGGCTGGCTGTCGGATCTCACCCTCAGAGTCCCCAGACGGTCCCTGAGGGACCGATTCCTGCAGCCTCCGTCCCTGCCCAGTGTCCCCCAGCACTGGGGGACCTTCAGGGCTGGCACCTCTGTCCCCAGGGCAGGATCCCCCAGTGCCACCCCTGCCCTGGGCAGGGACACCTTCCACTGTCCCGGGGTGGCCAACCCGGCCTTGGAACCTTCCAGGGATCCAGGGGCAGCCACAGCTGCTCTGGGAATTCCATTCCAGGGTCTCCCCACCCTCCTGGGGAACAATTCCTTTCCAATATCCCACCTAACCCTGCCGTCCTTCAGTTTACATATATCTCAAACCAGAAAAACAAGGATCTGTGGGTTCTGGGAGTGGGACACAGCGAGGACCAGGCTCCACAGGTGACATGCCAGCCCCACCAGCCCCTGATGTCAGTGACTCCCAGGCTGCTCTCTCACATCCCATTTTCCTGTTCTCCTTGTGAGCCCCTGGCACCACCAGCACCAGGAGCCTCCAGGCAGAGGTTTATATCCCTCTAAATATGGATAATGCTGAGGGATGTCAGGAATCCTGTCCTCAGGCTCCCACCTCCAGCAGGGCAGAGCCAGGGATCTCTCCATTCTGAGCCTGGACCTTTCAAGTTCAGGCTGCACTTGAGGCTGTGCTGCTCCAGTCAGATCCCATTTTATGAATCATCAGTTCAATAGATGTAAAAATCAATTACATTCTATCAGTGTGCCCTGCATCTTAACCGATGCCATCTTTCATCTTCCTAATGATCCAGAAGATCTGGAAATAATTAAAAATCACTCTTGAGGGGCCAACCTTGTCTTTCCTTTTTCTTTTGCGAAAGAGGAATTTCATCCTCCAGGGAGATGTGACATCCTGAGCCAGGGCAGCAGTGGTCTAATGAGGGGATTATTGCCAGGGGAAACGGAGTCTGCGCCTCAGCAGGAGGGGCTGCACTGACCCAGCCGCTCACTCCATGAATTCCGGGGGCCAGGGGCTTCCAAAACGCAAACCAAGGTGCTTTGATGGGAATTGTCAGACTGGCTGGGAGCTGTACTGAGTAGAAAGCACAGAACAGTGCAGGGATAACCCCATTCCAGAGGGCTGCTGCAACACCCTGGATTTCACCAGCACACCAGGAACGGGCTGCAGATTTGGGGTCAAATTGAATTTTATGCCTCACACTTCCCTCTTCTCACATTTCCAGTGAGATTGCCCTGATCCAAGACCAAAATTCCCATTAAATTCAGACTGTGGAAGCACTTCTGGAGCTCCTGGGTTACAACATGGTGCTGTCACCTGCACAAACCCCAAAGCCTGAACAGAGTGGCTTCCCTGAGCTCATTTTCCCATTGCCTGGATAACAAGCACAGCCCTGGAGCAGAGAGGACACTTACAAATAGCTGCTAGCCAAGAGCTGCTCTTTGATGCCAGCCAATAATGTCACGCTCCTCAGTCTTCCCAAATTCCAGTGATTAGCAGTGACCAGGCTCTGCTCTCCCCTGATGCATCACTTAACCCCCTAATCAGAAAATCCATCCCGTGCCTGCCCTGAGATTGATGGTGCCACATCAGACTGGGTTCTTCCAGCAGGCAGAGCCATCACAGCACAGTGAGCCCGTCCTGAGCACCCCTGCCCCGTGCCCAGCACGGGGGCACTGATATCAGCAATCCCACTGATAAGGCAGCAGCACAGCTCCGAGCCCACCACACTCAGGGCACACTAAGATGTCACAAATAGATAATTTAAATTTTTTTTGCAAGGAATAATTTCATTCATCATCCCAAAGCAGTGCTCTGCAGGGAGCAGAGGGAGCCGTGCCGGGGTCACTGGGATGAGGGGATGCCTTTTTCACCACTGGGGCTCCTGCAGGGCTTGGGATAGGGGGCAGGATCTGTACCCAGCCAGAGACCTCCTGAATTCCCAAACTGCCTCCCCCTGGACTGAACTCCTCCATCCCCTCATCCCAGCTGGGGCACGGAATTGGCGTTAATGCCAGAAAGGGGAAATCCCAGCGGAGCACCATGAAGGTGGCAGGGTAAGAACCTCTCTGAGCACGGAGATTAATTAAATGTGAGAGCTGCAGCACTTCCCAGCCGGGGAAATTTCACATGCCAAGGGAGCAGCCTGCGAAATATTCCCAGCGGTTTTATCTTCCTAGGCAGAAATGTGATTTAGTAGAAGAATTCTCCTTCATGAGAATATCCCTGGGCAGGATTTCTGGCTGGGATGGGGAAGCACTCAGAGAGTTCGTGGTCTGGATCAAACCTTGCCTGGGTGAATCAACACAGCTTCGTGCATTTTAATGCACACCTTTAATTTCATAGGAACGCTGGGCCAGTTCTTGTAGGAGTGGAACAACTGATTTATTTTCAGGTGAACTAAAAATCCAGGTGATTTCAGCTCCCCAAATATATTTTCTCCAGCAAGATAAGGAAAGATGAGCAGACCTGAGAAAGCAGTGGCTTGAAATCCTCCAGTGTTACTTTTAACTTGGATTTAAACCACTCTTGCTTTCTCTAAACTTCCAGAAATAAAATGGCATTGAAATGACAGCAAACCTCTCACTGATGTTTCCTAACAAACCACAGAATAAGTGGATTTGGCCTCAGCCATTTCTAGAAACTCTGCGTTTCCTAGACAAGCTCTGCTACGAAAAAAAGGAAAAAATCAATACATATTAGATTAGCTGCATTTCAATTTGGACTCAGCGTTTCAGACTTGGCCAGTTTTAGGCAGATTAAACTCCCAGTATTGGATCCCTCCCGAGTTTAAGGGTCATGGAGCTGACCCATGGATTAGGGAATGGAAAGGGCTGGAACACATCGTGGTTCCAGAGAGGAACTGCAATTGCAGCTCGGTTCAGAGCAGGG
Source organism: Eulacestoma nigropectus (assembly GCA_013397775.1). Classification (NCBI taxonomy): domain Eukaryota; kingdom Metazoa; phylum Chordata; class Aves; order Passeriformes; genus Eulacestoma; species Eulacestoma nigropectus. Next base: position 985,036 of record VZTE01002021.1, on the reverse strand, counting down.
ATGCACTCCATCAGCCACCTTCACCGAGTCATTCCTGCTCCCCATGTTTCACTTTCCTAACCTGGAAAGCGCTCCTTGCTCTCCCTGCAGGATGCACTGAAACCTTTCAATGAAGAGCAGCGAACTCTGCTCCTCCCAGCCTCATCTGTCCTGGGCTTCCCACCCCCTGCTCCTGAGCTCTCCTCATCCCCTGGCGCTCAGAAGGAAATGAGGCCAAGGCTTTATTCTCCAGTGGGCACGCTGTAATTAACAAAGGACTCGGTGAAGGGAACGTGGGGAGCAGAGCAGTGTTCTGGCGTTCTGTTCTGCCCGGCTCACCGGCTGTCACTGCCAGCAGGGCCCTTCCCTCCGCAGCCCTGCGCGCTCAGCAGGGCTTGGGGCGAGCAAAAACCACCCCGAAGTTCCCCCAAATGCTTCACTGAAATTTCTTTCCATTAAAACAAAGGAAGGGCAAGGCAGAGAGAGGCAGAAATGGCATTTCACAGCACACACCGCTATGCGAAGGAGTCTTTAACCTGGCCGTGCTGGGTTGCTCCCTTTTGTCAGCATTTGCATAGAAAGGGGTTTGGTTCACCCCGAGTCAAAGGCTGCCCTGGCCTCCCCATGCAAATGTATTTAAGTGAAATATATCCAGAGCTGGGAGTGACATTCACAGGGAATAAAGTCCATCGGCTACGAGTGGGTGCTTTGTAGTCTCGATTGAAAATTGTTTTCATGTGACAGAGAAGGTGCTTAGGAGGGAAAAAAAGGATCATTCAGTGAGTTAGAAAATTACTCCAACTTCTAGACCATGTCAAACTAAATAAAACCCAAACAAACTCTGGCAAACGAATGAATAATTTACAGCAGCAGCTTCTGTATCTCAGCAGAGAACGCAGCCCTGGGGCTTTGTACTCGCGGTCTCTGTCCATGGGCTGGTGCTGGAGCCTCTCTGCTCCCCCTCAGAGCCTCCTGCAGCCACGACAGCTCCCAAAATCTGGGGCTTCCTGTGGTTTTAGCCCTGGTGGGAAGCAGCGGCTCCAGGGAAGGAGCAGCAGTGCCAGGAGCCACACCTGGCTCTGACCCTGAGCACACACGCCTGACCTTCCCTCCCGCATTCTGTGCTTCCCACACACTTCATGGTCTGTTTTCATCCTCATTGCAGGAGCAGGGTCAGTCTCCAGAGCTGTTCCAGAGAGCTTGGTGCTGCCCAAACCAAGCCCTGCCAGGACCTCATGTCCTGCTGGAATTCCACACTCCCCTCTTACCCCCTGAATCATCCCCTCTGTGTCCCTGTGGGGTCTGGAGCCCTGGTCCACCTCTTGGTTCTACACCTCTTGCTCCTCACTGAACTGGATCACCTGAGCTGCTGACCCAGCTGGGAAACCCCCCACACCTCATCCCTTCCCAGCCCTCTCCTCATGGTTTGAGAAATGCTGAGGAGGAGGAATATCTGAGATAAGGAGCTGGAAATGTATAATCAGTGACAACAACACACGGAAGAGATGAAGCAAAGAGAGAGAGAAAACACAGAGAAGGTTAATTTTTATCTCCTTACACAAAGGAACATGAAAAATAACCAGGACCAGGACATATCTAAGGGGAAAAAAGCCAAATATGAAGCTTGTTGAATTCAACAGAGAGATCCTTCTTTGCTTGAACAGCTTTGAGCCAGACATGGAGATAAAGGAAAGAAACCAGAACCTGAGCTGGGATAAAAACAGGCACCAGATGCCAGATTTCTTCTGGTAGCTGCCAGGGTGATGGGTCAGTGGTGATGGATTGCAGAGGAGGAGCCAAGAGCGATGACAGAGGGCTCCTGGCCCGGGGCCAGCGGCTCTCAAGGATTTGGCTGCGTTTAAACTCCCACCATTCGTGCAGGGACTGGGGTAACTTGTCTTTGCCAGGCTGTTTATCAGGACAAAAATCCCTGAATGGAAAAACACAATCTCTATTACGTGCTTGTGTGTAGCATTAATAATCTGTCAGAGCAGATGACAACAGCCCTGATTAGAAAAATGGAAAGGAGGAAGGTCTGGGGGGAGATTTATTCAGCTTTGCTGATCCAAAATTCCCATGGTTTGCTCAACATCCAACCAACACGAAGTAAAGGTTCCCTAACAGGTGAATTACAGTGGGAACTGGCTGAAGATTCGTGTCCTTACTGGTTAGACACAGGAAACAACATTAATGCACATAAATATTGATCAGAGCAACACAGAAATCAATCTGTGGGTTCCTCCCTAACTGGAACAGGAGCTGAATCCCTGGCAGGGAGCACCTGAGCAGGCAGCAGGAGGGAAAAGGGGGGGATGTGGTCCCAAAGAAGGTGTGGAGCAGGCAGGAAGGTGGATAAATGTGACAGGAATGGCCCAAAGCTGGGATGCAGAGCTGGGGTGGTGCTGTAAGTGATGTGTGGAGTGGAGACAAACATAAAGCCCCAAGCAAACAGGCAGCTAAAATTAACTGTACACCTCTAACAAGCTCTCCATTAGCACAGAGCCATAAGAACGTCAGTTTGTGTCAACAGAGCATTAAAACAAACTGATCCTGTTCTTATATTTACGTTCTGCAGGAACAGAAAGCTGTCTCAAAAGCTTTTAACTTCTCAAGTAAACCAGCCACCAATTTCTGACCAGCTAATGTAGATAATTCCAGGCCTGAGTTTCCCCACTAGAAAAAAAAAAGCCCTTCCTATTTTAAGCATTTCATTTTGCAAATAGATTGTTTACTTCAATAAAAACTAGGGAGGAAGTAAAGAGTAAAGATTAGAATGGACATTTAAATTAAGCTATAACTATTTGGCATCCAATCTGTGCATAATAATAAGATGAGGATCTGCAGCTCCAGGAGCTGGAGCACACGCAGTTGCTGAGATTAGGAGCCCTCATGCTTCAGGTTATGAAATGATGGAGGTCAGGAAGCAATTTTCTTGCATATATTGCTGACAGGCTGGAGACATTGCAGGAATTTTTGCATATTTTTTGAAACATCAGTTATAAGTCACTGTCAAGAAGAAGAGCCCAGACAAGGTGGAAATTACTTTTTATATCAGTGGATTTCAAACAAAGAGCCGGCTCCTGCAGCTCTCACTGTGACAAAAGTCCCTGCTCCTGTCACTGCTGGGCAGTGACGTCACCCAGGTGGGTGGGCAGTGACATCACCAGTGACATCATCCAGGTGACTGGGCAGTGACATCACCAGTGACGTCACTCAGGTGACTGGGCAGTGACATCATCCAGGTGACTGGGCAGTGACATCACCAGTGACGTCACTCAGGTGACTGGGCAGTGACATCATCCAGGTGACTGGGCAGTGACATCACCAGTGACATCACCCAGGTGACTGGGCAGTGACATCACCAGTGACGTCACTCAGGTGACTGGGCAGTGACATCACCAGGCGGCTCCGTGATGTGGAGCCCTAAATCCAGCCCAGCCCAGGGCTCTGCAGGGGCTGTGACGAAGCCAAGCCATAAAAGCAGGGCCAGGGTGGCAGTGGGGAGCAGGACCTGCAGCCCAGCCTGCCCTGAGCAAACGCAGCCCCACGGAGTGTCCTAAAACCAGCTGGGAAGGAAAACCCTGGGATAAATACCTGGGAAAGCAGCTGTTTCTTTTGGAACACAACAAACTCTATCGCTGGAGAGGAAGAGAGATTCTCCTCTCTGCCAGTATTGCCTCTCCTCGTGTGGGAATAATTCATCCCAGCACTCCCAGTGGTGTGCACAACCCAAAATTCCTGCCAGGGCTTGTCCCGTGGAAAAACCCAACCCAGCCAGGCCATGGGGAAAAGGGACAGGGACTGCAGGGCTGCACCCTCTGCAGTGAGAACAAGAAATGGAATTGCACCACCATGATGTGAGTGTGGGGGATATGCCTTTGTGTCTTCGCAAGGAAAGGAATAATGGTTTACAAAAATAAATCTCTCTTCAAAGTGAAGTGAGTCATTCACAGCAGCCTCTCGAACATGACAAACAGCTCGTGGAGCAAAACAAAGAGGAGATCTTTCAGTCTCATTACCAAGACTGACTGCACTCCCCGAGCTCTAAGAGCCACTTATGATTTATGCTGGTAAAAATCAATTGTGTTTCATTGATTTCCAAGATTAAGAAACAACAAAAAAGTTTGGTCAAACCTGGGGAAGGGTTTTATCTTCAGGTCTGAAGCTAAACCTGGCTGGAATCCTGGCAGCTTCCAATGCTGCCAAGCAAATTGATCAGGAGAAGGGTGGGCAAGTGTTTTACATGCAGAGCTGAGCATTTCATGTGGAGCTATCAAAGAATATCAAACTTTGGGTTTACACCACGAAATTCCTGTCAGGTAAATCCCAAAGTCAAACCCAAGGTCATTTCTGCTAACAAGGTGGCAGAATTTCACCCAGCTGCGGAGAGAGAGGGGGAAAAAAGAGATTTTTGGCAGTTTTGGTTTGCATTGATAGTATTTAAGCACTTTGAAGCCTGACTCATAATTGGTGCCAGATGCTCTCAATACACACAGGAAAGGCAGCCTTTGTTCCATAAATTAATATTCTATAAAAAGCCAGGCAGCCAAAGGCTGCGGGAGGGAGCAGGGAGGGTTCCCTGGGTGGCAAAGGTGACGCCAGCACATCAAGAGACTCACTGGGAATCACCCGGTCCCAGCCCATGGAAGAGGCTCCCGAGGCCTTGGGGCACAGGGACTGTCCTTGGGGACACAGGGACTGTCCCCTTGGGCTGTGGGATGTGTGGGAAGGGCGAGCCAGGTGCCACCACGTCCCCAGGGCAGTGGTTCCGTGCGCGCCCTTGGCACGGCTGGAGAGAGGGAGCCGTGTTTGGGGTCGGATGGACGGGGCCCTGAAACCTCACAGCCCAAAGCCCTGCCCAGCCCCGTCCCTGCGGAGCCTCCTGGCCCTGATTCACATCCGAGAGTCACATCCCTGGGGCTGTGGCTGCCCCTGGATCCCTGGCAGTGCCCAAGGCCAGGCTGGACGGGGCTTGGAGCAGCCTGGGACAGTGGGAGGTGTCCCTGCCCATGGCAGGGGTGGCACTGGATGAGTTTAAGCTCCTTCCCAATCCAAAGCACTCTGGGATTCCATGACTCTGCTTTTCCCATGAAATACTCGATTTTGGGTACACGAGGCTTCCAGAAATGTCTCCACTCTGCTTCAGGAAATCACAAGCCTGCACCGAATTCCTGCAGCTTGGATGTTTCTTTGGAACACCACTATTTTAAATAATATTTCCTTCCAGTGTTTTTCTTGCCCTGATCAAAATCCTGTAGGGTCTGAGTGTCTCTTTTAACTTAAATGAAGGAACTGCTATCAAATGTCCCCCACACAGGTTTGAGTTCAAAAAAACCCTTCTAAATGTGCCTGGCTTGGGAACAGGAGCCATCCACACTGGCAGATAATGCAGGAGATATTTTTCCATCTCCTTTTCATTTATTTAGCTGCTCCACATTTCAGCCTTCAAGTTGATTAACATCACCTGCTGAAGTTAATTAAAGTATATGGGATGTAATAAGACTAATATGTTTGAGTTCTATCAATCACAGAATCTGGTGAGTCAATATTTGAAATTAATATATCACAGAGGGGAAAATCCTCGACATGGAGCCGAAATTAAAGGAGGAGGGAGGGATTGCGGAGCACAGAGGGAGAACATTTTGGGGATAACACGAGAGAAGAGCTGCACATGTCCCGTTCCCACACCCTGAGGGACAGGGACCGTGCTCAGACTCATCTAAAACCCTCCTGGTGTGTTTTTAGGATATCAAGGAGTAGTCAGAAAGCTGCAATCAAGCCTGTAACTCTGAGAGCCAGGGAAATCTGGCAGGTTTAAGCCTTTGAAATCCCTTGCCAGGTGATATTTCCCAAGTAACACTCCCTTGCTCCCCCAGCCCCATCCAGTGGTGCTCCCCAGGCATCCCAGCAGAGAAGGGGAGAGGGCAAAGTCCCGGGAGCTGGGCCGTGGTAATGCCAAACCCTGAAAGGAAAGCCCTGGCTCCACACAGCAGGAGCTGCTGTCCACAGAGCACAATTCCAGCCCCTCAGCCAGCTGAGGAGGGGCTGGGGCAGGGAAAGGGGAACGGCAGCCCTGGGAAAACTCTGCCTGTCCTGGCGCTGGATCCACCCCAGATTTCCTGCCCAGAGCACAGGAGTTTTGCTCTCTGAAGGCACAGCTGTGAGATGCTTTTTGGCTGGCACAGGAAGCATCAAGAGGAGGGGAAGGATGGATGGAGAGAGCCCTGGCAGAGCCGGGGACCTTCGGAGGGGACTTTGGGGGTGCAGCGCCAGCGTGGGGCCGCCTGGAGCAGGGCTGCCCCAGCGTCTGTGCACAGCTGCCTTAGTCACAGGGCCCTTCCTGCATAAACCACTGAAATACAGATTTATCAGCCATTCAAATCACCAGCTACAAGATCCAGACGTGCCGTACGGCGAGGCCACGGTGCATTAATATTTATCGGGCTTGATTTGTTTAAGGAAATACACGGAGCTTTTGGCGCAGGCAATTTCTATGGAATCAAACTGTGAAAGGCATTAATCACTGTCAATGGTGTGTGGAGGGTACACAGAGCCCGTGGAAATAAAGGCTGGATAAACACACGCTGTGGGACGTGGGGAGGCTGGAGAGGGCTGTGGGCTGGCAGTTGGCAGGGGCAGGTGGTTGTGCTCGGGAACCTGCCAGGGAATCCCGGAATTCCAGGATTCCGGGAAGTTCCAGGAAAACCGGGATGGTTGGGGCTGGGAAGGACCTTAAAGCTCATCCAGTCCCACCCCTGCCTGGGCAGGGACACCTTCCACCACCCCCGGTGTCCATTATTCCCCTTTGGCAGGGCATTACCCACAGACAGAGGTCCAGGCTGTGCCCCCTGAGGGCACCGCAGGGCTGGGGCTGCCCAAGGACCACGGGTGTCCCTGTGCCCCTGTGGGTGGCCACCAGAATCCAGCTCTGGGAGTCTTTCCAAGGAGGTTTTCTGGGAGCAGCCTGGCTGCAATGCAGCTTCTGCAATGGCAAGTAACGCTGTGGCCGTGAGGATGCTGAATGACCACTGAAATATGGCATTTGTGGTTTCCATAGCAATTTTGTAAGAGGCTAAGGGGAAATTAGAGACACTTTCATTCTCCCCTCAACATCTTTTTATTGGGGTTTAAATGAGAGTGCTATGAAGAAACAGAAAGGTTTCAGGATGTGTATGTTCACGGGGGAGCTAAGCTTTAAACAGAAAGAAGTGTTAATAAAGCAATTTTAGAATTTAATCTGAGAGTTTATTTTCTCCTTCGCTGCCTTTCCTCCCCTGGGGATAGATTTCCTTCTTGCCCTGCTAAGGATTTAGGATGAAACCTTTCATATTTTTGGAAGCAGCATGAGACAGTCAGAAGTGAGAGGAGTTTAGCAATTCAGAGGTCAAGGAAATGATGGCTGCTGACCCCTTTGTTCTGAGCCAGTGGCTCAGACAGACCATAAACAGATGAGGGACATCCATCCCTGCACCCAGCCTGGCTGGGAGGCTCAGATAAATTCGGGTAAAAATAATTTGCACTCTCAGTTCCGCTTCTGACACTTTCCAAGCCCACGGAACGAGCTGGAAATGGAAACCCCAAGCATGGTGAGAAAGGCTCTTTCTGCACATGTCAGGGCTGACCCCAGGAGGCAGCTCTGGAAATCTTATCAAAATCCCACTGAAGGTGAGAATTCTGCTGTGCTGGTCAGGCTCAGGCCCTGACAAACCCCTGAGGGTTTGGTTCGGGGTCTGAACCCAACGTGCAAACCCCGGGTGTGCTGCAGTATCGGCACCACTGAACTCTGGGAAGTGTCTCCTGTTCTTGACATGTGAAATGCTGATTTTTCCTCACCCCTGCCTGGCTGGGGTCAGGCAGGGGAATCCCAGCGATGCAGAGGAGGGAGGAGATTCCCTGATGGAGCAAAGGCAGTGTCAGTGCAGGGATGGAGCTGTCCCAGCACCGCCGTCACTGCCCCGAGTCAGCTCTGCCTCCACCTCTGCGGGGATGCTCTGGCAGCTCCGGGCCAGCCCTTTGGTGGCTGGGACGCTGATTTCTGCGTTTTAGGGGATGTGAGGTGCTGTCACACTGAGGCAGGGCCCTGCCCGTGAGTAACCTGATTTTATGGCTGTGGGGCACTTCCTTCTGCTCCCCTGCACCCTGCCTGGGAATCACAGCCTGGGAAAAGCTGCTGCTGGTTCTATGCCATAACTCATAAATTGCCAGGTCCTGTAGTTAAGGACTATTCCTCCATTTTTCTTCAAACTTTTATAGTGCTGGATTAATTAATGGATTAAATTAAACAAAGGTTACCCTGGCTTTCTGATAGTTGTGAGCACTTTGCAACTTTGCAAGTGGGAATTGGTGTAAAAGCAAAGGAAAAACTCTCACACTTCATGTCTGGGGTTGTTTTTTTTTTTCTTCTGACACGTTTGCACAGTTTGGGATAACGCTGCAATAAAGGAAGGAGCTGGACAGCACCAGGGAGCGGCTCTGGCAGCTTCAGCCCAGCTGTTCCCTGCCTGCAGCCAAGCTTGGAGCGGGGTGCAACATCTGGAAGCTTGGGAGAGAGTTCTGAAACATGGAAAAGGCTTAACCTGGAACCAGCAGCGCTGCTGGGGGTGTGAGGGGTTTGAGGAACACAGAGCAGGCTTGGCCTTGGTAGGGAAAAACACATGGACATGTGGGGATGCAAAATTCGACTCAGTCGTTGCACATTGACCTCGACTTGAAGATGACCAGGTCCAATTAACAATCATTAATGAGGCTCAAGGCAGCCAGGAGTGGCCTTCCCAAGGACCAGGTGATCTTTGAGAGATGTGAGTTTGCACAGAGCACAATAAAATGCAGGAATGCCAAGGCATGGAGTGCAGGAATGCCAGGGTGTGGACAGCAGGAATGCCAAGATATGGAGAGCAGGAATGCCAGGATATGGAGAGCAGGAATGCCAGGGTGTGGACAGCAGGAATGCCAAGATATGGAGAGCAGGAATGCCAGGGTTTGGAGAGCAGGAATGCCAGGGTTTGGAGAGCAGGAATGCCAAGGCATGGAGTGCAGGAATGCCAGGGTGTGGACAGCAGGAATGCCAAGGCATGGAGTGCAGGAATGCCAAGGTTTGGAGTGCAGGAATTCAGCAAACCCACATGGAAAAACCTCTGCCGAAATCTGCTCCAGAGCAAAGCTGCTTGGGACACCTTGGAAATCCATTTGTGAAGAGCAGGTGAGCCCTGAGCGTGTTCAAGGGTTTAAAATGACTCTCATTAACTCCTTAAACGAGGAAGAGTTTCTGGAGTTTCAATAATGTGCCCAGAGGAGCAGTAAGAAGGAAGATTTAAGGAAACTTGAATCAAATCTGACTTTCATTTCAACTTGCATATGATCAGGGAGGCAGCAGCGCTTTGTGGTTCAGGGATGAGCAGGGCGGGAAGAAAATCCAAAGCGCCCCAGAAATCCCCATTTAAAAGCGCTGCTGCCTTAGGGAGGATAAAATCCATTTGTCTCCCACTGAGAGCTGGACTTTGCAAGGACCTGATGCTCTTTTGAAATGTGGGATGAAGGATGAGGTCCGGGCTGCTGAGCACTCCAGCCACAATCAGAATCCTGGAGTCCTCAAGGACGGAAAAGCCCTCTGGGATCATCTCGGCCCAGCAGCACCACGGTGCTCCCCTCTAAACCACGTCCAGGGGTTCACTGGGGTGCAAAGTGAGGCTGGTGGAGCTGGGGGGGCTTTGCTGGGTGGGTTTGCAGTGTCCTGTGTAGGTCCACGGATGAGGAGCAGGGCAGAGCAGGGATTCCTGGAAGAACTTTACTCCAAATCCTTAAACCCAGCCAGGGCAGCATTTCCTTCTCTGAACCACCCGCTCCGGTTCCAGCCCTGAGGTGAAGCTCGACTCCAAAACAAACAGAAATCCTACAGCCCTAGACAGGGGCACGTTAATTGATCCTAATGATCCCTTTAGAGGTGGGAATCTGAGAGCGGGTAACTCCCAGTCCCTTCCCCCTGGAGAGGGGGCCGGGCCACTGAAATCCGCTTTGTGCCAGCGCTTTTCCCTGAGTGGTTGTGCTTAAATAAAACCCCCGGGTGATCGTTTCCAGAGCCACGGAAAGGTGTTCAGGGAAAATGAGCGCTCTGCTCCCTGCACCAGACTGCTCTTTTTGGTGTTTTTTTTTAGTTCTGCAGAACTATCTTCCCTTTCTGAAATGTGAAGGAAAAGCCATATCCCTCCAGCTGTTGAGTTAAGCAGAGTCTTATTCAAATTATGTAGGGGGAAAAAAATGTCATAACATAATGAGAATCAAATGTTGGCTTCAGGCGCCTTCATATTCGAGGGCTTAAAAAAACAACAATAGCAACAAAATACTTCGATCTTTTATCTGCCAGTGGAAAATGGTCATTTAAATAAACATTAACTAAGCTGGGGAACTTTGATGTCGTGGTAGCAATTGGTTTCTGACAGAGAAGATAGTTAAAGTCTTATTCTTTTTAATAGGTAGCATTTTTAGAGACAGATTATCTGAATTACAGCCCATAACTGCTCCTTTCCCAGCGCTGTTTCCCTCCGGGGCCTGCAGCTGGGGCTCCCGGTGCCAGGGGAGGGCAGGGAAGGGGTTTGTGGCTGGCAGAGATGGAGACAAGGAGTCAAAGCATCCAATTGTCCATTTCCCGGGTTGATATGCAGGGAATCAATCTTCCGAACCTGGGGTTGTTTGATTTTGGGAAGTGCAACGCAGAGAAATCTCTTGTGGAAGGTCCAGGGGGGTTGGAACTGGGTGATCTTTAGGGGCCCTTCCAACCCGAGCCATTCTGGGTTTGTGGTTCCGTGGAAATGGAGGATTGCCTGGATTTTGTCACGCACACACCACTCAGCTCCTGCTGTCAGGCTGAGCACGTTTCCATCTCTGAAACCAAGCCTGGCAAGTCAAGTTGGGCACCAAAAGCCCGGGGAAGGCAGCTGAGAGTGGGGCCGAGAGGAGCCGAGCCCTCGAAAACAAAGAGCAGCCGAGATCTACGAGCAGGCAGGAGGAAGGGAAGGAATTGTTAATATCATGAATTTGATTTGCAGCAGGGATTGCAGCCTCGCCACGGGCGGGGCAGGCCCCGAGTCAGGGCTGCAGGAACCGGAGGGAAGCTCAGCGCAAACATCTCGCTCCGACATCCCGGGGAAAGGCTTTCCCAGGGTTTGCAGCGTCTGAGCAAACGGCTCGGGGGTACCGGGGTGGGTCTGACTGACGAGCCCAGCACAGAACCCGCAGCGAGCTCCGGAATCCTGAAAGGCAGGGAATGAGCGAGAGGGGAAGAACAAAAGGCTCCTTTGATGCGCTCACCCGCGCCGTGTTCAGCGCAAAATGCAAATGTTCCCTCATGCTGGAGAACACTTATCAATATTAAGGCATACACGGAGCAGAAGAAAGGAGGAAGAACAAAATACAACACTTAACAAGAGGGTAATTTAGCCTGTTGGCAAGTGCTCTAAGCCGAGCTCATGAAAAATTACTGGCACAATTGTTTTGCGGGGTTTCTGGGCTTTTATGCATAAATCATGATATTGGTTCCATGGGAGGCTCGTACTTGCTCAGGTGTGCGAGTGCACGGGGGCACCGGGAAGGCGAGGCAGGGGTGAAGTGTGGAAATTGGAGAGGGAAGGAACCATCCCCCCTGTTGCTCCTACAAGCTCAGCCGCGGTTGTCAAACAGCTGAACGCGCGCGGGCTCTTAATTAAAACGTGGTGGGGACCACCTTGGGCAGCCTCTCCGGAGAACTTCCAGGCACACAGAGCTGCCAGGCTGGAGTCTTTTATCCACCCATTCTCTCCTCCTTGTTTTCCTGAGGAGAAAAAAACCAGAGGGCACTGGGAGGCCCAGGATGGCCAAGAGAGAGGGAAATAAAATCAATTGGACACTGCAGCTACAGCAAATATTGCGGTCAGGGCGAGGGGAGGGAAGGAGGGAAGGTCCAGGAATAACTGAGGAGGGTTTGTTTCATGACTTTCCTATTTCCCAGCCACATTTATGCCTCCTAAAACAGAGAGAAGGGCTCTGGCAGCATCAGCACGAGCACAGGAGGGCACGGGGAGGGTCAGCAGGAGCTGTGCCAGGCAGGAGAGCAGGGAAAGGCAAAGCCCTGGAAATGAGAGCGGGCACGGGGGATCCACATCACTTGCTCAGACATGCAGCACTTTAACTGCTCTCTGTCCTCACCCAGCCCTCAGTCTCCTCTGCTCAAGCACGCTCTGTTCAGCATCCAGAGAGCCCAGCTGGTCCCAGCCCACGGCCTGGAAACTCCTCCTGACCCCTTCCTCCCATGCCATGGGAATGTAAAATAAAGGCCTAAAGAAGCTCCAGGTGAACAACCCCCAGCCAGTTCCAGCTTCCCAGAGACCTCCCCCTGCCATGGAGGGGTGCTGCTCACACAGCACTGACGGCCCTTCCTAACGAACACCCTCATTTCTCACCTGCACTCCCCCACCTTGTGTTATCTCTGTTATCAGTCACTTGTGAAGAGCTTTAATCTGATTATTTCAGGGACAAATCTCTCCTGCACGTCCGCAACTGCGCAGGTTCTCAAGGGAAAAGCCAAATTAAGTTGTGCCCTGGACAGCGACCACGGTTCCAGCTCGAGAGGGCAAATCTGAGCTGCAAAATCTGCCTTCAACTCAGTGTTCTCAGAAAAAAGCACCTCAATCCTCCTTTTCTCATTTCCCAATCTGCAAAGTGGGAATAAAACCACCCACTTCTCCTGGAAATCCTGGGGCTGTACCCTGGAGAGGGCTGCACCCCCCTGGAGTAAATGATACTGTCAGAGATGAAAGCATTTGGGGGTATTTTAGGAGTTCATTCTCGAAAATGTCAGTGATTTGTCAGTTTCTGCATTTGTGATGCAGCATTTCCCCGCTCCATTTGCAGGAGAGACTAAATTGCCAGGACAATCACAGCCACTTCTGCTCCCAATCCTAGAACAGGATATTGGTTTTTGAAGAGAGAAATAGAGCCCAGGCTTCTCCTTTTCCATAAAATCCTATTTGTTTTGGTTTTGTTCTTAAAATTACTTTGGGTTATTTAATAGAAGGAAAATCTGTGATAATTTTTTAGCAATTGATGCAGAATTTTCTATTTCACCAGCTGCTGCTTTCTGAGGACAGCAGAAGTTCTTTCCTTGCTTTCATTTTACTTCTAAGAGTTCATTAAAGTCGACAAACCCAAATCGCTGCCCACACCCAGTAATTCTCTCTCAAACAAAAATGACATCATCAGCCACGATCACATCCATCCTTCGTCCTGCTGCCAGTGCCACAAGGATGCAGCAATAGCTCAAAACTGAAATATTGCTGTGCACAGCTTTTATGGACTCCCAGAATGGTTTGGGTTGGGAGGGACCTTAGGGATCATCCAGTGCCACCCCCTGGGTTCCAGGGACACCTCCCACCGTCCCAGGCTGCTTCAAGCCCAGTCCAGCCTGGCCTTGGACACTGCCAGGGATGGGGCAGCCACAGCTGCTCTGGGAATTCCATTCCAGGCCCTCCCACCCTCCCAGGGAACAATTCCTTCCCAATATCCCATCCAAACCTTCCCTGCTCCAGCACGGAGCCGTTCCCCCCTGTCCTATCACAAGGCAGGTCTGGGGACTTGCTCACCAAGAAATCGCAGCCAAAGTGCTCCGATCAACAACCCCTCGCCTCATTCCTCATGGATTTGCCCCATTCCTTCCCAAACCCCTCCGCCCCCAGTGTTTCCTGTGAGGCTCCAGCGGCAGCCAGTGCTACCCTGCACAGCTAATCATGGGCTGGGTGGCAAATGCCCTCGTCCTGCCTGGTTTGTATCAGCTGGGGGAGGATTTCCCTGCTGCTCCCTCGTTCCTGCAGTGAAGGAAACACAGAAACGAGCCCGTTCCCGCTGTCCTCGCAGCGCTGGGCTGCTGCTGCTCCAAGCAGTGGCACTGAGCAGATATTTCCTGCTCTGTCTCACACGCCCTGCAGGGCCTCCTGCCCTGATGTAATAGATGCAGCCACACTCGTGATTATTCTGCAATATGTTCCCACCACCTCGCAGAGCTGGGGATGGTGGCAGCTCAGGCTCATTTCTATCACGCCTTAAATGGCTTTTTCCCCCCTTCATTAAAGTAGAATAATTGTCACAGCTTAACGAAACCTAATGTCAAGGCAGACCCCCCCAGCCCACCTCCCCTCTCAAGGGAATCACATTTCAAACCCATGGCCTGCGCTGTGGTTTTTCCCAACATGTGCGAGGCAGTCTGGGGAGTTGTTTAAAATGGGGGGGTTTTTGCGGGAGCATTTTGGGGACTTTGCCAGGGGGAGCTGGGCTCGAGGCAGCAGGGCAGGAGCAGTGGGGTCCCAGCAGGGCACGGCCCTTCCCTCCAGGAGCTGCTGAATTCCCAGCACAGCATCCCTGGGATGGGACACCTGGAAAAGGGTGATTTTAGCTCTCTGTAAATGATGCCTTGCCAGGAGCCTGACTCGAGAGCTGAGGGAATCAGCGTAAAAGCAGCCCAGACAGCCCACTCAGAAATGAATATTTCCATAATTAGGCCACAAAGTGGAAAGTCCTCTTAACACTGCATTACTGAGCACCTGAAAGGAGAGAATGAAAAGTTTCTCAAGGGGCCACCAGACCTGGAAAAGCAAATCACTGAGGCCAAAGAAAATGAGATTAAATTGAACTTCTGAAATGCAGTGTGTCTATTGACCTCCCTCATACCAAGCGCTTTCTTCATGTTCCTGTTCTTAAAAAAAGGGGAAAAAAACTCTCCAGGAGAATGCAGGCTGCTCAGCAGATAGCTGGAAGGCGAGTTGGATGTGAATTTTGATCAAAGTTTCTCTCATTTGCCATGCTTTCCTGTGTCTGCACTCCCAATCTGCCTCTTTTGCTTAAAATAATGCTTCCCATACAGGGACTCGTAGCTGCCATACATAATAAGGAAACCTGGGCTCCTGAAAATGTCGTTTGTGCTGTCTGGGGGTTCTTCTCTGTGATCCAGGCTGCTGGAAAAGGAGCATCAGGAGTCCCCTGGCACACTGGGGCTGCTCAGGGTGGGCACCCTGGCACTGCCCTCACACCACCCCTCTGCCTGTCTGCACCCCCAGCTTCTCCACGAGCAAGAAGAATGTTAATTTCCAGCAAACTGCACGATTTCCTCCCTCCTTGAGTTGGGATAATGTCGCCTCCAGTCCTCTTCCTCCTCTTTTTGTGACACAAAAGATGCAGGAACAGCAAACGAGGAGGGTGGCAGAGGAAGCACCTGGGAAGGGCCCTCTCCAGTTCCCATCCACAGGGATTGGCCTTCCTGCCATGGCAAAGCTGCAGATCGTTGCTTTGCTTTGAAGGATTGTCCAGCATGGGCCGGGCTGTTGATGGAATTGGTCTCTAAAGCACCTTCCCTGTGCCTTGGTGCACCCTCCTCACACCTGAGGCAGCAGCGGGGTGGGTTTGCAGCTGTGCCAGCCAACACCAGGGCAATATTAAATATTAAATATGAAATGTTAAATATTAAATAAGGAAAACATCCAGCGGGGAGGAGTCGGGGGGGGATTGCCCAGCTTGGTGGTTTTTGGTGCTGGTTTTCCTGCCGTGCCAAGGGCAGTGTCCCACTGAGGCACCTGAGAATCTTGGTATCGACTGAAAAGCCATTCCAGGGTGCCAGGATCAGCCTGGATCAGAGCACCTGCACCCCACGGAATGATCTGATGGAGATCTGGACACTCAGCTGAGTGAGATACTGGCTTCCCCCCCTCAGGCTGCTCACGTCTCATTGCAGGGCAGAGCTGTGGGGCCCAAAGCACGAAAAAACACGGAGTGTTTCTTCCTCCAAACCCTGCAAACCACTGCAGTATTTTAAAACATGGATAATCTCCAGCTTCTGCTCCTCTTGATGGTTCCACCTCATTTGTCTTGCTACTCTAATTTCCTTAAATGTGTGTTTTCTTTACAGGCTACTAACTACAGACAACTTGCAGCAATCAGCTGCAGTTTATGCATCGGCATCGCACTCTGCTAGCCGGGAATTCATTTCCAGGGGATGGTGAACTTTAATGAACTTGGAAATTGGATCACTCTGTTGTGTTCAGGGCCTCGCAGGAGACTGAGGGAGGGCTGTCCACGGGAAAGGCTCCTGGAATAATTCAGAGATGAAAATGCAGCTTGATCAAGCTTTGAGTCTCCCAGCCCCTGCCTCTCCTCTCCCACGCTGCATTTGAGGACATGGTTTGGTGGTGAACGTGGGGATGGTGGTGGGTTCGTGATTGAACTGGATGATCTTACAGGTCTTTTCCAACCTCAACCATTCCACCATTCCATGATTTGGCTGTGACCATTTTTGGCCACATTCACTTTTCCCAAAGAGTCACCAGGCTGACCCTGCAGTGCCACCTCACAGGAAACCTGCACTGAGCACCAAGGGCATGTGGGTTTATATCTTCCCTTTTTTTTTTTCTGAGATGTGTCATCCTTAATGTAACTTTCATCTCAGAAACTCTCAAGAGTGTTGCCACAGAGTTTGGCTCTCCAGCAGCACCTGCCCTCCTTGACTGATCTGGCAGATTTTTCGTTGGAACACCTTTGTCCCTTCATGGATTTGTTCACTGGGGAAGGTCAGGGTACTACACTGCATTCTGCATCGTCTCCTCCCCAGTGCCCTGTCCCTGCAGCAATCCCACCTTCAGCACCTTTCCTGCAAGGCTCTGGCACTCCCAAATCCAGCTGCGACTTCTCGGGACTTTAATTAATGAGATAACAAAAGGGAAAACACCCAAAGAGTGAACCCCCGAGTTGAAGACTTTATCTGCTCTTTGCAGCTGCATCTTTCTTCCCTCCTTTTTTTCCTTCCTTTTTTTTTTTTGGGAGCTGCATTCCCAGCCCATCAATACTGCTTCTCATTAAATTAAATAGCTTATTGACTGGAGAGAGCCGGAGCCACGCGGCCGACGGGACCCGCGCGCGGCACCTTCCCCGTGCGAACAATCACAGGTCAGCGCACAGTAAATCAGCTGGTAATGGAGTTTGAACTCCGGGAATCACTGCTGTGTACCCTTTTTATTTGTTTTTAATTTGTATCAATGGTAATTCTGTCGCTTCCAATTTATGTGACGGCCGCGGTTGCGGAGCGGCGGAAGCCCCGTTTTTCTCCTCGTTAACCGTCGAGCTCGCGGCGCCGTGGCAGCCAAGGCCCCCCCAGCTCACAGGGTTCAGGTGTCTTTCCTGCTTTCCTTTCCTTTCTTGTCCATCAGCAGCACCACCGGGATCTTTCCTCAAGGAAAGGGTGGTCAGGCCTTGGAAGGGGCTGCCCAGGTGGAGTCCCCATCCCCGGGGGTGTCCAAAGGACACTCAGAGCTCTGGGCTGGTGACAAGGTGGGATCAGGCACAGGATGGACTGGATGATCTGGGACGTCTTTTCCAACCTCAGCGACCCCCTGATCTGTTCTCGCTGGAGGTGTGAGCTGGCCCACCCCAGCTTCCCCCACGTCACAGCGTGCTTGGGGACAGTGGGGCTGGGAACAGCTCCAGCCCTGTCTGCAGATTGCTCCCGACTGCCTGACCAGGGCCAGGGAATGTCCTGTGATATTCCCATATCCCCAAAAGGAGCTTGCAGGGATTGGGATGTTTGTCAGGGCCGCTGCCAGGAGGGGAGGCCCAGTTTCCCCGGGACTGTGTGTGTGTTTCCCTGGCTGCACCAGGGGCCGTGCAGAACACGTCTGTTTGCAGAGTCACACGCACACGTTTCTCCCCTACAATATTTTGGGAAGCTCCCCAGACGTGTTAGGAAAGCTGTCACTTGCACAAACTTCCCTGCAACCGGAGTGTGATTTTTTTTCAGAGCTATTAATCGAGGGCTAGAGTGGAACCAGCTTGGCAAAAAGGAACAGAAACCAACACCCATCAACTCCAAAATTGAACCGAAGGAGCACTCGAGGGAGGTGCACTGAGGAGTTAAAGCTCCACTCAGGGGTTCACACAGCCCAGGTCAGCTGGGGCTTTGTCCAGAGGTTTGGGCTCCAAGCAGCTGCCATCACTCCCAGCCCATCCCGCTCCCCACAGTCCCAGGGATAATAATGTCACCACCATGGAGGAATTTTCTGTCTTGGGCAAGGAAGATGCTGAAGGGCAGGAGGAGCAGGGATGGCACTGGGAAAATCCCTTGGGATTGAGTTTATCCGCACTGAACCCAGGCTGCCTTGTGCAGCGGAGCAGCAGGAGAGGCCTGGGCTCTGTCTCAGCTCAGTGCTACCCCTGGGATGCTCTTTCTCCTCCCCTCACCTTCCCTCGCAGAGAATAAACCCCAGAGAGGAAATGGCTGATTGAATATCCACGATAAACCATTCACAGCTCAGCCCCAGCCACGCCAAGTGCCGTCAAACTGTCCTGAGAAAGAAGGGTTTGAATAAAAACCATGATCCGCACACAAACAGAAAAAGGCTGAATTCTTCAAATAAATGGCTCCCAACAAATAATTTGACCGGCTCTCATGAGCGGCTTAGGCCCTCGAGCATGAAGATTATCAGCCCCATGTAATTTTCTCCTGGCTGATGTAGCTGCAAAGACCATTCATATTCATATAAATGTCTAATGTCTAATCCTCTAATCTAATCCTTTTTTTTTTTCCCTGCTCGTGCTAAAGCTTCCCAGCCCGGGCTCCAAAGCCCTCTGAGCAATGGAATTATTGATAAATTACTGCAGAGAGGAGGAGCACAGCACAGACACCAAAGCCACCAAGCTCTGCCTCCTCTGCAAGAGTTGGAATTCCTCTGTTGGGTGAGCATGGAGGACAACTGCAGGTGTTTTCCCCTCCCTGATACTTTTCACATCCTGACCCAGGGCTGGAGTGAGGTGGTTTCTCCTCCACTGGGGCTTTCAGAGAGCTGGAGGAATGGTCTCACTTTATCGCAAGTCAATTAAGCTCCGTTTGTGCAAATTATAAATGTAAAATAAAAAATGCAAAATATAAAACAAAAACATAAACACAAAAAAATTCTTACAGATAATCATGGAATGGTTTGGGTTGGGAGGGCCCTCAAAGCTCATCCATGGGCAGGGACACCTTCCACTATCCCAGGTTGCTCCGTCCTGGCCTCGGACACTCCCAGGGATGGGAACAGATCCAGAAGCAGTAAAATCCCAGCTCCCAAGCCCAGCCTTATTTCTGCCTCTCCCCTGCCCCGTGAGCAGCCCCACATTTATTTATGGATATTCCTCCTGCGCTCACTCGGGGGGAAAGATTTGTACCACGGGCAGGAATTATAAATCCAGGCACAGTTTGTGGCCTCTGAGCATTTCTATAATAAAAATTATCATCCTGGAACTGGTTTTCATTTGGAATTAGGCTGAGGCTCATCAATGCATTATCTCACTCAGACCAACAAATAAGCATCAGACAGGAACTTCTTTCAAATCACGGCGGCCTTGGACCAATTTTGAAATCCTGCCCTAGAGCAGCAGACTCAGGATCCCATTTATTGGTCCCCCGAGGCCAGCCAGTTCTCCATTAACTTTTACCTCCACCTAATAGCACATTCATAAGCAATTTTGTGGGTGACTCTGAGACTTTAAGCTGCTCTGGGTTTTTTTCCCCCCTTATAAATTATCTTTTTGCTTGATGACATGGAATTATTTAGATGACAACTCCCATTAAAAGAACCTGTGCTCTTACAGGAAAAGACATTTTTTCCCAGACAACACCGCTAGAAAATTGTTCTAAATCTACTGAATTCACGGGACAGAGTTTTGCCACGATTAAAAAGGAAGGGAGCCTTTTCCATTTGAATATTGCCCTTTTTGATAGCTCAAATGCACATTTCCAAGTCAATAAGTTTTCAGCCGTGTTGTCAGACGAAGCAGGTTTGTATTATAATTCTCCTCCATGCTTTTCATGGACACTGAATGTTTTGTAAATAGAATTTATTTGTAAAATGTCACTTTCTGCCCCTGTTGTTGGACATTTAGTGCTGTTCGAGCCTGACCATGGACAGGAGGACAAAGGCCCCACTTGCTCCTGGAGCTCTTTTTGCTCAGTTACATCAGCTGCGCCCAGCAATGCTAAAGGGTTTTTGTGCGGGTTTGTGTGAGTGAACGCAGGCCTGTGTCCTTCAAAAACACCTGCAGTGCTGGAGGCAGCAGCTCCAACTCGACAGAAAGCTTTGGGAAATCTGTGCGGAGGAATTGCACCACGAATCCAGAGCTGCAGTGCAGGGAAGGGCACAGCCACGGAATCACAGAGGGTTTGGGTGGGAAGGGACGTTGCAGTTTATTCAGGAGGGACACCTTCCACCATCCCAGCGTGCTCCAAGCCCCTTCCAACCTGGCCTTGGGCACTCCCACACTGATGGAGAGCTCTTGTCACAGAGGAGGTGACAGGGAGAGAGCCCAGGGGTGACAGACAAAGCCGCCGTGTCCCAGAGGGACAGACAGGGCAAGCAGTGAGAGGAAACCGCTCAAGAACTCCTGCAAAAGAGTCCCCCTGGGCAGAGACACTTCCTGGGATAAGTTGCTGAATTAGAGAACCCTCGGGGCTGGAAAGGACCTTCGGGATCTGGGTTAGCAGGAAGAGCCGCTCGTGCTGCAGTGTGGAGGGATCCCTGGTGCTCCCTGTGGCATGAAGGGATGGACAGAGTGTCCTTCCCTCCCTCCGAGCTGCAGTGGCAGCCCTGCACTCAGGGACAGAGGCAGGGCCAGGAAATGAGCTCTGATGGCTCCACCGGGACCCAGCCCAAAGGATAAAACCACTGGAGAGGAGGAAGCTGCCAGCCCCAGCCCCAGCCCCAGCCCCAGCCCCAGAGCGGTGCCCCCCAGCAGCTCTCCCTGCTCAGACCTGCGGGGTCACTGCCCTGCAGAGCAGCAAAGCCTGCGGGCATCTGGCACCTCTGGCAGGGAGAGAAGTGTGGATTTATGGACAGAGATCCCCAAAGCTCTTCAGACCACTTACAAAGCTCGCTGGTGCTTTCTCAGGCACTTCTAAACATCTTTCCAACTGTTTTCCATGCACTGACCTTTGGCTGTGCGGGGAGATAAACAGGCACACACGGAACAACAGTCTGTATGGAAAATAAAAATGTTGACATTAATAAATCATTAAAGGATTTTGATGCCCAACAGCAAGCACAGACCTTTCATCCTTTATTTCTAGCTCTGCATCTAGCAACTAATCTTGTGAAAACAAGAAGAAATTATTTATATTCTTTTAGCATTCCGTAAATCAAGTGCTGCTGTAAGGACTGAACTAATATTTTGAGAGGTGAAGATGGGGTTTGGTGTGGTTTGCTACACGCGCTGAATCTTTGGCTGGTGGGATATCAAAAGGCCAAGATGAAATCTAGAGAAAGAAGGAGCCTGAAATGTAGGCAGCAGAAGGAAATAATTCAGCAGAGCAGAGCCCAGTTTGGCTTTGTAGAGGGAGAGTTATGGGCAGCAGTTATTGTGCTTTCTGTGTGGCGCTTGGCTTTTAAATGCAGATTCTGGGAATCCATCACAACGTTATTTGTTTGCTCGTTTCCCTCTCCCTGGAGTTTAACTGCAAAACTACATCCACCCACCCTCTGCACCCCCTCAAATCCATCCACTCTCTGCACCCCCTCAAATCCATCCACTCTCTGCACCCCCCTCACATCCATCCACCCTCTGCACCCCCTCAAATCCACCCACCCTCTGCACCCCCTCACATCCACCCACCCTCTGCACCCCCTTTATTAAGCTGTGGCCTAGCAAGGAAAAATAATTTTTTAAAAAAGAGCCATTTACAGCCACTTGTGTTTTAAAGAAACAGCAAAGCCAGGAGCTACAAACCTTAACCTGATTTACATCCCTGGCAGAGCAGCACTCCCTGTTACAGCCACCTGGAAAGCAAGTTCATAAACCCACTGCCAGAGCCTCCACTGCAGCTTGAGAGGGCCACGAGGGCTCCTATAAACAATATTTTATCGATCAGAATAGGCAGAAACTCCTGTTATTTACACCAGACTTTTTCACGGCGTTTATCGATGTTCCTCAGGCTCAGAGGGGATGGAGAGAGAGACCTGGAAGATGGAACACACGGAGCTGCTGTGACGCTGGGCTGCTCCTGGAAAACAGCCCCGGGGGAAACAGCCCTGAAGGGCCCCGAGCTCCCAACCCCTTCCCTGGGGAACTCCTGCCCAGGGGCAGGTGTAGGACAGGCGGGTGGAAGCCTCTTTCTTCAGGCAACCACCAAACCCCACCTCTAAATGAAGAGCCCCGTGGGTTGGAATTAACCCTTGTCATGTCAGTATCAGCACCAGGAGCGCCGGGGGTCCCTGGGCAGGGCAGGGCTCGTGCCCGTCACGGTGAGGGAAAACAGCAAATTGCCTTTCTGCTGCTGCGGATTCAGGCTCACAAAAACTCCATCACTGTCCCCTGGTCAGTGAAGGAAACTCTGTCAGCATCGGGGAACAAAGCCTCATCCCACAGACCAGGACCACGGGGACACAATGAACCCTCCAACACTTGCATTGACTCTTTCACCAACCCCTCAGAGCTGCAAGAGCCACCAGCTCCTCACCCCTTCCACTGCCCCACAGCCTGGCGTGGTGGCACAGCGTCCACCAGCCCAGCAGCACCTGGAACAGCAGCCAGGAAGGTTTGTTTAATGGCTTTTAATTAATTGTAATTACTTACAGTTTTTTTGGGAGCGGTAGCTTAACCTGGCTGGATCTCAGCCCCTCTGATGGCTCTGGGACCTCTGCCAAGTTCCTCATTACAGATCAGATCCCCCAAGGCCATTTGATAATGAAATGGGTTTTGAAAGGAAGGGACAGAGGCAGAATCAAACACCTCCAGCAGAACCCTGGGGAGCTGGGAGAGGATTATGATTTGGTGTGGAGAGTTTGGGGGTTGGATGAATAACGTTACCTGTGCTCGGTGTCCTACTCTCCAAACCCAGGGGTAATGGCCCTGTCAGGGCTCTGTCCCTGCCCAGATTCCTTCAGGCTCCTTCCACAGGGACAGGGACCTCGTGCAGCCAGGGAGGAGCAGCTCTGGGAGCCCACAGGGACACAGGGATGGCGTTTCCATCGGCCCCATCCTGCCTCATCTCGGAGCATCTCCTGCTGATCCCCCCCAAACCGGGGTCCTGCTCCACCGTCCCTGGCCAGCAGAGCTCTGCCATCCTCCAAGGGTTTTTCCAAGGATCTCACACCCCTTCACTCTCCCATGGCTGGTCCAGCCTCTCCCCCAGCTCCCCAAAGCCCCAGGATTATTTGTTCCTTTACTACAGACTTTACTCCTTGGGCTTTCTCTGAACTCATCCTCTCGTCTTCCTTTCAGCTTTCCAACAATTATTTATTTATTCACTGGAACCTTTTCCACCTGTGCCTTGATCAGCATCCAAAATCTCCTTCTGCACCAACAGGCACTTGCTGCATCCCACTCCCCGTGGAATTGTGCAGCACAGCCAGGGTGCAGATGTGCAGATGGTGGAGGGCACTGGTAGCACTGGAGTTTGCCTTTGTCCCCTTTGTTTTTATTGCCACCCTTCCCCTGGGCCCAAACTCCCTCCCTGTGGCTCTGATCTCCTGCCCAGCAGCCCTGGGCGAGCTTCAAAGGACCCAGCGTTTGGGCAGAGCACAGAGGGGAATCTGTCACTTTTGGACGCTCTGCTAAGGCTTCTCTGAACCTCGGCCCAGGCTCCAAATCGGGCTCCAAGTCCCCTGCGAGCACATTTTCATCAGAGCTGGCTGGATGTCCACGCTCAGAGCTGGAAATTCCTTTAAAATGATAAATCCCTCCGTGGCCTTGCACCTCTTCTGTGGGTGAGAGAGAAGCGGAATGGAAGGACTTTTTCAGGGCACATAAATGTGGAAAACACACAAAGCACTGCATGGATTTATCCCAAGCCCTGCCTGCAGCAGGGACACTGCTGTCACTCCTGCAGCAGGGACATCGCTGTCACTCCTGCAGCAGGAATTGCTGTCACTCCTGCAGCAGGGACATCGCTGTCACTCCTGCAGCAGGAACTGCTGTCACTCCTGCAGCAGGGACATTGCTGCTATTCCTGCAGCAGGAATTGCTGTCACTCCTGCAGCAGGAATTGCTGTCACTCCTGCAGCAGGAATTTTGCTGTTACCACGGCCACCACTGCCCTGAAGGGACCCCACAGGCTCCTGGTGGCACAGATCAAACCCCTCCTCACCAGCACAGATCAAGCTCGAGGGGTGGCCAGGAGTCTCCAGCACCGATTTGACCCCTCCTGGATTGAAGCTGAGGGGGGTTTGAGGCTCTGTGAAGAGCCCAGGGCAGGGCCAGGGAGAGCAGCACAGCCACCACTGCAGGAGCTGGGGGAAGGTGACAGGGACAGCAGGGCTGGGACCGTCCCTGCCCCGCAGCCACCTCATAATTCACAGCCATGGATTGTCCATATCTTTGCCGGGAAAGTTTAACAGACTGGTTATCACTACTGACCGTTAAAAGGTGATTTTTCCCCCCGTGCCACAAGGACTATTGACATTCCCGGATCCTTGGGAAAGGAGCAGTTGGTGTCCTGACATCCTCAGAGCCTCACGGCCCCTGTGCACACACGTGGGGAGGCACCCAGGGCCCTGAGCTGGCAATGAGTTACCAAACAGGATACAGCAAAAAAACCAAATCTGCTTTTGTAACTATCAACTGTGTCATTGCTGTGCTGTTAAAAATCCCCAGTCTGATTGGATGCATTTAGACCCAATGTTTTATCACCAGCGAGGTGAGGAAGGATTTCCTCCTGCCACAGGGAGTGTGGTGGGGTTTGGAGGGGGCTGAATTATTTGATTATTGTGACCCTGCTGCAGTGCTGTTTCTCCTGCTGGAGCTTTTCCTGCGCAGACACCGAGCAAAGGTGCAGAACAGCCCTGGGGAGAGATCTGGGGGCCTCTGCCTGCTCAGGACTTCATTTCAGCACCATTTGGAGCCTGGAGCCCTGCAAAGGTGATGCTTTGAGCTGTCACAGGGAGCAGCAGTTAATGCTCAGATAGGGAGGCTGATTTTTCTTCTCTCTGCAGCCTGTAAGAAAATTAAATTCATGCCCAATGGGCCTAAACATTCTTGGTAGCATTGAAGTGCAAAATTGAGCTAATACCTTTCTGATGTTTAAACAAGTACTCATGATATTTTTATGCCCGTCAAGAAGCAGCTCTAAAGCTTTTGGAGCTGCCATCGCAGACCAAAAGGGAGGCGAGAAATAAAGGGAAGGGGAAAATCTATTTATGGGTCACGGGGAGTTCTCTGGATAACGCAGGCAGGATGGAATGCCAGAATGGTTCTCAAAGCTTCTTCCTCTGCTGCAGAATCCCCTTGTGGGACACGTAAGGGTGGGAGGTGCTGGGTCTGCTGGGGGTTCTCTTTTCCCTACCGAAGCGAATCATCCCTTTGTGCAAATGCAACAATTTCGTGCGGTTCTGACCCAATATTCCTCTAGATCTTCATCTTCAGGAAGGAATCGCTCCCTGTGAGGGAGCCCTGGCACAGGCTGCCCAGAGAAGCTGTGGCTGCCCTGTCCCTGGGAGTGTCCAAGGCCGGGCTGAAGTAATCCATGAGCAAACAATGGCCATGAAAAAAGTGGCCACAATCCAGGGAGGGAGGAAGGTTTGAAAGGTTTCAGCTCCATCCTACCTGTGCCTGTTGGAGCACGTATGGGCAAAGGGATTGTCTCCCTCCCTGACGTTTGCAGGGAGCGAATCAGGAGCAGATGGGAGCTGGGCACTGCCGACTCCAGCAGATAAAAGACAATTACAAGCAGAAAATGGAGCTGCTGATCGCAGACAGCTTCCACTTGGGGTGTTCAGTTCAGCTACTGGGATAAAAAATATTTTTAAAAAGAGGGTTGGAACCTGCCCTCCTGGCAGCAGCCGTCTCGTGCTGCAGACCTGCTGATTCAGGCATCGTGCAGCTCCTTGCAGACGTGGGGAGAAATGTTTGAAGGCTCAATTTGAGCCGTTTGTTTCTCATTTTTCAGCTCTCATTAAAATAATCTGTCCTGATTGTCTGTGGGAGCTATTTTTTGCTCCCCTAAACGGTTGCAAAAGACAGCAGAGATTAGAAAAAGAGAATCAACCCTGGTGAGGCTGTGACTCATCAAATCCAGGCTCCTGCTCCGTGCTGGCTGCCAGGGCAGCAGCAGCCCCTGGAATGTGGCAGGGACAGGGGACAAAACCCGGTCCTGCCCTGTCTGAACAGGAGCTTTGAGGAATTTTACCTTCGTTAATGTGGGACGTGGACAACCCTGATCCCTGCCTGCGAGAGGACGCTCTCTGCAAGGCCAGGTTTTCTCCCCACTCCAGGGCCTGTCCTGCCACATCACCAGTTCGGGATGAAAAGGCCCTGCCTTCCCATGCCACGATTTTATTCCTGCACACAGAGCCCCAGGCTGGAGAGGCCGAGTGCTGGCAGCACAACCAACCCAGGGAAAAGGTGTTTGGAAGGAATTTTTAGGACCTAAGCAGTTCTTTTCTACTCAAGCCCCATGCAACCTCAAAACCACCAGGAATTGTGAGGAATTGTCACTTCCTTCCTCCATTCCTCCGCTGGGGCTGCCCCATCTCCACCATCTCTGGGTATCCTGGTGTTCCTGCAAGAATAATTTAAATTCCTTTGGATTATCATCCCCTCTGGCCCGGACACTTGGAGCTCCTGGCTCAAACCCAGCCTGAACTTGAACTTTGCTCAGGCACAGGCACTGCCAAGGGATGCAGGGCTCTGCCATTCCCGAGGAACAGCAGCTCAGGAATTCCTGCACACCTGGGGACAAGGTGTGACCCCGCCTGTGGGTGCTGAACTCTGAGCCCTCCCCGGGCAATTCCTGCAGGAAAACCCCAGGGGAGACTGCGATGTCCTGGATGCACCTCCGGGGTTCCCAAGTGGTCACCCCAAACTGGGTAATTCGGGTGACAAGATGTCCAACAACCTCTCCCATTAATTCATACTCGGGGCAGCACCTTTCACCCCTTCAGCACAAAGGATTTCCAGCTCTCACTCTATTTCTCCTCTTCCTTTCTCCATAAACTCACAGAAAACGCCTTTTGCCTTAGTGCCAGGCTACAGAGGGGCTGTTTGTTCTCTGGTCGTTCAAATGTCCCTATCACTGACATTTTTAAAGCTATGAGAAAGGAATTTAATTGGCTGAGATGCTGATTGCCATAACAACTGGCTAATGAACCATCTGTTAGCATATGTAATATTTATTTATACACTGCAGAAATGCAGCTCAGGGTCTGGCCAGGCTCTGTTGCAGGGGCAGGGGCAGCTCAGTCCCGGTGCAGATGGGCAGGGGGGCACAGGGGGAGAGGTTTGGGCTGCAGGGTCCCCAGGGACCCCCCGGCTCAGCCCTGCACTGCCAGCAGAGCCGTGACCTTGTCCCCAGCCAGCCCTGCCGTGAGCTCGGCAGCTCGTGGTGGGCAGCCTGGGGGTGGAGGAGCCTCCCCAGCAGCACAGGGCACCCTGCCCCTTTCCCCCGGGAAAGGCAGTGCTGGGCAATCCGGGAGAAGATGGATTCGGGACCAGCATTCAGAATCGTTAAGGGTGGAAAAGGCCTCCAAGGTCATTGGCCTTTGGCCAAACAACACCAACACTAAACACATTAAAGGATAAACTTGGCGTTTTCCTCCTCCCAGCCCTGTCCCGGGGCAGGAGGAGCCAGCCCCGAGCGCTCAGCGGTGACAGAATTCCCGTGGCAGAGGGAAAGGCGCTGGGATTTCCCCTGGAGCAGCTCCTCACGAGGAGTTTGCAGCAGCAGCCTCTCCCCGGCAGCTCCGGCTCCCATCTGCCATCGAGCCCCCGGGAACGGCCCTGGCCGGGGTCTGGGGCTGCCCTGACCCCAAAAGCGCCGCTGGTCCCCTCCAGAGGGGCAGCAAACCCCCGTTCCCCCCCGAGAGCCCCCGGCCCCGCTCCCACCCGGCGGGAGGATGCTGCAGGGTGGAACGGGATGTATTTTTAGCCTGTTGATGAAGAGAGGAGAAGAAGGGAGCGGAGAAAGCCCCGCTCCGCAGAAGTCACATGCATATGCAAAAGGCTCCTAATTGCCCCTCTTTAGAAACCAATCATTGGGGATTTCACAAGCCACATTATAGAACCTGACATGCTTATTTTTCCTTTTATTATGTTTGTAAGCAGTGATCCTATTGAAAAGAAAATCAAACCCTATTTTTACCAGTCACAACCATCTCCCTTTCTCTTTCTGCCGGCTTTATTTTATTTTATTTTCCTTTCTTTCCATCGGTTGAATAGAGCAGCATTTTCATGTGTATTAATTGCCCTGTAAAATGCCCTCAAAGTCATTAGAATTCCCCATTCAAAACTATTATCTGTGCCATTATGCCTTTGCATTATATTTATTTAAATGTGGCTCTTCTGAATTAGCTTATTTTTAACAGCTAGCCATGCCTGAAATATTGTTCCAGGCCGAGCTGTTCTCAAATCTTTATTTTTTTTTTTAAATGATAACTTCATAGAAACTCTTACTGCTTTATCCCACGTGGAATCACAGCTTTAGGCGTTCAACCCTCTTTCCTTTTTCTCTGTTTTCAGAGGGATTGGAAGTTGCCTTGCAGAATTTTTCCTACGGACCCACAAGAGTTTCTCATGCCAGAACCGCGGGATTTACAGCTGTGGTTTGTGGCTCTCACACGGAGTTAACTGCGGTGACTGCAGAGCTGATTAAGAGAAAAACACCACAATTCCCTGAACGCAAGGCCAAGTTGTTCTATTTCCTCAAAACACCCACGCGTGGATTTCCCGCCCATCCTCACAGGTGATTTTGGCAACACGGGAGCAGCTGGATGTTTGGAAGCGCTGGCTGGGGAAGAATCGAAGGCAGCACTCCCTGTCCCCCAGGAGCAGCCCTGTGAAAGTGTTTCCTGCTTGGAAGGGAAGGTCTGGAGCGGGAGTTGGGTTTCCTGACCCGTCTCCCTCACTCTGGGCAGCGTCACCCCAGCCCTGCCCGTGCCCTTCCATCCCAGAACCTGGCGCGGGGCTCGGGCAGCGCCGGGCTGAGCTCTGAGCCAAGCACAGGAAAGGGCCCCCAGGAAAACGAGATGCCGGCCACTGCAATGGTCCCTTCATCCCTCCCCTGCTCCATCAGGGCTGTCCCCGAGGAAGGAGCGGGCGCCCTCCCCCTGCTCGGGGCAGCGCCTCGCACCATTTCCATATTTTAATGAGAGCAGCCGCTCCGCGTCTGCCTTCATTAACCGCACCGCAATTAGCGGGCGCGTGGCTGCGGCAGCCGCTCCCCGCCCCCGGCCAGGCCCTGCCGGGCCCTTTGTGCTCCCGGTGCAAGACTCACGAGGGATCCTCCACCGGGGCAGGTCCCGGCCCGATCCCCCCGGGGGCACGCACGGGGGTCCCCGGCTGCCAGACTGTGCCACCGCCTCTCGCCATCCGCCCCAGGGAGCATCCCCCTCCTCCGGGACATCGGCAGCTCCTGCCCAGGGAGCATCCCCCTCCTCCGGGATATCGGCAGCTCCTGCCCAGGGAGCATCCCCCTCCTCCGGGATATCGGCAGCTCCTGCCCAGGGATGCGCTGGGAATGTTCCTTCACCCGAGGTGCTGCCGCAGGAACGGCCCTGCCGCTCTCCGTGCTGGGGTTTGTGCTTTGGGGCCAAGGTTTTTACACCAGAAGGTCCCTGGCACACTGTGAGGAGACAGCCAGGGATGTCTGGAACAGTTTGGAAGCGTTCCCTCCCTCCGGGCTGTAGGAAACCCTCGGCCTGTGCACAGGCAGGGAAACACTCCCTGGCCTCAGCAGCTGAATTTATCTCGCTAAAAACGAGGCTCAGCCCAATCCACACAAGTCCTTGGTTGGGATTTGGGATAGGGCACCTCCCCCAGCCCAGCTCTAAACCCATAAAAACCCCAGGGCAGCTGGAAAAAACCCTCCCAAGACCTGGCACACGAGGAACTCGGCAGCTTCCTCCCTTTTCCTGCCCCCTGGGCACGGATCTTGGGGCAGAGGGGCTTTTCCTGCAGGGAGCCGTGGGCAGCAGAGCCCCAAGGCTGGGCAGGACCCCCCTTCCCCTGCAGCCCCATCTCTGACCACCAGCACAGCCCATTGTTGTTCTTTGTAACCATCTTTTCCACAGAGCATCAGCAAAATCTCTCCATTTTAATCCCATCCCTCATAAAATTCCTTTGAATATTTAAGAGCGAGAGCAGCGCTCAGATCCTATCTGCTGTTATATCCTCCTTCATTTCCTCTTACAGGGCTCAGATAACAGTGACCCACATGGGCCAACAGAAGTCTATAAAAAGATGGACAGATACTTCTGACACAGCCAGGAGCTCTGGCTTTGCCATCCAGCCAGAATTCCCTGCGATTTCCCCCTTTATTACACCAGGATTGCTTTTTTTTACACCACGAAATGCCTTCATTGTCAGGGCAGAACAGCCCACGTGGGGTTTAACCCTTGGGAGAACGACAGCTCCTGGCTTGGATGCACTCAGGAGTAATCCAGGTCAAGTTTCCAGCTGCCATGGAAGGATCTAAGCCCATCTTTGGGGGAGATCACCCCGATCCAGGCCCACCAGGGTTCCCACCATCACAAAATGAGGAGTTTTTTGCCACTAGATGGAGTTTAGGAAGCCTGGAGCTGAGTCCCCCTCTCCCAGCCCGTATTCCTGCAGCTCCCACAGCACGGGGTGTCGGGGTTTGGGGTCTGGTCTGTGGGACACGGGCAGGGACGGGTGGCAGCCCCTTGGAAACTCAGGGTTTGGGGTCTGCTTGGGCACAGCTGGAAAGCCACACAATAAATGCCACCCCCAGCTGGGTGCTGGGCCCTGCTCCGAGGGCCAGACGTGGCATCCTCGGCTCGGCCACAGGGACACAGGCACGGGAGAAAGGATCTCTCACCGCCCCGGGGCCGGTGCAGGAGCAGGGACAGGCCCAGAGGTGCCCCCAAACCTGCCCCTGCCCCAGCCTGCTCTGCTGGGCCACCCTGAGCCAGCAGCTGCCTCAGGAGTTGTAGAAAACAATAAATATCAATCACATTGGGCAGGATATTGATCTGCAGATTTCACTGACATTTACAAATAAATGATGTATTGCAGTTTTCATTTTGCTGGCTGGGCTGACCCTAATGGCCTTTACATAATTTACTTTTGATTAAAGAAGTGCTTTGACGCAGAGAACCGAAAAAATGAATCGATACAATTATGAGATCAGCTCTAAAACAATGTGCTATGGCAGGGGGAGAAAAGGCAGATCCTCTGAAGACGCTCACGTGGAACTGTGATGTCTGAAGATATTTCAGAGATCAACAGATTTTCTCCTTGCTGAGAGCTGGGAATGGGCTGGGGCCACGGCAGGAGTTGCAGACTGATTTAATTGAAGGCCGGGCTCTGGCAGCAGGGTCAGGAACGGTCCCTTCAGGCAGGTCTGGGGCAGTGTTTGATATTCACACACAGCCAGGACCAGCAGCTCCACTGCTCCCGTCCCCGAATATTTCAATATTCAGCAGGGTTTGTGATGCACACAATGCCCACTGCAGCTACTGGGAAACCAACTTCGTTAGAAAATCAGGGGCTTGCGTGAGCTAATGTGGTGCCATATGTTCATTAAAACGCCACAATGTGCAAAATAATGGTGACAGTAGGTTAAAGTCATATTCTGGTGAACAATATCCAAAAATACGATTTTTTGGCAACTGAACTGTGAGCATTATACATAATTAATGAGTGTTCTTGCACTTACTATGCCCTTGCATAAAGGGAATAACCACAACCTGTTTGCATTTGTGAGGCATGAAAAAACCCCCACATCCACTTTTTTCACTCCTCTCCCTGCTCAGCAGTGCCACACAGCTCCAACTCCTTTTGCCTTCTAAGAAAAGTGGGGAGGAAAACGGGGATTTTTGGAGCTACAAGTCCCTGAGATGGCGCCAGGCTGATCGTGGATATTCGGGAACTCGTGTGTGCTGCCTGCCCTATTTTCCCTCCCCTGTGCTCGGAGAGCTGCAGCAACGCTGAAAGGGAAGGGGAAAAGGGACAAAAAGATGTAAGTGCAGGTGACACCGTGGCTGTGCCACCCTCATCGACAGAGGCAGGTGCTGCCGCCAGCTCCTCCTGCTCTTTTTGCACTGTTCAGCAAATTCCAGACCCGAGAGAGGGAAAAACCGTCGGGGTTTGGATGCCTGGATGGGGAACCGAGGCTGCTACAGAGCCAGGGTTCTCAGGGAATTGCTTTTGCCATCAGTGGGCACAAGATGGAGTCTTGGAGAGTGGAAGTGTAGGGAGATTGTGGGAATTCCCATCCCTGGTCCTGCCCCTCTCCACAGCCCCACGATCCCGTCCTGCTCCCCGTGCAGGGAATTCCCTGGGTGTGGGGAGAGAGAGGATCGGGCTCGGTGCTGTTTGCCACGAATGGCTCTGCATCCCCTCAGTCCCACGGCTCCTTCGTCCCCTGATTTCCGTCACCCCAGGAACGGGCGTTCTGCAAACCCCGCACGGATGGGGAGGAAAGGTGAGAGCTCTGTGCTCCCACTGATGGTGGGGAAGGGTGAGAGCTCTGTGTGTTCCCACTGATGGTGGGGAAAGGTGAGAGCTCTGTGTGTTCCCACTGATGGTGGGGAAGGGTGAGAGCTCCTTGTGCTCCCATCTCCCTCACCACAAGCCACGACTGCAAAAAAAAAAAAAAAAAATCCAAGACTAAACAAAAGCCCCAGAACTACATCCATAAAATCAAATAAATACAAATGCAATGACTGATCTGAAGGAAAACAATCAGCTGCGAGCCAGTTTATTCAATCTGCCTAATGTGAGAAGGTTGCAAACATCCCACTGTTTACTCTGACTTTTTTTTTTCCCTTTTGGCAGCAATAAAAACAAATAAAGCAGAACCACTTGCTATTCAATCTGAGGTCTGACTATACCCGAAGAGTCAAAGCCAGCAGCAGAGGGATGAAAGACGTTTGGCCCAAACCCTTTTTGCAAGGAATCCTGCAATATTTCCTCCTTGTAAACAGCATTTAGGAGGATTTTTTTCTCGCTGCGATGCCCCCCAAGATTCGCTTGAAGCCGCTGCAGAACCCGACCTCCCCCCTGGCTGCCCCCTCCTGTCAGGGAGCTCAGGGAAGCAGAAGGTCTCCCCTCAGACCTCAGGACAGCACACAGAATCTCCAGGATGGATTTGTGGTTCCAAACACCTCCCTGGCATCGTTAAGCCACAAATTCGCTCAGAAATCCTCGCTCTGTGTCCCAGAGGAGGTGAAATACAGTCACTTGTGAGGAGGGAACAACAATAAAAGGAGGATGAACGCTCCCTAAGTGCTTCCTAAAACAAAAAATTTGATATGCAGCCTGTGTACCCACGCAATCATGGAGCTTTCTAGCTCTGAGCTGTAACAGATGGAATTTTTTCCCCCTGTCTCTCTTTGGAGATGAGGTGAACGGATTCCTCAAGGGAAGAGCAGACAGAGTTGCTGAGTTGGCAAGGCTTGTGCCAAGCAGCTGGTTCCTGATAAAATGATGGGTCTGGGTAGGCACGGCCTGGGAGGGCCTTTCTGTCACCAGCCTTTCCCAGGGAGGAGTGGAACAGCTCATGGATATATCCCTTAAAGCACAGGGAACGGGAAAATAATGGAGCGGTGCAAGGAGTTACCAGAAAATGACGCAGATTTGCTGTTTATTTATTAAAGTGGCGTCTTTCCTTTGGACCTTTCTGTGCTGCAGCTCATAAATTCCACCTCAGCTCTGGATTCCTGGGACAGCCTCACCAGAGAGGGGAAGGAGAACTCGCAGCCTTCACCAGGAAACAGGGAAAAGGAAAAAGCTGCTGACGGCACAGCTCTGCTCCTAAACGATTTTGTTCTAGGAGGTCTCAAAGCTCTGTTTGAATATTAAAACCAATCTGTACTCACACAACCTTTACTTAAAACAAACACTTGTTTTCAACCTCATTTTAAAAGGATGAAACAGAAAATAAGTTGAATGAGGCTTGGAGCAGCCTGGGATAGTGGAAGCTGTCCCTGCCCATGGCAGAGGTGGAATGAGATGGGATTTAAGGTCCTTTCCAAGCCAAAGCATTCCAGAATTCTGGGAGATGGATGTGACTACCTGAACTTTTCTTGCACACACATCAGCCCCTGCCTGTGAGCTCACAACTGTCACAGTTCCATCAGCACAAGCATCTGCACCTGTAAGCCAGGCTCTGGACCAGCACACACCTGACCAGCACTCAGCCAACACAGGTAAATCTGGGAACAGGCCCGGGGCAGAGCATTGCAGACACCGGTGAGAATTCAGCAGCGGAACTTTACATTTACACAGTGAAGAAGAGCAGAATTCAGAGGAACTTGTGCAAGCTCCCAGTCAAAACCAGTTGGTTCTGGCTCCCCGTTCTCGCCCAGCTGCAGTTATTAACCCACGCTCCCCCAGCAGAGCATTCACTGCAGCAGCTCATTGCTGGAGGGACTCTGCCAGCCCTCCCTGAGGAACTGCTGGCAGTCTGGAATGTCAGGGGCTCTGCCCTCCATTCTCTTCCCAATCATAACACAACAAAGCCGTTTGGGTTTCTGAAATGTCACCGTGCCTGCCCAGAGCCCTGGTGCAGACAAGGTAATTATCCCTCCCTGTCACCCCTGCTCGTTCCAGCTTGGTAAAAATGAAGTGTTTGTACCAAGCCTGTCAAGCAGTGCTAGGAAATGCTTCTGAATCGCAGCTGCTGAGGTGAAACAGGGCAGCTCTGGGGACACCTGGGGAGAGGGGAGGCGGTCACTTGGTCACTTCGCTCCTCCTCAGTCCCTGCTGAGCACTGGGATCTGATATCAGCCGTAAGTTAATCAGGCTGCTCTTCTGCTGGAAAACCCCCCGTTTTAAAGGGAGGAGAGCTTATCTTTCATTTTCTATAGATCAGTTCTGCAGAGTGTTGATGTATTTATAGTTTTAATACACACCCATAAATGCCCCCTAAGCAGGGGATATTGCACCTCTCAATTACTGTTATTGCTTTATTGCTCCCGGGAGCCATAAATTAACAACTTCCCCCAGCAGTGCTCACAGGGCACAGAATTAGATTACAATGTACATACACAGGAGCCTATTAAGGCAGTGCCATTCCATAAAAGTCTTTACAGTTTTTAAGTGTACACCTATAAGTGTTTCAATTAAAGAACTACATGCTCGCCTGGTAATTGCCCTCCCATTTGTGGTAGGGCTCCGCAGCAAAAAGAGGAAGAAGCAAGACTAAAAGGTGGAAAATTGGAATGTAAAACACCGAATATGAAACTGCCATAAAAAGAAAACCACAGGTTTAAATTATGCTTATTAGAGTCGTTTGCATGGTTTAACTCTGGCACTCTGCTGCCAGGAATCTGTTGTTTGTTTCTCGGAGAGAAAACTCTTCTCTCCCTGTCCCGAGTTCCCAAGGTTGGCTGGGAATCAGTCGCTGGGAGAAAATGGCTTTGCTTTTCTGGGGAGCAGCCGCCACCAGGAGTCAGCCTGGAATGACCACAGAGGTCCTTCCGGAGTGGCCACGAGAGGAAAGTCCAGGCCAGGATCGCCAGGGAAGACAGACCTGTCGGAAGGATGACATCTTGTGGTAGGACGGCTCCGAGGAGCAGGGACTAATTAAATCTGCAAATTAGGCTGCAGCCAACATCCTGCAAGGAGGACGGGGCTTCTTGCAGCCCTCACAGCTGCAGAGGAAAACCTCAATCAGCTCTGCCTTGGGCTTGGTGACTTTAAAGTGCCGGGAAGGGATTTCTCATTTGTGCTTTGGGAACTGCCTCACCTGGCGGGGAGATCTCTTCAAGGCAGAGGCTCAGGGGGGCTCTGCTGCATTTCTGGGGGCTAGAACCTGGAAACTGAGCCCGGGGAATGGCTGGAGCTGCCCTTTGGGTTTCATGTCAGCCAGAACTGTGGGTTCGTGGGCTTTCAGCCCCTCTATTATGCATCATCTCCAAGGGGGGGAAGAAGCTGGAGTTGAACTTGGAAATTTCTGGAGAATTAATGAGGAAATTCATCACAGAATCACTCTTGGAAATGGTCTCAGCTCCTTGGCAAACCTCATTTAATGCTGAGTTTGGAAGAAAATGGTGTTGTTTTGATATAAGCCTGGCATCAGAACCAAAACTTGACTTCTTCCACCCTATGGAGATCCCCTGGCACCAGTGGCAGTTCCTGCAGCATTCCCATGTGTAACTCCTCCAGAATCAGAGTGGGATGGAAGGGGGAAGTGGGCACCACTTGATAAGCAGCAGACATTAATTAGTGCTCTGTTACAAGGGAATTCAGCTGGAGGAATGTATGGAGGCCACACGGACAGGAAAGGGAAATTCATGGCGGTTAACGTTATTACACGGAATGTCAGAGGGAGCAGCGATGATTTGCCACTTACTCTAGGATGGGATGTAACCTAAATGCAGTTGTGGCCGGATTGCCTGGAATATCCACATTAAGGAGAACTGGCAGGAAAACCAGGATTCACTCCTGTTCCACGGCTGCTTTATAGGACCCTGAACTTGCAGGTCCAGCTTGGGAACGATGCCTCTGTTCACCAAGGCGTGAGCGAGACAGATTTTTAAGATCAAATCTAGTGAATTTATCCTCCCTCTTTAAGGCTGTGACACTCAGGCACATTTGGATTTAACAGGGCAAGTTCTGGCATCCTCTTGGGATGACCCCAAAAAAGCAAATCAACTCTTGGTGGCTTTTTCTCCTCCCCATCAGACATTTGTGTCTCATCCTCCTTCCTGGCAATCCTCTTGACCTACAGATGCTGAAACCTTTTCCTGTGCAGGTTCAGGTGCCCATTTAGTAAAATTTCCCTGCACTTTGAGAGCTCTTATTGGGTTTGGTTCTCATTGATGGCACCCTGGGAGCAGCCCATGGGCCCTGAGAGGCAAAGCAGGAATGCTGCTCCAAAGGAATCATTGGTCCTCTAGAATAAAAGCTTTCCCCTTCAAAAATAACAACTCTGCCAGACCGTCCTTGGTGTTTCTGCAAGTGAAAAAATGCCTCTTTCAGAGTTTAGTATTTGTCTGGATGGTTTAAAGCATTCCAGAGCAAAACCCATCCACCAATGTTATGTCTGCAAGAGATGGGCAGATCCACTGCCCAGAAAAGGCTTTTCCATGGGATTGTGCAGGATCGGTGTTGTTCTTCCCCCAGCCACTCAGTGCTGGCTTTCAGGACAGACTCTTTGGGAACAGAAGTCAACAGGTTCTTGTAAAATCTCCCTCATTTTCCCTGCTCTGTGATACCACAACTTTCAGGAGCCTGCTGTAACATTATCCTAAAGCAGTGGAAGCCATCATCACACATTCCTTTTTGAAATAAAAAAATACATCTGCAGGGATTTATTTCCCTTTAAATATCTATAAATCAGCATTCATTGCAGCACTATAAATTCGAATTCTTTAAAGGAAATAGTGTCTAACATTTGCAGCTGACTCCATTTGAGCCCCACACAGCTGCTCCAGGGCTGCTTTGTCATTGAAATAAAAACTCAGAGGTTTCCATTAGCTTTAGGTCTATGAAAAGAAATACACTTATGTATCTTTTAGAAGATTCTAAATAGTTATTATTTATTTATGCAGCCCTGGAAGCTTGCTAGGCATTTCACAGGCACGCAAGGAGAGCTCAGACTAAACCACAAACAAATAAATCCAGCAGAGAAGAGAAGGAGAAACAAAATTTCTCCTCTCAGTGTCGTCAGTCAGTGGCACACTGCCCCACCTCTGCCACTTCTCCCGACGTTTTGTCTCATGTGCAGCTGCTTTACCTTTTCCAGCACCGTTTAGACCAAAGCAGGGCCACCTCAGCACAGGGGGAGGAAAGAGATTTCTGCAGGAAGAGCAAAGGTAAAGTTCAGGGGAGGTCAATAATCAGAAAATCAGACTGGTGTGGGTTGGGAGGGACTTAAAGCCCATCCAGGGCCACCCCTGCCACGGGCAGGGACACCTCCCACTGTCCCAGGGTGCTCCAGCCCCGTCCAGCCTGGCCTGGGACCTGTCCTTGGTGTTCCAGACCATTCACTGCCCCCCGTGCTCAGGACACTCCACCTCTGCCATAAAGCAAATGGAGAATTCTTATTTTTCATTATTTTTCACCCCCTTCCCCATTTAACTGCTCCAGGTCTCTTCCCTGCTGTCTGCAGCCAACAAATGCAAAACAAAACTCTGGACAAAATCCTTTCCTTTTGCTTTGAAGGCGCTAACGAGAGCCAGGGTGACATTTATGGATAATTAAAGGCAACACTGATGAGCCCAGTAGTTGCAACTTCTCTTTTCAGTTGGAGAACCCTTTTTAATCCAGGTCATCTTTGGTCACCAGCTTTAGAGCTGTGACAGTTTCTCCAGGAACGCTGTCAGAGGCTGTAAACTTTAATGACCTTCTGCTTTCCGGGGCCTTGTTTTTCCTGGGCTGTAATTAAGCAGGGGGGTGTGTGTGTATCTATACGTTTAAAGGTTAAAAAGGATTCATATTACAATAAAAATCATCTCCGTGCTCACCACTACAAACTTCCCCGGCCCAGCCTCAGCTGTGGCCAACAATCCAAGAGGAGTCATTACTGTAACTAAATTAGACCGTTTGTTTTCTTTCCCTCAAATCGAATTGTGGAGGAGCTGCTTTATTGCAAAACAGACATTAAAATTCCAGCTAGACCTCCGAGAGAAAGTAATTTCTATTTTATCAGCACTGTAAAGCTGTCTTTATGTTCTGAAGCAGGAAATATTGCAGGGATATTTATAGCTCCAGCACCAAAGCCAGTTTGAATAGAAATGTTACTGCGGTCGGCAGAGCTGTCACATTGCTCAGTGGAGCAGGGAATTTTAGTGAATTTGTGAATTACCCTTTCAGTCTTGACAAGTCTTTCAGCGAGCCTGGTGTGTGTCTGGAGCTGCTTTGTGCTTTCGGGATAATGATTAAAGACTTGGATCGCTTCAGGAGGAGATTTCCTGGTATCTCACGGATAATCTGTTCCCATCCCTGGGACCCTCCAGGGAACACCGGGGCTCCCAAACTTTGCTGTGCCCCAGCAGCTCAGCCCTGGGCTCCCCCTGCTCCTCCTCATCCAGCAGCTCCTGGACCAGCTGCATTCTCGGCTGCAGGGCCCTGCACTGCTCCTGCAGCTCCACGACTGCAGATTCCACACTGCCGGACAATTTTTCCAAAGGATTAACAACTTTTTTCCTTCTGTCGCCTGTGTGGTGCAGGGGGAATTCTGCTCTATCCATCTCTGTCCTCTGCCGTGGGTTTAATGCTGCCATTACCCAGCTGAATAAACTCGGGCGTGGAGGGAACAGAACCATTTGTCTCTGCAAACTCTCTGACTTGGTGGCAGAGGCAGGAGAGTGCCTTGGATTCTCCACGTGTCCGTGACCCCCCCCCCGGCCTTTGTGATGAAGCAGGATTGCAAATGGGCTATGCTGGGAGAGAGAAAATCTAAAATAAATACTTTGTGTCCCTGACGAAAGCCATCCCTCCTCCCCCAGGTGCCCGTGGATTGCTGCAGCGAGCCACAGCAAACACGGCACAGCTCAGCCCAACAAAGGCTCCCGTCGTGCTGCAAACAAAATCATCGCTGTCGTGCAGGTGAGGCACAGGCAGAGCCCAGGAACAGCCGGGAAGGTCGGACTGAGCCTCCCAGTGCTGCCTCAGGTGTGGATTTGCCACGTTCCTGAGCGGCTCTTGCCAGATGCAGGAAGCCCCTGGAAGGTTTGAGGAGCTGCTGCTCCTGCCTGTCCTGCTAAAGCCAGGCTGGCAGAACTCAGCCAGATGCAGGTCTGTGTCTCCAAACCTCGCACCTGACTTTGCTGAGGGAAGATTGCAACAGCAGAGAGGAGGAAAAACCCTTCAGGACTGTAGGGAAGTGTGGCTGGAGTCTCAGTAAGTGAAATGGATCCCTGACTCCTCACAGGGCAGCAGCCCCATCAGTAAATGTTATTGCTGATGGGTTTCCACTTTACTCTGAGCTTGATCTTTTGCCTGATTTGATTTTTGTTTCAACTTGCCATTTCCCTCCTCTTCACCTTTTATTCTCCTGCTTCTTTTTCATCATCACGCTCTCCCATAAATCTGTGTTTTCCCACCTCTCTTCCCTGTCAGCTTTGCTTCAACCCTAAAATCCACCTGCACTTTCCTAATCCCACTGAATCTTATTCCCACCAAAATCACCTGTGAACCATCCTCCCCATCCTCTTCTCCCAAATGTTTGGGTTGTTTTGGGTTTTTTTACCTTATAATCCTTTTCCTGTGTATCCACTCATGCCACATTTAATTGCTGATTAACATCCAGACCTCACCCAGCTCTCCCTGCAGCCTCTGAGGAGCCCCAGTGCCATTATCAGGGGCTGAACAAGGGACAGGTTTGCACCTGGGGGTGACGGGGCCGTTCAGGGCTGAGGGTGCTCCAGAAATACGGGACCAGGCCTGGATCTGTGCATAGTTAATGCAATCATCCTGCTGGGAACGAACGCAGGAGCCTCCTGCTCCGTGCCCTCCACTGGATGTGCTTCCCAAGGATGCTGATAATCATCAGTTGTTTGAAAGGAATTAGCTGGCTTTTCATTCTCTGCCTCTTTCCATCTCCGCTTCATGAATTTTCTCTTGTGTTTAGCGGAGCCATTTATAAAATACAGATTCCTATTGATTCCCAAGGAGAATGAACATTAATGTACTCCAGGGTCCATCTCTGCTCTCCCCCACATGGCACAGGAAAGATTTATACGATTTTCTGGGTGTGCTGCTGCCCCGCAATTGAGTCAACAATCAAGTCACACTAAATTAAACACAGATATATTTCTCCTCCTGGCCTGCACGAGGACGCTCTGCCAGGCTGCCCCTGGGGAAGGCACATCCCTCCCTCAGGTCAGGAAAAGCCAAAGTCATTTGGGCCAGAATGAAATTGGTACAGAGAGGACACCTGAGCAGCTGGAGACCATTTACCAACGAGAGTTTTGTGCTGTTCCAGGGTGTTTGGATGGGATTTCTGAACCTGAGTACACCCAGGAATGCACAGATACACAAATCATGGAACCAGAGAAAGGCTGGGGTTGGGAGGGACCTTAAAGCTCACCTCGTTCCAACCCCAAAAATCAAATATACACATCTCTATGTGTGATGGGTCGGTATAAACACATCTGGGAGTGTCCCAGGCCCAGTTGGAGCATCCTGGGACAGTGCAAGGTGCCCATGGCAGGGGTGGAATGGGATGGGATGGGATTTCAGGTCCTTCCAACCCAAACCCTTGTGGGATTCCCTGTGAACATCCACGCTTCTTCACCCCACTCCCCTGCGTGCCCTTTATCTTTTCATGAACTCTTCCTCGTGAACACTGGCCAGGAGCTCTCTGCTTCCAGCTGGTCCCACCAAACGCTGCCACAGGAAAAGCTTTGGAGAACGAGAAATGGAAGACACCACAAAACATCTCCAGACCAATTGCTGCAATTATTCCTTGAATAATTTCCCAGCCATTCTTCAGGCCCTGCCTGTTCCCATGAAAGGCTCTTTTCAGGCCAACCAGAGGCTCTCCAGCTTTAGGATTTACAGCTGATTGTGGACAGAAGATTTAGCATTGCACCCTTAGGAAATTCATCTGTAGATTGTGGCGAAGATAAAGAAAAATATAAAGGGCATTAAGATTAAAGGAGCTTATCTGCTGCTCATTACTGCTCCATCCATTTCGTGGGAAGCTGTGACAACGCCAGCCTCGATGGCTCCAACCACACAGCTCCTTGTCCCCGATTCCAGGGTGACATTTACAAACTGCCAGGCACCAGGACGGATGGAGCAGAAAGCGGAGCCTCATCCTTCCCGCATTAATTCAAGGTTCAGTCTCTGCACTGCCAGGGGAAGGGATAACAAAAGGGACAGGAAGGTTCATAAGCTCATAAATATGTGACAAGCAGTCTTGTCTTATTGCTGCTTTTAGCAGCCCGGGGAACTGCAATTGATGGTGTAATAGACTCCCAAATACACCGAGCCCATCACCAGCTCTCTCATTTTTATCAGACCTAATTTCTATGCTGACAAAAAAAATTATCAGCGAAAGGCAAAAATGGGAGCTGTTTGCTACAGCATTAATTTTAAACATCTGGAATGGGGTATAATGTATGCAGATGTTTTGTAATGGAGACAGGTTACAAGGAAAATCAAATATATTGTGTGTTGCCTCTGCTCGTTAATATAAATTGACATCTGCTGAGTCTGGAGGTGAGTTCTGTGTTCTCCTGCCATCCAGGCTGGAATAATGCTCCATCTGCTGCGCTAATGCAGCTGAACATCACTTGTCCCTTAAGTCATCCTGGATGGGAACAGACCTGGAAACGCTACTCCAGATAATCCCGGGGTTATATATTGGCCGGATCTAAATATCTTTTACAGCACATGAAAAACTGCTGAAAAATATCAGCTCAGGCTGCTGAAGCCAAGCTGGAAAATATCTCATCCCCGCACAACTTCCATGTTCAGACACTGAACATAATTTGGGATTTATTTCCAGAGGAGTTATTTAGTAGCAAACAGTTGGAAGCGGCGTTCGCAGGTCCAGGAATAAAATCCTGCTCCAACCTGTTGAACTGGCTGGGCCATAATGGGCATGATGGGCCCAAATGAGGGACTCACACACATGGAGCCATTTTCCACGGATTTCTGACACTTCCAGAGTGGGTTTGTGGTGTTCAGCTGAAAACTGGGCCAGCAACAGCAGGGATAAGGAAATTAAAAATAATCAGAATTTTACTAAATTCACTAAAAATGAGAATTAAAGGAGCTGAATTTTTCGTGTTTGAGGCAGGGACTTTCTGATTCCAGCCAGTTCATGTCCAAGGTCAGGAATTCTTGGCACCTCTCCAGTTCAGAACTGGTCCAGAACCCTCCAAACACTGGAGAACTCCCATGGAAGAGCTTCCAGCATGGGACCCTCCTTCAGACCTTGGCTTCCCCTCAGTGTTTCCCTCACGAAACACTCCCTGACTTGGAGAAACTTCCGAAAATATTTCCAAAGGACAATCCCCATTTGAAATCTGACCACGAACACTGTTTTTGGGAAAGGAACAGGAAAACCAGAGGGGAACAGGGAAGCACAGCTCTCTGATATCCCAGGATTCCCTTTATTTTTGTTTTTTGGAAACCTCCCCAAAGCCACACAAACCCTGTCCACAATCTAAAACATCACCACGGGTTTTTCTCCTCATTTGCTTTTAAAAATTGTTCTCTGATTGAATCCCCAGGGGTCCTGAAGGCAGGGAAGTGTGCTCTGCATGCTGAAATCCCTAAATAAGACTGTGGGGAGCACAGGAGCAGCCCCACTCCCACGGGAGGAATTGGGTCACATGTCAAACATTTCCAAACACAAGGGGGAAAAAAAAATAAGCTCAAGGCAGCTCCTGGAAAAAACCTTTGGGGACTCAATGAAAAATTGCCACCAAATGAAAGCATTACAAGAAAACAGATGGAGAGTAAGAGAGGAACATCAAAAAAATCAAATGACATGTTTAAAAGGGCAAAACATCAATACTCCCCAGAGAACTGATAAAATGTGTCATTTGAAAGGATGCTGTAAAGCAAAGAAATCATGAAATGCATCATGACTATGAAAGGGAATGAGAGAAAAAAAACCCAGCACCCGCATTTACCTTTATAGATGGTTTCAGCAGCCAGGAAATTAGATTTGATTTTCCAGGCTGGGTGTATATCTATGTAAATACGTAAAGGCAGATGCATTCCTGCTCACAAAAGGGTTGAAGTCATTAGAGGATGTCAGGATGTGACACAGGAATAGTGGCAAGGTTTGTTCAATTACCTTGATAAAAGTTCCAGGAGTGGCTGTTGGTGCTGAGAAATCCCTAAAGCTGCATTTCCTGGGTTTGCTTCCCCCTGAGCGGGGGGTGCAGGGGGGGACACTCAGCTGTGTATCCACAGGTAAATTGAATATGAAAAGCAATTAATTAAAGCACTCTGATCATTAAATCAAATCCTGGTGTTTACCCACAGGATCTGTGTGAAGGTGCTCTGACCACATTATCCAGAGTTAAAGAAATGAGACCCAAGACGTTTCAAGTATGTGCAAATTTACCTTTTTTCCCCTGCTAAAGGGATTAATTCTTTCATTTCTTCTGTGTGCGACACTCTTAAAAGTCAAACTGAATCCTTCACAGGAAAAAATTAGGGCAGCTTAGGAATTAAGCCTGGCCCGTGATGTTCAGTGCAGCTCTGTGTTCACCATCCTAATTTATATCATCAGGACCTGCAGCTACTTCATTAATCAGTTGCAACAGGTGCTAAGCAGCAGAAATGAACTATAAAATCATTTTTTAATGTGGCTATTCCCCACTCCAGATGGGAGGAGATGTTCAGAGGAGCAGAATTTGACTCAACAAGCAAATCCCTCCCATTCCAGGCAGCTGCAGGGACAGTGACAGCCTGGAGAGGAGATGGCACAGAACTTCAGGGTAGGCAAAGCTCCTGTCCAGAGAAGCTGTGGCTGCCCCGGATCCCTGGAAGTGTCCAAGGCCAGGCTGGACGGGGCTTGGAGCACCCTGGGATAGTGGAAGTTGTCCCTGCCCAGGGCACTGGAAGAGCTTTGAGATCTCTTCCAACCCAAACCACTCCCTGATTCCAGGACAGAGATATTCAAAGGCTTTGAAACTGCGCAGACAAAGCTGCCTGGAGTTGCTCTGCACAGAGGAGGGAGGGGAAAAGTGTAGTGATGCCTCATTTATTTATGTTTTGCCCTTTAATCACGGAAGATGCACAGTTTGCACGGAAATCAGCCGCTCTCCCTTCGTTTGCAGTCCCTGCA
This sequence comes from Eulacestoma nigropectus, assembly GCA_013397775.1. Classification (NCBI taxonomy): domain Eukaryota; kingdom Metazoa; phylum Chordata; class Aves; order Passeriformes; genus Eulacestoma; species Eulacestoma nigropectus. The sequence continues at coordinate 940,365 of VZTE01002021.1, read as the reverse complement.
CAGAGCCGGGAATCCCTGCACGGGCTCAGCCCCCAGGCCAGGCCTGCACGGCTTTACAGGGACTTTGCATAAACCCCACGTTTGGATGCTCAGCTCGTGCCTGGATTAAGGGCTGGGATATCTGGCAGGCGGGAAGGTTTAGGCGGATGGCAAACGAATCAGACAGAAGCACTGAGTGCTCGTGGAAAACCAGCTGGGTTTGCCGGGAACGCGCCCGAGCAGCAAACAAAGGGGAGCAGCAAGAGCAGATGAAGGACTCGGAGTTCACATCCAAGGCAGGGGAAATGGCAATGGGAAAGGACTGGAATCTGCATCCTCGTGGAAAAAAACAAATAATAATCAGGAGCTGTGGATTCTGAGGCCAAACACTCAGGGGATGAGTTGCAGTAACGAGAGCCACTTTTCTCACTTCAGAACTATTCAGTGAGCTGCCTCCCCTCTTTTTTCTTTTCTTTTTTTTTTTTTGGGTTCCATTTGTTTTCAAAGAAAGTAGATGGAAATGTGGATATAATTTTGGAATAATTTCCTGTAATCCATTGGTCACAGAAGAATGAATCACAGCATTTTCTCTTTGAAACTTCCTGAGTGGCTTCCCAGCTGGCAGGGCCGGGAGCTGACGGAGCAGCACAGGATTCATGGAGGGAATCAGCTCCCACAGCTCCTCTCCTGCCTGGACAGAGCAGGATCTGGCACAAAGGGAACTGGAGAGCGTCTGAGAATGCCCCAGAGCCGTGGGACAGAGCCTGGAGGGGTTGGGGTGACGGGAAGGTTTCGTTCTGCTCAGAGCTTTTGCCAACTCCATGGACCCACACCAGCCATGAATCTGTGTCAGACACGAGCACCAGCTCCAGACAGAGCTCCCTGCAAGGTTTGGTTCTCCCTACACCAGGAAAAGGCAGTTTTATAAAAATAAAACTTCATCCTACAGTAAAATCTCACTTAGCCCCTAATGTTTTAACTGTGTCCCCACCTCGATCCCAACATTGTGTTTCTAGAAGGACTCCTGCTGCAGAGACCCAGTTATCCTGCTTTTCCCTTGCCTGGCTGGGATTCCTCCCAGTGAACATTTGATGCCAGTTTAGCATAGGAAGCAGAGGGAAGAGTGTCCCTGAACAACTCCGGATCCCTGATGTGCGGTGCAGCCACGGCTGCTCTGCCAGGGACCCGACATCCTGCAAGGCTTGAAAGGAGAAAACGAGCAGCTCTCCCCCTCTGATTGAAAATTATGGAAAGCAGGGCTTTGTTGTGGCACTGCTGCCTGGGCACACCTCCACGTTCCACCAGAGATGAGATGCAAAACTAATTTTAAAACAAACTATTACTGTGGAAGTGTTTCACTTCAGCTCTGTGGAAAGGCCGCTCCTCACATCTCTCAGAGCTGAACATCCCAGCCATAACTCCGAGGATGCTTTAGAGGGGGGATTTACACACCTGGACCACAGGCCCAACTTTAATGTGCACTTATCCATCATTTATTGACTCAGATCAGCAATCACTGCCCAACTGCTGCTGCTCTGGTGACTGAAGCACCTTTGCCTCTGAATTATTGAAATACAGGCAGTTCTAAATCAACTGACAAGCCTGACATGCTGCAAGCCTCCACCTGTGTGTCTGCATCTGCTTTTTAGGCCAGGATCACCTGCCAAGGAAGTGGCAGCATTAGAGATAAGATAATGAGGCAGAGATTGGTGCTACCAGAGCAAGTCAGGCACCCAAGCTGGAAAACCAGAGCCAGGAATTCCAGCGCAGATCTGTTTCACTGTAACTGAATTGTTTCTAAGAAAAGCCTTGATTTTTACAAGTAAATATTCCCTGGGAAAACAAACACCCCCCCAAATTCTGACTCAATTCACATGATTTTTTTTCGAGGGCCAAACTTCCATTTTATTTACCATGCCTGCTCCTCTAGCCCTGGGAGTCCAGGAATGAGGCATTTCAGGGACGAGCTGCACAGGCACCTGGGCCTCTCAGCTCCCAATCCCTGCAGCCCCTCTCCTGGTGTGTGTCTGACTGATATCCTGGATTATACAGCTCAGAATTAATTTCAGCAGCACAATTCCACCACATAAACTGTGCTGCTTGTTTTCAGATGCCATCATTTAGAGAATGTTCAAGGGAATTGTAAAACAGGATTCACTTTATGATGCGGATGAAGCCGGCACTGAATTCCAAATGAGCTGGGTACCACATGCTAAATTGTGTCAGCAACACCTCAGTGAGCAGAAATATGAGCTTTTCTCTGTCTCTGAGACACCTCTCCTCGAGTGATCCATGGAGTGGCATCCTTATCAGCCCAGACAGAACAGAGTAGATTTGATGACAAATCTGTCACTTGAGCAGGGTTTGAGATGCGTTTCCAGCTGGGAGCAGCCAGCAGGTGGAACGGGGCTGTGGGCTCAGATCAGCACTCCTCAGGGTGGTAGTTTAGATGATGCATTAAATCCACCTGAAACCCCATTTCCCATCCCCTCAGAGATTAAACCCACCTGAAACCCCATTTCCCAGCCCTGCAGAGATTAAACCCACCTGAAACCCCATTTCCCAGCCCTGCAGAGCTCAGTAGTCAGGGGAGCTCTCGGACCTGACCCTGGTACAGCCCAGCTCCCTCCTCGCCATGAAGGTGCAAAGCTCCTCCAGCTCCCATGTCAATGATTCCTTGGATTGCAGGTGATCCATGGCACAAGCTGGGGGGCAAGGCTGCGGTTCTGGCCCTGAAAGTTTGGAACCCAAGCGTTCTGCAGGTACTGGTGACAAGAATGAAGCAATGAAACCCCAATAAATAACCTTGGATGGCCCAACTCTGCCTTTCCCCAGGGCTGTGATCTCCCAGGCACAGACCCTGTGACCCTGGGGACCAGGTGCACAGGAAAACACAGGGATTAGAGCACTTCCCGTATCATGGTATTTGCAATATTTCATGTATTTAGAGTGAGATGGAGCCTAAGTGCTAAAGCCAGGATTAGCTCCCAAGCACCAGGGCTGTGTTTACTCAAAGCACTCTCAGGCCTCAGGATCTGTGCCCTGCTCAGCTGAGCAGAATTAATCCCAGTGGTCCCTGGCAGCCACCAGCAGATCTGAGAGCACAGCGAGTTTTGACTTTTGAAGCTTGTGCATCCAGCCATAGAAGGAAATGGGTGATTGCATCTGGCATGAAAGCGAGAGATTTTCTCAGGAAGGCTTCAACCTGAAGCACCAGATACAAGCAGTTGATAAAAGCAAGGCGCTTTCATGTTCTTTCATCTCTCCCTGTCCCCTCTGCAGTCTGACAGAGCAGACCCAGGACAGAGATGTGAGGTGCTTGAAATTTCCCTGCCACTGCCACACGCTCCACGTGTCACTTGGGCTTTACCCATCGCAGGGCAGGCCCTTAAAGGAGCATATTTTATTATCTCTCAGTAAAAGGCAGTGTGGTCAAAATAGCACCTGCCAGTTTGCGGGCCAGCGTGGCTCCAGTCTGTCTGATATTTGTGTTGGGATGGCAGCGGGACGGAAGGAGCGACAAATCGGCCGTGCTGAGCCCCCAGACTGAGAGGCCTGATGGGCAAACCCTCATTTCCAGAGGCAGCCCTGCTGCCCCAGCCCGGGCCTGCAGCGGGCAGGGCTCTGCCTTGGAACGGGAAAGCCTCGAGAGAACAGGGGGAGAAGAAAAATGATGAGAGAAAATATCCCTGGCGAGGCTGCAGACGGAGCGAGGGCTGTGCCAGGGCTGGGATTCCTCCGTCCCCGAGCTCTGCAGGCACACAGCTCCATTCACCCTCTGTCTGTCCCTCTGGGGTCGGGGGCATCGGGAAAGCCTGGCCTGAGGAAGGACATCATGGAAAACCTGAGGAGTGTCCCTGGCCAGGTGCAGCTGTGCCCTGAGCCAGCCCAGCCAGCACCTCCCTGCCTTCCCGCAGAGGGAACCCATCCTGCCAGCTCCACCAGTCCCACATCCCACAAACCCTGCACTAAACCCAAGGGCTGCTGTGCCTGGCCCCACAGCTCTGCAGGACAGCCTGTGCTGCCTCTCCCGGGGCTCTGCTGGCCCTTTTTGACTCCGTTTTTGCCACTTTGGCGTGTCCACAGCCCTTTACAGCTCTGCTCTGCTCCAGTCCCCTGCACCCTTCCTGTTATCCTCAAGAACAGCATTTCTAGCAGGACTCTGGAAATCCCAGCCACGGAGACAGTGAATGTTTCAAACTTGTCATGTTCAAAAGCTTTATGTCAAAAAAAAAAATCTAATTTAGTGCAGGGTTTGGTGACAAGCTCCGGTGACAAGGCCCAGTCTTTGCCAGGAAAACACTGATGAAGAAAAGCCTCTCCCCAAGTTCCCGGGAGCTCAGGGACTGCAGGCTCCTTGTCAAGGGAATGTCAGTCCCAGGTGAGAGCAGAGCTGTTCCCATGACAGGGGTTTGATCTCCACAGAAATCTTTGAGCCTGCCTCGAACACAAGTGATAATAAAACAAAACTTAACCTTTCCCACAGCAAAAGCCAAGTGGGTGCTGCTCAGAGCACAAGCTGCTCCTGGCAGCTCTCGGCTCTACCTTTCTCTTTTTTTTTCTAAAGTGAAGTGAAACTGGGACAATGGGGACCCAATCCTTAACTCTTTCACCTCCCTTGGGGATTCAAATCAGGGTTTTGGCAAGGCAGCACTAGAAAAGGTCACCAGCACCTCAAAATCCCCATTTCACCCCAGTGCCAGCCCTGTCCCAGCTCCCCCTGCCCTCCACCCACAGCTGCCACCCAAACAAAGCTGCACGCCCAGGGCCAAGCCCGAGTTCTGGCAGGACCCTCTGCCCTTCCTTTGTGCTCCTTCTCCTGTCAGAATGGTGACACTAACGAGCACGCTCGGAGGGGGGCTGTGTGCCAATTAGCCATTCCTCGTTAGCTTAATTAAGGGACACATGTTTTTAATCACAGCTAAGAATGGGGAGTGATTGAGGAATTGATTCGGAGCTGTGGAAAGCGCCGGTGTCAGTGCAGGGAATTTAATTTGGCAGCTGTGGTTAAGGGAAGAGCAAAGGTCTCCATTGGCTTTGGCTCCTGGGCTCAGGAGAGGGCTGGAGGAAACATCCACGTGGACAATACTTCACATCAACACCAGGGAGGGTCTACCCTGGGTTTACAAGACCAGCACCACTGGTTTAATTCTTGGACTGGCTTCAGCCATTTCACAGCACAAACGGGTCCTGCTGGAAGCCTCCCTCGCCGGACACCTGAGCCAGAGCTGGTGTCAAAGGACCAAAGCAGCGACACCTGAACCAGATGCTCTGGAAAAGGAGCTGAAGCTCCTCTTGTTTTTTCATCAGGGGATGTCCTGAATCACAGCAGGAGACAGGGAAACACAGACCCTCCAAAAGGGCTTCATCACAGCAACTCAAGATGGGAAGTTTCTGCCTCAAACCCGTGGAAATCCTGAGAGCTCTGTGCCTCTCCATCTCCTGGATCAGCAGTTGTCGTTCCCCCGTTCACTGTAACCCCAGCTCTCATTTAACAGCGTGACTGAACACGTTCCCTTTGTCATCCCACCCTGACCTTGCCTTTGAGAGCTGGAACACCACGTTCTGTAGCATTTGCACAATGCAAGAAATGATGACATTTACCAGCAATCACAAATCCGGGAATGAACGCCCCAAGGTCTCGGGCAGCAGGAACAGTATTTATGCAAGTGCTGAAATGAGTGGTTTCAGGCAACAAAAACAACCAAATTGAACAATCGGCAGCGGGGGCTCGACAAAAAGAGGTCACCTGTGATGGAGCTGGGTCAGCAGCTCTGAGCCTGCCCCCACACTGCCTCTGCAGCCTGGAGTCTGTGATCAAACACCACCCGATTTTCATCCAGCCCTCTGCTCCACAGAGCCCATCACTGCCTCTCTACTGAGCAGATTAAACGGCTTCCCAAGTTTAAACCCACCTGGAAACCACTCACACCCCAGAATTCCATGGCCTGGCCTGTGTGTGGCTGGACACTGGAAATGACTGTGCAGCTTTTGGGTAGGAGATGTTTAAGGACCAGCTTTGCCCCAGCTCTGCAGTTTTAATCCACCCTCAAGCCCATTCCCATTCCAGACACTGAGCTGAGCAGTTCTGCACTACAGAATCCACCCTTTTCATCCACCAGGCTCTGGAGAACCACGAGTTTGAACTCCTCCCATGCCAGCCCCTCCAAGGCAGGTCCCTGTCAGGTTGCAGGCACCGTGTGGGTACCACAACAACAAACCCTGGAGGATTCCAAATCATCTCAGAGCTGTTTGTCACAGGCTTGTGCTGACCTTGTTAAAGCCTTGTTGTCTTAACAAATTTGGAAAGTGTCATCTGAAAAGAGAGCGAGCTCGCTGCTCACCAAACGCGTGTGAGGGCAGATCTTGTTCCTCCCCTTGATTTGGGTGTTATTGTACTCTCCTTTTCCCCACCCAAACGCAACAAATACTGTGGGGAGGTCAAGGTCAGGAGCAGATGTATTCTCTAAGCTGGTAAAGTGGGAATATTCAAGGAATGAAATCAGCAGAAGCCAAGCCAGCTCTAATGGCTTTCATCTGTTACGTTTGCCTTCTCTCACTGATCTAATGCCCGTGTTTTTGTAAGAGAGGAGTTCAACATAACTTTTTTTTCCTTCCCAGATTTATGAGTAAAACGCAGCAAATTGGGCAGATCGCTCATGCAAACAGCAGCTCTCCAATTCTCAGCAACATCCATCTCCAGTAAAAATGGCATGTGGAATTTTTTAGAAATGTCTCAGCCCTTGTGCAAGCCCAGCTATTGATTTCACCTTTAGAGGAGCAATTAGAAGATGTATTTGTGATGTCAGTGTCGGTGTTAATGAAACATCTCTTTCCCTGCTCAGTATTCTGCTCATTTTCTTGGATACAGAACCTGAAAGGAGTTAAAAATCGTGCTGCAGGACGGGCTGATGAGGGATTGCAAAAGACAAAAAGTGTTCAATTCAGACCATGAGGCCAGGAAGTCAAGGGCCAAACGAGTCCATAAAAGCAGGTGAAGGACAAACAACGCACTGGGGGAAGCCAGAGAAAATTATTCCTAATTTTGGAGCTTGAATGGCAGCTGAGCCTTCTGGGCAATACCAGGGCTGATCAGCAGGATCCCAGGCTGAGGGGCTTGGAAAGGAGCTGAAGCTCACTGGGAAAAGGACGAAGCGAAATAGAATAATTCTTATGAAGAATTAAATTAGTTTAAATATTTATAGAATATGAAATAATTACTGAAAAGATTAAGAAAAAGAGGGAAATTGTTAAACAAATAAAATGTCTACAAACAAACACATTTCTCGACGAAATAAAAGGATTATGGCAAAGCTTGCCTGTGGAAATTGATAAAAACCCTTATTCCCAATTTTCCCTTGATCCGTTAAGAGCCAGCCATGTGGAGAAATTATTAGTAGCTGTAATGTCTCAACCTGTATTTTTAATCAGTCATTCAAATTAATGCAAAGCAGATGGAATGGACCATGTTTTCCTAAATCACACACGTTAAAATATGTAACTGATGTTTTTCATCTTGGAACCTAAAATGTCCTGCAGCCACAGTCCCAAGTCCCATGTTCACTACCCAAACGTCCCAAATCAGGGGCAGGTGCAGCAGGGTCAGAGAAATGCAAAATCCTAGAAGGGTTTAGGTGGGAAGTGACTTAAAGATCACTAAATTCCACCCCCTGCCGTGGGCAGGGGCACCTTCCACCACCCCCGGCTGCTCCAAGCCCCGTCCAGCCTGGCCTTGGGCACTTCCAGGAGCGGGGCAGCCGCAGCTGCTCTGGGAAATCTGTGCCATTCCTGGCACATCTGGACTATCTCCTGTGATTATTAAAAATCAGCAGCCACAGTCCAGATCAGGGAAAATTTCTCCCCTGGAAGAGTGGTCAGGCTTTGCAGCAGGGTGCCCAGGGCAGTGGTGGAGTCGCCATCCCTGGGAGTGTCCAGGAGATGGGCACGGGCGGCACTTTGGGCATGGTGGCGTTTGGCCAAAGGCTGGACTGGATGTTCTCGGAGGTCTTTCCCCACCTTAACGTTGCTGGGATTCTGGGAAATGGATTCTGTGGAACGCAGGCTCGGGGCTGCTGGGGGGGGGATGTTTGCTGAGGGTGTCGGAGCAGAGCCATCGATGCTCCCTACGCACCACGGCCCCGTGTCCCACCCGCAGCTCCCGTGGGTGCTGCCCAGGTCCTGCACGGTGCTGGGCACAAACTGGGGTCCCTGTGCTGGGCACACACCCAGGGTCCCTGTGCTGGGCGCAAACTGGGGTCCCTGTGCTGGGCACAAACCAGGGTCCCTGTGCTGGGTGCAAACTGGGGTCCCTGTGCTGGGCACAAACTGGGGTCCCTGTGCTGGGCACAAACCGGGGTCCCTGTGCTGGGCACAAACTGGGGTCCCTGCACCCCCGGAGCCCGTAGCAGCCCCGGGATGGCAGCGGGAGCAGATGGAGCACCAGGACAAACACGGCTCCTCACAGAGTCTGGCAGTGCCGGGGGAAGGCGTGAAGGGAGCGCTGAGGAAGGGGGAGCAGACAGCTGGCCCCGAGCACGGAGCCCCATCTCCCCCCACGCAGCCAGCCCAGCACGGCCCAGCCTCCCCCTCCTGCTCCCTCCCCAGCCCTGGGAGTCTCAGCAGCCTCGGACACTAACGAGGGGTTCTGCAGACATTTGGGGGCCGGTGGAGCAGGTGTTCACCCCCCCTGCAGAGCAGGAGCACAGGCAGCTGTGGGACCAGGCCCTTTCCTGGGAAGGGGCAGCTCGGGGACATCCCCAGGGATGAGCTCACGGTTGGTCCTGCAAAAAGCCCCACTGCTGCAGCAGGGTCACCGAACATCAGCGACTCACAGGGAGCTGGGAGTCCCTTCAGAGAGTCATGGAACGTCCTGGGTGGGACAGGACCCACAGGATCATCCATCCCACTCCTGGCCCTGCACAGACACCCCAAAATCCCACCCTGTGCATCCCTGGGAGCAGTGCCCAAACAGCCTTGGGGCCGCGACCATTCCCTGGGGAGCTTTCTCAGGGCCCCCCAAACCTTTTCCCTACACAAAGGGGTCAGACAAAGCTGTTGCATCTTCCCCTGGTTCGTGGGATCGATGTGGAGACTAAAAACTGAACGATGGCCATTGTCATCCCATGTGGGAGAAGCACTCAAACTCATCCAGACCCCTTCATCTGAGGGTTTTATTTGGGAGCTTTGGACTTAAGGAGAGGGAGGTTGTTTTTTCCTACGTTTCCAAGCTATTTAATGATCAGAAACTCAAAATTTCCACTTCAAATGTTAATGGCTCTGCTTTCTGATTTGCAGAAATTGCCATGTTGATACGCTAAATGGTGAGCGCTGAGTGATGAGAGATGAAGATGGGCACTGCGAAAAAATGAACTGAGATGGGGAGGCTGTGCTAAAAAAAATGAGTTTGAAGGGAAAAAAATTAAGTCTCCGGTGAAAAACAGAATTAGACATGCCACAATATTTCCTGCTACTCCTATCAGAAAAGCCAGATAGACCCAAAAATGGTTCAAAATTCACTGGAGATCTCTTTGCAAGGAAAGCCTTCTCAGTGAAGACCAGAGTGTTTTCCAGCACAGTGTTGCTCTTTAAATTAAAACTCCATAGTTTCAATATAATCTAATTCAATATATGTTATAATCTAAAATATCCCAGCTATTTACTTCAGGATCCTTTTCAGAGGAGTCACTGCTCTTCTGCTTCACACCAAATACAGATTTTTCCTCCCTGTTGGAGCAGGTTTGGGTTTGTTGGTTCTGGCTCTGTTTGCATTGAGTCCTGCAAACAAACCCAAAGCTTTTTTTCCCTTTCCAGTCCATTTTGCTCCTTTTCACAGCCGCAAACCCCTCAGAGCAGCAGCGCTGCTGCCCCGGGTCAGGCTCCTCCAGAGCCGCCTTCCCTCCTTGCGCAAACCTCGCGCTTCATTTCCAAACATTTTCCTCCTGGCCAAACAATGGAATCTTTCCAGGTGAGTCCGGGGGGAGGGCTGGCCCTGACAGCCGTGCAGGGTGTGATGAGAGAGGTTTGGTCAGCTTGGGTGTGCTGGGAACAGACCCTCGGATAAACCCCCCCCCGGTTAATCCTGCAGCCGCAGATTCCAGCCAGCAACGAGCACGGCCGCTCTGCTGGGATAAATCCACGGGCAGGGAGCCAGAGGAGCTGTGATAGCGAACACTGACTGAGAATCTGCTCTGCTGTTTCCAAATAAATAAAAAAACCCACCGACAGAAGGTTGGCTACGTGCGTGAGGGGAGGGAGCTTCGAGCAGATAAATCGGGAGGGAAGCGCGAGGTCTGCAGGGGTTTGTGATGGATTACGTTGCATGTTTGAACATAATACACATTAAGGCTGGAGACACTGATGCTTTGAATGGTGTGAAATTCCATCTAATGTGGGTTGTTTGCCTGACACAAACATGTTTAACACGAGATGGAACAAAGGCGAGAAAATCACAGCAGAGTTTTTGAGTGATGCTTGAAAAATTGTTTGCTCTTCCTCCCACCGCCCAATTTCAAAACGCTGCCTCTCTCCTCCAGCCCCACGCCTCTCCCCGCTCAGGAGTGGGTTAGTAAATAATTCAGAGCAAAAACAAGCACCAGAACTCGGCGCAATAAAAATGATGTCTCCATCCAGTGCCGAGGCGCCTCGCGCCACTTAAATAAGACAGATGGGAGGATGCTCCGTGCTCTGCTCAGCAAACGCAGGGACAGGGACGGAATCAGCCTGGAACGGGAGCACAGGGCGAGCTGGGGTGGGGGTGCTGGCACCCTGTTCCCTGACAAAGATGCAGGCAGAAGTAATTTACTCTGCAATGACAATTTGCAGGGGGAAGAAAAATAAACACGCGGGAGGGAGCTGAGGCTCATTAGCGGCCTGGCCGCAGGATCTCATCGTTAATAACAATAAAGGGCCCGGCTGAAGCAGTGACTCAACAACAGCCCGGCCTCTGGGCCTCCAGCCTCAGTCACACATCATAGCTGGCACTGCAGAGGGACGTGGGGTGAGCAGTGGGGCAGGCAGGAGTGGGATGAGGGAGGGGGCAGGAGCGGGATGAGGGATGGGGCAGGAGCGGGATGAGGGATGGGGAAGGAGCGGGATGAAGGATGGGGCAGGCAGGAGCGGGATGAGGGGTGGGGCAGGAGTGGGATGAGGGCTGGGGCAGNAGGGACGTGGGGTGAGCAGTGGGGCAGGCAGGAGTGGGATGAGGGAGGGGGCAGGACCGGGATGAGTGATGGGGCAGGAGCGGGATGAGGGATGGGGAAGGAGCGGGATGAAGGATGGGGCAGGCAGGAGCGGGATGAGGGATGGGGCAGGAGTGGGATGAGGGATGGGGCAGGCAGGAGTGGGATGAGGGATGGGTTCTCCACAGCCGGGGAGGAGCCAGGATCCCAGCAGGACAGCAGAGATGTTCACTGTGCAATGCCGAACCCCTTTTCTTTAGATTATTGCCCCAGTTCTGAGATGCTGAGGTGTCTCTGTGCGATTCAGCTGTAGAAGGGGCTGCAACTCCCAACAGCCAGAGATCACCCAGAACTAAAAGCTCCTTTGCAGTTAAGCCTCAGACCCAACGTGCTGCAATCCCGACAACATAAACTCTGATTTCAGTGCCAAAATGGAAACTGAGCTGTTTAGGAGAGCTTTTCTTTGACTTTTGAGCATCAAAAGTTTGGTTTCCAACATCCCTCAGACTCTGGCCTTTGGTATTTTGCTTTTGGAAACTAAACAAAGCCCAGCACCCCCAGAATGTCCCAGGCTGCCTTCAGGTTGGAGCACAATTTATAAATATCGATTGCATGCTGGAGGCTCAACCTCGCGAGGGGCTGAGTGCACACACAGCTCTCTGCTGCCCTTTGGACAGCCTCGGAGAAAGCCCCTTGACAAATGCACAACTCAGTTATTCCAGCAGGAGGAAGTGCCAAGTGCTGTTACTGTTCTGTCCCTTCAAACACAAGAGCAGATCTATTTGGAAAGCACACACACAGTGGAAGTTGCAAGGTGGAGGTAAGACATTAATTATGTCTCAGCATGAGAGCTCTGACAGATTATGGGCAGACTAATTAAACTCTGTAATTAAAATACATGGTCTTTGCAAAGCTCAGACTAGATATGGAGGAGCTGGCTCTAGGGAGGTTGGAAATCACCTTAATGGAGGTACCCAGGACCAAAGAAAACTCAGGGTCTTCACTTTGATCTGCATCAGGAGATCACCACGATCTTGGGTGTCTGGTGGGGTGGGAGTGGCTGATCCCAGAGCCTAAAGGAGACCCCAGGGCCTAAAGGGGCTACAAGAAGTCTGGAGAGGGACTTCCCAAAAGGGCATGGACTGGCAAGAAAAGGGGAATGGCTTAAACTGAAAGAGAGCAGCTTTACTGGATATCAAGAAGAAATTCTTCCCTGTGAAGGTGGGGAGGCCCTGGCACAGGGTGCCCAGAGCAGCTGTGGCTGCCCCTGGATCCCTGGCAGTGCCCAAGGCCAGGCTGCACGGGGCTTGGAGCAGCCTGGGACAGTGGAAGGTGTCCCTGTGTCACCAGGAAGGTGTCCCTGCCCAGGGACATCAGTGCTGCGATGTTTTTTCTACAGAGATGCCGTTTGAAAGGCTCTGTGCACAATCCTGGAAAAGTACCCCACTGCAGATCCTAAACTCCAAACTGGGAAATGTTTCCCTTTTTAATTAAAGCGAAGCTTCTGGTTTTCCCTTCTTTGTTCTGTACCAGAAAGCACAACATTTGGGTTGTAAAGACTAAGTCTCAATTTATGTTTTATCATGAGAACCTTGGCTTTCAGACTCTTTCTATAGGTTCAACTGAATCTTTTCAACTGAGTTATGGTTTCTATTTACATAAATTACCATATGAAACTTGTTAATATTTCCAGAATATCCTTTTTCATAGCACTATTAGACAAGGTTCTGTGCTTTTGTTTGGGACTCAGTGTCAGCAAATCAGAATTCATGGCTGTGATCAGTGAAGAACAGAACAAAATAATTCATTCCCTAACATACAGTCTGGGTGTCAAATAATCCATCCTGAGAAACGCTACCCTGAAAACGCTGTCTGAAATCAGCAGAATTTTACCATGCAAATGACAGGAAGTGTCAGCGTTGGGAACAGCGGGAAGTTCCTGATCCGCTGCCATTTACACTTTAAATGAGCTCAGGCTTCCCTCGTGGAAGGTGCAGGCCCAGAACGTGCCCCGGGCTCGGGGCTTTTTATAGACCCACCAATAGCGGGAAAGGGCAAGGAGAATTTCACCTGTTCAGAGGAGTTTGTTGTGGGATTTCATCTCCGATTCCCTGCTGGTGCAGCTCTTTATCACTGAGGGAGGCAGCAGGACCTGCGCCTCTCCAGTGGAGTGGATGAAAAGGTGCTTGGCTGGCTGTGAGTGTGTTATCCTGGAGCTGGGAGCTTGGGGAAGATCCCAAACATCACCCAGGTTCCAGGTGAGGGCTGGGAGTGCCGCAGGGTCTGGCCCTCAGCCTCACACTGGCCCCAGCCGTCGTTTGGGAGCTCCAGGTCTCTGCTGTGAGAGTTTCACCTTTGACTGTGAACCCTCTCCAGGTGACAACGGCCCCATGAAAATGCTGCTGTTTCACCCCGAGAGCAGCTCTGCTGTTGATCCTGGCAGGTTTGTCAGGAACTGGCAGGTTCCCCTCTGCTGCCTGTGCAGGTGATACCAGCTGATAGCTGTTATCAGCTCCCGAGGGATGCTGACACAGGCGGGCCCAGCCCTGCCGGCAGCTCTGGGGTGAGGAGGGTGACACTGGGACCTGCCTGACCCACGGGACAGCCCAGCCTGGCAGCTCTGGCCGGGCCTGCCCAAAACACACACAGAGATATTGATGCACTCGAGATCAGCCCCACTGCTGATGGAGAACCCAGAGGGAATTCTCCAGAATGATCAACACTTCAGCAGAGTCGTTCTCCCCAAACCTCGCCTGCAGATGCTCAGTGGCAAGGGGTGGGGTTAGATTCCATCCAGAAGTGACTGGGATTCCTCTCAGGACCATGGATCTGTCCCAGCAGGGGCTGGCAGTGCTTGCTCCGGGCTCTGATGGATTTGTGAGATCCACGTGAATTCAGGCTCGGTCCTGCTCCTCTCCTGCAGGTCAGGAACACCCAGGGGTTCAGAGGCTGCTCCATGTTTTAAACTCACTGGATCTCATCCCCTCGTTCCAGCAACAAGGACTCCTCTGCTTCCAGGCCTCAGTAATGAGAAATTAGCTTTTCATGCATTATATGTGGGAGTTGATTTTTTTTTTCAGGGTTTTTTTTTTTTCACTTGATAAAAGCACCCTCTTCCCAAACAGGCCCTTTGGGAGAGCTGAAAGCCTGTTCCCATTTCTGCTGCGAGATGTTTTTCACTCCTTGTTCATCCCTTCCTCCTGATTTGCTGTTTCATCCTGCTTGCATTGGAACAGGGAGAGATGAAGATAAGGAAAACAGGCCAAAGTCCCTAAAACGGTGAGGGGATGAGCTCACCTGCCATCTGGAGCCTGTGGTCTTCCAAAGAGGAAACTCAAAAACTAATTAAAAATACTCTGTCATAAAGGCTGGGCTGCCAGTGGGGCTGAGAATAAACTGGAGATCATTAGACCTTCATTTTTCTGCAGCCTCCTCCAGTAATTCCCGTTTGCTGAAGCGGGAAATGAAGCCAATCTCAGAGGGGGAGGCTGCAGCAGGTCACGGAGCCCTCTCCTCTCAGGATGGCTTTGCTGAGTTCCATCTGCCACCTCCAGCCAGGCCCTGGCTCCCCCTCACTCCTCCTCCCCTCTGACAGGGAACAGCTCCAGTGGCAGCGCTGGGAAGGAGAAATCCAGATCCCGTCAGAAATCCCTGCTCGGCTCCGGGCTCCTCCAGGGCTCCTTGCCCTGCTCACACTCACCAAAATCCCTTCTCCAGCCTCTGATCTTTGACTCCAAGCTCCCCCCACCCCCAGATGAGCAATCCCAGGAGCAAATCCCACCCCTGCCAGGCTCGTTCCTGTCACAGACACAGCAGAACCACATTTCCAAGTTTCCTTTCAGGGACAAAATCCAGGACGTCACCGACCGACAGCAAGACCTGCTGACCTTCAAGGCTGCTAAGTGGAGTTATTTTTTTATTCTTCTACACCAAAAGCTATCCCAGCAATAATTACTCTGTGCTGGAGGGTGCAGGGAGCTGCCCCACTGCCTGCTGAGGTCACCCGGTCATTGTCACCACCCTGCCAAGGGCAATCCAGCAAAGGCAATTCCTCTGCCAGGGCCCATCACTCCATTAATGAGCCCGTGAGCTAAAGGACAGCAGTTCCCGGGATTTATGGACCTTCCTTGGCTGCTTTGGGGGCTGTCAGCTCTAGGAATAATTTCCTTTTGCCAGACTGCAGGGGACCAAGGTGCACATCCACCCTGCAGAAGGGGCTTTCTTTCCCTAAAGGGACTTCCCGTGGGATTACAATAAAAATCCCTCTTGATACTGAGCAGCTCATGGCAGATGAGGCCCTGATTTTCCTGGGGTTTCTTTCCCTTTCCTGGTCCTTAAACAGCAATTCCTGCTGCTCTGTGTGAGAAGGAATCAGTTTATGGGAGGGAGAAGCTCTGAATCATCACGTGCACCACAAACTCCTGGTGCCAACAGCCACAACCTCATCAAAGCTCTTTGGAGAAGTGCTAATAGGAATTGGGGTTTTAAATTGATGACTCAGTCAGGATTATTCAAAGTGATGCACTGAAATTTGTTTTCCTCAGATGTTGAAGCCTCTCTGAGGGCTGTGCAGGCCCAGAACAAACACTGGAGATGAGAGAAGTGGAAATTCTGCGTGACTTTGCTCCTTCACCTCCGGAAAGATTGTTTTTATCTACACACAAATGAACAGGACTTTCATTCCTGGGACCTTGCCATGCTTTCAGAGCTTCTCGTGGTTTGTTTGTAATGCCATTCAAAGCTGGATCTGTGCAGTTTTCTCTTCTCTGCTTCCATTAGCGCTGCCCTTGGCACCGAGTGAGCAGCTCCTGTCCCTGGAGCGTGGGGTGAACCGAGGACTGGGATCTGGAGCAAGCCAAGTGACAGGGAATTCTTCTAAGTACAAATCTCATTCCTGTATGAATTCCTGCCATTTGGGGACCACACTAATCCAGCCACCATTCCTCTCTAATTTATGTTCAGGCATAATCTTGAACGTCGAAAAGGAGAAGTGTTTTATTTTCAAAGGAAAGCGAGCGATTCATAAAACATTATATTTTGACATTTTCTGGAGAATATAAAGGGGCTCACTGCTCTGATTTGGGCCCTATTTGCATAATTTTTTCCTTCACTCGCCACAGGTAAATCATGGTTAAATATTGAAGCATTTATCACCTGTGTGTTTTCAAGCCAAACTTTGTATGAGCCCAGGAGAGAGGGTGAGACTTTCTCAAGCACAGGCGTCAAACTGCAAAAATATTTTGGGCCTCCAGTTCTGCACTCCCAGAATGAAGATCCTGGCCAGCTCGGGGCACAAACCCCTCTCCTGGGAGGGAAATCCCCCTGGGATTGTTTTCCCAGGGAAGGTCCCAAAGCAGAGCTCACACAGGGCTGGAATCCTGCACGGATTCCATCTGCACGGGGCTGAACATCCCCCGGGACACTCATGGAAATAAATATCAATAAAAAGAATATTTGGATGCTCAGTCACCCCCACACAGCCCCTGCCCTGCCTGCTGACCTGTTGTTATCCAAGTTTATGGCTCTGTAATGCTGAGACATTTAATTTGGCTGGGAATTGCAGGCTGCATCCTCAGCTAATGGGAACCGAGGCGACTCCGCAGCAGATGCTGACACGGGATCACATCTTGTTGTTCAAGTTCCTGTTCAGCAACTCTACAATATGTAAATGGTGCTTAATTAAAAATACATATTTTACACAATAGAAGCTTTCAGCCTTTCACAAGTGAAAACATGACAGAATAAAAAGTGTCTGTTCCTCTGTCCACTTCCATTCCCACCCCAAACCATGGCTGGGGGCCAAATAAATAAGTGAAAAGGAGCAATGCTGCTGTTTGTCACATAACATCAAACATTTCCCTTTGTCTCATCCTCCCTTTTCCCTTCTGTTGTCCTAATAAATAAAATAACACTGTGGGGATTTGGATTTACAAACAAACCATGCCTGCAGTTGGCTGTGTCTCCTCGAGCAGCGAGGGAGGAAGGTTCTGCTCCTCAATAACCACGAGCACACAGAAAACGCATACAAATGATTGCAGCTGTCGCCAGCACGACTTAGGAGTAAATGCAGATGGCATGAAATAATATTCACAAACAGCTAATAGAATTTTAATGGCTGTAGAAAGAAAATAAAATGAAAGACACTGTATTTACTTGGGATATGAAGGCAATGCAGAGTGTGCCAGTGCAAGGAATGAGTCACTTTGGACCTTGCATTTTCCCCACAGTCAGAAGTGGGCAAGGCCCCGGTGGGTTTTATTTATGGGGAGTTTAAACAGCAATCAGAATGTGTGAAATGTTCAAGGGTGCATCTGCATAAAGTATGATGTTGGCATTATGCAAATGTCATGTATGATGAATGAAATGCATCAAATGTCTTGAGGACACCCAGATGTTAAAGCTACCGGGATGCCAGGAAGCATGGAAGGAGGTGAAGAACATGATTTCTTCTTGAGTTAATTGATTCTCATGTTCCAGCATCACCTTCTAAACACTTCCAATCAAGAAGCAAGCTCCAGTCACAGTTCACTTGTTGTGGTTGTCTTTTTCAATCATCGTTCTCAGCCTCCTTTGCCCAGCCCAGTCCAAGAACCACCCCAGCCTTTAACGGATAAATGAGATCCTTTCCTCACACACGCTCCAGTGTGAGTGCTCACTGCTTCACAGCTACATTGGAGCTCTGCTTCCCTCACATTTTTGTTCTGTGGCCAAGGAAATGGGCAGCAGGGCCCTGCTCCAGCTCCCTGCAAGGGGCAGTGGGAGCTCTGTGGATGGAGGAATTCCAGTCCTGGCACGACACAACGGCCCCAGAAGCACCGGGCAGATGGGGCTTTGCAGGGTGGCTCCTCCTTGTGGGTTTAGAAGTAGAGATCATAAAGATCCATATGTGCTGAGCAGGGAAATTTATGGCAGAGTGAAAGCCTGTCCTATTAAAAGGATCAGAAGCTGTGCCTTTGACTTAATTTGGATGTAATTTCATGCCCTGCACTGAGCACATCCAGCCCCCTCACCTTGAACCCTGTTATATTTTGTTATGTTTTCACTGTACAGACACAATAAAAATACCCTCAGCTTTTTCTCACGTGGAGCTGAGGGCCCCACCCTGATGTCCCAGAGCTGGAGGGAATCATCTCCTGGTCAGCACCAAATTCTGCAGCTCGTGGTGCAAATAAACTCCCAGATAAAAATGGTTCGTCTCTGGTACCCCCCACGAGGCCAAGCAGAGAACCAGAGGCTGTCCAGGGGAAGGACAAGGGCTCAGCAAGGCTTTGCTGAGCACGATGGATGAATAACTGCTGATTATTACTCAGGTTAGAGAGAATTTCTGCTGCTCTCCCTTGTCCTTGGGGCAAAGGGACAGCAGCCATATTCCCGTCCTCTTGCTGCTGAGGAAAACAAGAAGATTTATTGAAATGAACAGGGCCTGTCGGTGCAGTTTTCCATATGGCAGAGGAGGAGGAGGCTGCAGCAGGTGGGTCCCAGAGCAGATGCTGAGGATTCACACACAGCCAGGACCCGGCTCCGCCTGTCTCTGCTAAAATCCTGAACGTGCCAGCAGTGGGAGCAATCCCTCTTTGACCCAGAGGGGAAAGATCTGGGGTAAAATGCCTAAAAGCATTTAAGGAACTGACAAAGCAAATCTGTCATTTGTTCTTTGCTGGGCCCGGCAGCTCCTCCTTGGAGGGGCTGTGGTTACACCTGTCCAGGGTGGGATCCATCCAGGTACCCCTGCAGAGCATCCCAGCATGGCCCGGGCTGGAAGGGACCTGAAAGATCATCCAGTCCCACCCTGTGCCATGGATCCAGGCAGGACTGCAGCTGCACCACTCGGGGATGTGCCACCCAAGGTTATTTACTTGTTAACTGAGGCCTCGAATGAAACTGAGCAAGCTCGTAACGAAGTGGGGAATGTAAATCTCAGTTAACTTCAATGGTGCTGATCTTGTTGATGTGGCAAACCAGGAACTGTCTGGCAATGACAGATTAAAACTGATAAAAATAATTTTACTATTGAGCACATCATTTGATGTTGTAAAAATGGGATTGTGAGAGCCAGTTCGAATGAGGACTATTGAATCTGCTCTCGGTGATGGATCGCTTTTAAATGCACCAAACTTGCCCACCAGCTGAAATTCATAATAATTCTTGGAAATGTCCCTATTAAAGGAGCACTCACACATAAATACACGTTTTTGTCTGACAGGAGAAGTATCCTGCTTTAAATACCAATGTACATCCTCATACCTGCTCCTCGGGGTGGCTTTGGGGAGGGCTGGGGGTGCTCCTGCCCCTCAGAGCTCACAGAGGTCACACCCAGCTGGGCCCCTCTCAGCCCTGTCAGGACCCTGCAATCCATATGGAAGAGAAAAGCCAGGAATATCATTTTTCTTGCACGAGACACTCTCAGACAAAGTGATTAAAGCTCCATCGGTCACTTGCTGCAACAGGAATGCTGCCTGTGGAGGGGATCAATAGCTGCTGCTTTACACCAAACCCCAAATTCCCGGGCTCTGCCTGCAGGATTTTCGGCAGTGAGGGGCCGTTATCCAATGGCAGCACTCAATTCCATTGACAGCTGCTCTTAAACGTTATGGATTCCCAAAGAGTTCACGCAAATTCAGGTTGTAGCTGTCACTGGAAGGCTGCTCCAGCCTCCCTGGGAGCACTCGTGGTTGGGAGTGAAGTGAGCACGGAGCTGCACATCCAGAGCTGCCTCCTCACAGCTTTTGTTGTTATTTTTGCTCTGCAAAAACCCCAACCCAGGCTCCAGCAGTGGAGCCAGAGGGGCAGAGGGACCTGCACTGATGGGCTGGGTAGGGCTGGGTGCTCCCACACCAGCCCGGCTCAGCCTCCCCAGCAGCAGGCTGGGAGAACGGCACTCTCCCACTGTGTTTGGGATGAATCCCAGACTGGTTTGGGTTGGGAATTGCCCACAGCCCCTCCCTGAGCACTTCCTGAGCCCTTCCCGTGGGCTCTGATGGAGCCTGACCCCTCCTCATGGGATGGGGGGACACGGCCAAAGGGACCTCCCCCCTCAGGAGCCACCTCTGATATCAAACCTCAACATTCCTGACTTAATTTCAGCCCGTATTTCCTCACTCCCGCTCAGCACTTGCATTTTATTTGTCATTAATAACACAAAGGAGGAAATATAGTGGCAATAAGATAAGAGCACATGAAATTGTTCTTCCTTTGACTCGGGACTTCCTCACTGCTGGCTGATTTGTGGTGCAGCTCCCTCCATGTATTTCATGGGTGTGAGGCTGAATTTATGCTGCACTGAGCCAGGGCAGTGCTGAGAATGCCTCTCCTTCCCTCTCCTCCTCCCAGGGCATGAATCTTCCACCTCCCCGATGCCTCAGATATTAAACACATTATTCTGCCTTGATTGAATACCGGGGAAATTAAATTTCTGCAGTGCCTTACTCCTCTCTGATGGAGCTGAGCAGGGAATCTGCACCCAGGAAAACAGAAAGGAGAGGGAGAAAGAAGAGAGGCTCAAGCACTGAGTGCCCATTTTCACCCCCATTAGCACTTTCAGGCCAGAGATGATAAATTTTAGCTTCGGTGGTGCAAATTCCAACATCTGCTCCATCACAGCCGCGTTGACAGGTGTGGCCTCCTGTTCAGCACTGCTGGGGAGCTGCCAGATGGACTGGAGCAGTAAATAAAGGGCAAATCCCACTGGCAGTGGCAAGGGGCTCCTGAACTTTCTCTTTGTTTTCCCTCATTTGATTTCACATCTCCAGACTCTGCAGCACTCTCTCAACAGCATTTAGCGAGGAATCTCCTTCTCTTTAATCCTTTCTCTTATCTCCCTGGGGAAGATGAAAGCTAAATGATGTTAATCTGCTAAATATTTCTGATCACTGAGAGCGCAATAGAAATTACCACCCCAACTGGGAATTAATTGCAAAATCAAATGGGCCTGGAGAGGGATGTCAGCACCTGAACATCCTTTCTTCTCACACAGTGAAGGACAGCTCTGAAATTCAGGGTAAAACCTCCAAAAAAATGAGCATAAGATGGTTGGGGGATCACAGATTTCATTACTGGGAAGTTTGGGTGCTCACGAAGTTTAGCTGTACCAAGAATAAACTCTGCTACTGCTCCTGCACCTGCCAGAAACACAAAACTGCACCCTGGAAGGAAAGATCCAAAGCCACCGGAGCCAGTGGGGAGAGTCCCATTTCTCCTGGGTGCTTTCACTCGGGGCTGAAGGCACGGAATGAAAAATAGCAGGGTCGGGACTGCCCTGCTCTGATGGATTCACACCAACAGGGGCTCACACAGGGAAAGGACAGAGCCAGGCAAAAACTGCACCACATTCCACTCCAGAGCCTTTTCCCTCCTGTTCCCAGTGCCTGCCAGGGCCTGGCGAGCCCGTGGAGCTGGGATTTCTCTGCAAGGGCTGGTGACAGCGAGTGGTGCTCAAAACTATTTAGGGAGGCAGTGCCTTCGCAGCCATCAGCCTCTCCAGGCTGAGGAGCAGCTTCCCAGGGCAAAACTCTTCCAACACAGAACTTCCATGAGAAATTCTGTAATATTTGGCTTAAAAAATATTAATCTGGGGAATAGGGAGGGGGGGGTTAATGAATTTCACACTCACAAAGTGTTATCAGATTTTGGTGCCATCTGCTTCTGCTCAAGACAGTTTCCAAGGCGGCTTTGCTGTGCTGGTGAGAGACCACGGACAAGGGAGAGGAGCAACCTCCGTGCTTGGCCTCCCAGGGCAGCCTGGATCAACCCTCCCAGTCTGACACTGAATATATGTGCAGCCAATTTAGAAATAGCAGCAGCTTTTAACTGCTTTGGTGAAGGAAAGGGGGAAGAGGAATAATATCGGGGGGGAAAAAAAATGGTACATCATGTGGCAGAACAGATTCCCACTCTCACAGAGATTATTTTGCACTTGTTCTGTGCTGTATTCATTTTCTCTCTTCTAATGCTAAAACATAACGAATTAATAGAGGAATTGCTTCACCCACTAAAGCAACAGAACCAGCAAAATCCTCCCACCAACATAAGGCAGGAAGGAGGAGGCACATACGGCGAGTTACTGCACATTTTGGAGGGAAGGGAGGAGAACAGAACTGCTCTTACCAGAGACTCCCCAGGCCAGCAGCAGTGGCTGTGAGGCACTGCTGGTACAAAGCCCTGGATGCTCGGCCCAGCGATCTGTCTGCATCAAAAGGCAGAGCTGCTCTTTGAGCAGGATGAAGCCCCAGCTCAGGGGAGTCGTTTTCAGAATGGGAGGAATTACAATGGAGCACTCCAGGGATCTCCAGAGCAAATCCTCCCCTGCCCTGGCAGCCCCGGGGGTGTGACAGGATCACGGCTCAGCAGGGGTTAAAGCCCTCTGGAGAGACCCAGGGATGGCACCTCTAAACCCCTGTGCTGGGATGACTCTGGAATGTTGGAGCCCTCTGGGCTGGGAGATTTTTTGCACCTTTTCCTGCACTGAGAGCTGCCAGACAGGTGACACCACACCCCACACTTCGTCTGTGGCTGCTTGTTTGGGCACTTTGCTCTGGTCACTCTGTAGCCAAGGCCTGGTGCCCTGTCAGGGTCTGTCCCAGCTCTGCATCCACATTTTACTGCAGGCAAGTTCCACAGATCCAGCTAAATGGCAGCTAGAGACATAAACATATCCCAGTTAACTGCTTCTTACTTCAAATGTCCCTCAAAGGATCCTGCCTGACCACTCACCCTTCCTTCAGTCCCCAGGAACCTGACCCTTGAGGCTGTGGAGCTGTTCCAAGTGCCAGGGGGGCCCAGTATACCCAGTCCAAGAAGGAAAATGGAATTCCTTGCCCAAGAACCGCTCGGAGCCCGAGGGATTTTGCCAAAAACAGAGCCTTGACTGTTGCAAAAGGACCACACAAAGAACCCGTGGTGCTCTGCACCAGTGGGGTGCAACGTCACACGTCCTTTGGGGCAGTGAGAATGCCCATTTCTGGAGGAGCTGCGAAAGAAGCAACAGCTCTGCAGAGATTTGCTTGAAATATTGTGCAGGAGGATTTCACAGAGAGCTTTGTGCTGTTGACCCCAGGTGGTACATCCATAACTCCTGCAGCACAGAGTGCACACAGACCTTATCTGGAGACATTAAAGAAAGCTGCTTGACATTGAAAATCAAATTGATTTCTTGCCAAGATTTCACAAGGGCATGTGTGACAGCAAATGACATGCTTAAGCCTTGCAAGAAGAAAATAAACATGTCCAATGCAAAAGCCATCAGTTTCTGTGCCAGCTTGAATTATGCACATCTGTAGTGATCTGACACCCAGCTTGCTTGGCAGCACAGGCAGAGTGTGCGTTGCCACAAGCTGAAGGAGATAAATAGGGTAGAACAGAGCTCGCTGCCTTATGTAAGGCTGCAGAGAAAGCAGATTTAAGGCAATCGTGTCCACTCTCCTGTTTCCTCACTTCCCTGTTCAGGAACAGCTCCTCGGAGAGCTCTGCTGCTGCCCCTGCACTCTATTGTGCAGCTCCTCCTCCTGTGCTGCTGAACAATTACCTCCGAGCAGTGCTCACCTTCTGCTTTCCTGTCGCTGGGGTAGAGCTCCAAACCAGGCAGAACCAGCCTTTTACCCCAAAAACCAGGAATTTAATGTTCGAGGCTCTTTGATGGGCAGGATACCCAAAGTTCATTCCCTGGCTCCAAACCAGGCACTGGACATCCACAGGGACACTGGACACAGGGGTGACCTCCCACACCAAACTCTGGGGATCTGGGGGTCCCTCTCACCTGTCCCTTTGCTGGAAATCCCTGTTCCTGTGTGAAATGAGGTCAGCTGTCCGAGCTCCAGTCTCTGAGCAGAAGCCATGGAAGCAGAACTGCCCTCGATGCCCTGCTGGGTGTCACCAGCTCCCTCTGAGGTCACTTCTCTTGGAATTATTTGTCAAATCCAAGCTAAGACCCTTCAGGCCAAGCACCCAGGAGTGGATTTCATGCCCACACTGGGACCAGCGTCCTCTGGGGTGCCACAAAAACCCCTTCCCATCTCAGCACCTGGAGAGCAGAACCAAATGTTTGATCCCCTGAGTGCTCCCGCCCCAGAGATTGATGGCAGAGCCACCTCCCACCGGGCCTTTGCCATATTAACATAAAGTTTCTATTGCACAGCAGTTTGATCCATTTGTGTTTGTTTAACTCCTGTGTTCTGACAGAAGAAGATGGAGAATCTGCATAATTAATAATGACCCAAGCAATCTCCCTTAATGCCTGCTCTGAACCCCTGACTGTCCCTGTAAGTGACGACATCCATAACCGTGGCAGACAGGGAACAGGCTCCTTCAGGCTGCTGAGATATTATTCCCCTGGGATCAGCAAGGGGTGGTTTTCAGCTCCAGCCATTAGCTGGAATTGCTCAGGTCGTTCGTAAAACTTCTTTTCCCTTGCACAAAGGGAGCGCAGAGGCAGGGCTGCAGCCGAAAGCTGGGCACGAGGATTCATTTCTTTTACATATTTATATATATTTATATATTTATGTAATGTCACAGTGCTCCTGGCCTGAGCAGGCCTTTGGGTGCAGGATGGTGGCTTTAGGCAGCCCAGGTCACGGACACTCTCGTGTCACCTCTGCCACCTCTGCTCCAAGCTGAGAGGCTGCCCAAAAGCAAACCCCTGTGGGACAGGCAGGCGGGGTCCTGAGCCACCCCCAAATCTAAACATCCACAGCCCCTGGCCACAGCTGGAGAGAGGCCTGGGAAGTGTGGGGCTCTCAGCAGGCAAAGGCTTTGTTTCCTGCAAGGAAGTAAACTTGTAATTCCTGCTCTCAGAACAATGCTCTTTGCCAAATCAGATGAAATGCTTGTAACAGGGGCTAATCAGATTCTACATTAATGAGAGAAAATATGAAGCTAATCAACACCCAGGCAGGTCTCTAGGCTGCAGGCCTATTAAATGTCATAAAAAATTAATGACTGAAAGAGCAAAATCGTTTGTAAGGGGTCTCCAGTGGCACTGGGAGCTCTGGAGCCCCGTTCCCCTCTCATTACTCTGCATTAGCCTCACCCAGCCCAGCACTGCCACTGCCACCAGCCCCTGCCCAGCCCTCACTGCTCTGCTCCGGGACAGTGCTGCTGGATTCATCCCTTCTCACCACCTCCATGGTGGCTTTTCCATTGGAATTAAGGACATTTGTACCCCGTCACTCCTTGGATTGTGTTGGGAGGGACCTTAAAGCCCACCCAGTGCCACCCCTGCTATGGCAGGGCCACCTTCCACCGTCCCAGGGTGCTCCAGCCCCGTCCAGCCTGGCCTTGGGCACTGCCAGGGATGAACAGGGGAATTCTTCATGGTGCCCACAAGCTGGATCTGCAGCTGGAGCTGCTCCACTCCCGCTGGAACTCAGCCCCAGAGCTGCCAGTTCCCTGTGCCACCTCCAGCAGCTTGTGAATCACTAATAAACGCAAAAATGAAGATCATAATACAACGAACTGCGCAAGAATGGAAACAAGGAAGGTTCCTCTGCCTTACATCTGTTGAACATAAAAGGAGCCTCCCCTGATTTGGGCTGTTCCAGCCAAATTTAAGGCAGACAGGCTCAACCTGCCCGGTCCAGTCCCTTTTCTCACAGGCATTGTGCAGCTCTCATGTAATTGCAAGGTTGTGCACAACAGATCGCTTAAAGTGATCCTCTGTTTTCAGTGTTGTGGAGGGAAAACAATCATTTCTTGGATTTTTTGGCTGGGAAAATAAAAGACCATTAGAGCAAATCTTCAATATTTAATGCACTATGGAAATGAGATGTTTAAGTACATATCTGGTTCAGTGCAAGAGAAGGAGAGGAGGTGCATTCAAGGTGTGAGAAAGACACCTGGAGGATTCAGCAATCACTGTTTCAGTACGTGGCTCTCAGCAGACCCCGAGGTTTGGATCTGAAATCTCTCCACGCCTCAGTGGCTGGCAGGGCCGCAGTCCTGGGGCTATTTAGAGCCTGTGCAGCTGAATGAAGCCCCTCTCCTTGGTTAATCGGGTCACAGGACCGGCATTCCTGTCCTCAGCATGGAGAGGTTTCGTTTCCCCCGTGTGGGGCTGCAGCCCGTTAGTGGGAGCTCATTGCCAGCAATGGCCCTGCCCGGAGGGACCTGCCTGGGACCCCCAGGGCTAATCAAGGTTTAATCTCTGCATGGGGCCCTGGGGACGAGGCCCCGCTCTCTGCTGCCCTGGACGTGGAGAAATCCTTCACCCTGCACAAAGAAATGTCTGCGTGTGCCCTTTGGGGTAGCAGCAGCTGACATCAGTTCTGGGCTCACAGCGAGATGCAGAGCGAGGCAAAGAGGGTTTTGTCTGACCCAGTCACACCAAAACCCCACAAACCTGCTCCAGGAGCAGAGAGCAAGCTCAGATTACCCTGGCAGTTGAGCTGTAGGATCCAGGCCGTGTCCCTGTAGGTTTATACAGGCAAACAAGCTGTGGGTGCAGTCTCAGAGGTGCCTGGGTGAGGTGTGACCCCAAGTGGAATGATGGACTCACCCTTCCTCTCCCTTCCCCTAAAGGATTTGAGACAAATTCTCACTTGGCAAAGGAGTCCTCAGCTTCACGTTTGAGATTTTGGGAGTCCAGAGAGTTGAATTTCACAGATGAAAGGAAGGAGCTTCTGTAGGTCAACGGCAAAGACAGATCTAAAATTCATCTTTCCTGACTAACAGCTCAAAGTGCTTCTGTTTAAAAAAACATGCAAGCCCTTTGGAGATGCAGCTTTACCTCTCTCAGACCTTGCTCCTCCAGAAGATAAACCCGAGATGAAAAATTTATTGGAATGCAAACTGTGCAGGTAAAGCGCTGGCTACGACTGCAAAGCAATAAAACCGCTCTTAATGTCTGCATCCCCTGCTCCTGCTCCCTCAGACAAAATGCCTGGGATATTCAGCAGCCATCAGTCCAACTTACCTGGACCTGACGGCCCCAAGCTCTGCAGAACAACTTGAAATGAATAAATCTTGATTTTTCCTTGATGTTTGATGCATAACACAGGAGGAGGTGATAAAGTTGCCCCTGACCTAAACATAAAGTTGTCATCCCCACAGCCAAATGGTCTCACCTTGCAAAAAACTGCAACAGGACAAAAAGAACCAGAGAATCATCGAATCCCAGAATGGTTTGGGATGGAAGGAGCTTAAATCTCATCCAGTGCCACCCCTGCCATGGGCAGGGACACCTCCCACTGTCCCAGGCTGCTCCAAGCCTCATCCAACCTGGCCTTGGGCACTTCCAGGGATGGGGAACCCATGGAATAACCTGTGCCAGGGCCTCCCCACCCTCACAGGGAGGAATTCCTTCCCAATTTCCCATCTATCCCTGCCCTCTGTCACTTTGAAGCCGTTCCCCTTGTCCTGGCACTGCACACTCCTGTAAATAATCTCCAGCTGTGCCATGCTGTGGTTGGGAGTTGTGACCCCTCGCTGGAATTTGCAGCTCCTTTTCCTGCACTGCTCTTTGAGGTTATTCTGTACCTGTGCCACTGACGGGCTTCTCAAGCACTTTAAATTCCTGTGAAATTGTATTATTTGGGTATTATTAAATAACAGAGGTGGGATCCCCCTGCCCACTGAAATGCTGAGAAACCTCTGCTTTTAAAGGAAAGCGACTGTGATTTATCAGCCCTTGTGGCGGGAGGTTGGATGTGCTGCGTTCAAAAAGGAGAGAACAAAGCAGGTGGGAACAGGTGGTGGCAGCTTTTGATGACCACACAGGGAACACAACATCATTAACAAGACAGATGCAACCCTTCCTCTCATTTTTTATCCAAGTTGTCTCTTCCAGGATCCCATTGTCTGCAGGGCAGGGGAAGGGGCTCTGTGATCTCACATGAAGGAAGGAGGCAGGAGCTGCAAAGAGCTCTGAAAAAAGGAAATAAATCGATGGCTTTGGTCCCTTTATTCTGAACTTTTCCAGGCAGGGCGTATTTACTGCTGGATCTCATCCTGTTACTGATATTCACTTGGAATGCACTGAGTGGAATCAGCTCGTTAGAAATCCAAGCAAGGCATTCATGTGGTTTTTTCTTCTCTTTTGGGAATCCTCTCCTGTGTAAATAAGACACATAATAACCCTTCTCTGCATTTTACACATGTGCACAGCTTTTCAGCCATAAATGTCACAGTGCTGCTGCAATTATCCCCATTTTCCAGGAGGAAGAAAGGGAGCACAGAAGGGTCTGATCCACAAACATTGGCTGTGACAGCTAAATTTGGATGCTCGTGCACAGGGCAATTTTCAGCCCTCCCACCCTCTCCTCTGGAACAGGGAGGGATCAGGGAGCAGCATCCAAACCCCAATTCCTGCAGTCGTGGGATCACAGGGGGGCGTAGGGACAGGGGAGAGGTCCCTTCTCATGGACAACAAGTGACAGGATAAGAGGAAAAGGACTCAGGTTGGGCCAGGGGAGGTTTAGATTGGATATCAGGGGAAAGAAAACTTCCCAGGAAGGGCTGTAAAACATTGGAAAGGTCCCTCAAGGACCTCCCTGTTTTCAGCTGACAGCGCCTGGGATTGAGCTCCATTTAATTTCTGAATTTACACAAAGCCCCTGTAAGTGATTGTGATTTTCCAGCGGAAAAACAGGGTCTCGCTGTATCTAACCCCCGGAGCATTTTAATCTTTAAATCAATAAAATCCATTAAACAAATTGCTCTCCCCCCCGCTCCATCCATCCCATCCAAAGTGAGCGCGTTTGCCATTATTTATTTAATTTGGAGCACGTTCCAGAGCTCTGCTGATGGATTGAGCACTTCTGCTGGTGCAGTTCAGCTGTCGGAGGGCTGCAGCAAAAATCACAGTTTCAAACTTTGAATGGAAACAAATGGCCTGTAAATGCAGGGCTCGAGGAGGGGGGGGAAAAAAAAACACTCCACAAAAAGCCTGGAATGTTTATGGGGTTTAGGCTTCATGCTCTGTATGTGCAAATCAGAAGTAATGATTAAAAGCAGCTCTTCTCTTTGGAAAGGTTAAGTGTCTCATCTCACACAAAGGAACTCTGTGCACCAGCACTCTCAAATCCTGGAGTGAGATCAAGTGCTGGAGTCTTGATAGCAGAATATTTAGTGATAAAGAATGAATATCAGGGAGGATTGAAAAGATGGAGAGCAGGCAGATGTGCTGCAGCACTTGGGACTGTATTGACAACACGGAGTTGGAAATTCACCCAGTGGAGAACTGAAAATAAAGAGATGTAGTTGGGGATGGATGTGTTTAGGTGAGGGTGGATCTTTACCAGGCTGGGGAAATAAAGGGATGGAAATATTTCCCCTCTCCCCTCACAAGGAATTCCTGCTTTGTCTGGGTACAGGTGAACCAACAGAAAAAATCTCTTGGAAAACTACTGTTAATATAACAGGGGGTCGTTTAATCGGATTTTTCTCAGGTTTTGGAAGGCAGCAGGAGCCCCTCCTTTGTCAGGGTGAGGGGGAAGCTCAGGGCTGGTTCCTCAGGCTCAGCCCTGGGAGCCAGGATTGCTGAGGGACTCTGCCCCGGCTGAAGAGGTTGGCAAATTACAAACTGGCTACTTTGTGATATATTTTAAAAGGATTGTGGTCTGGGACACTGAGCCATGGACGAGCAGAAGGACTCTGTGCCCGAGTTCAGGTGAGAAGCAGGGAGCGATTTCCCTCTGGGCAAAAAACTCCCTGGGACAGAGATTTCCCTCCTGGGAGTGAGGGAGGAATGGGAGAGTTCCCTGAGTCTCCAAATATGACATTAAGCAGAATGGGGAGGAGAGGGAAGGGGCTGGCAAGAGGCCATAATTCATTTTCTGACATTTGGAGAACTGTGACACTGGGTCTGATCTGTCTGTGATGAAACACTCCACAGCCCCAAGGCAATGGAGGATCTAACCAGGCTCTGATAGGCAGACAAATAACAACTCACTCTGCCTCTGACTCGACAGAAGGACAAAAAAGGAAAAAAAAAAATAATAGACAAGGGCTTAAAATTAAAGCATTGAAGCTCTGTCATAACAATGAAACCCCAGTTTTGGTGCTTTGGCATTACAAGAGCAGGGTTAAAACCCTGAGCTCTGCTCATGTGCAGGCCAGAACTCTGTGCCTGCTGCTTTGAGGAGCAGGGACGTGCAGGAAGAGGCTCTCTGCTGGCATGGGAAGGGAAAAGTGATGGGAAGGAAGCACAGACTGCTGAGGAACGTGGAGAATATGGATATGGCACGTGGAGAATCAGCATCAGAGGGAGCCTGGGGCTGTGGAGGTGCTGGGAGGGGAATTTGTGTCTGTGGCTGCGTTTGGGGTCACCTGCAAACAGAGCCAGCCAAGGGCACGGCCAGGCCGGGCCCTGCAGGGTTCCCTGCCCAGCGTTCCCAGCACACCCCTCCCACTCACTGTGGTTTTTCTCCAGTCCGTGTCACCTCATTTCTCTGCGTCCTGGCGAGGAGAGGGCAGTGAGAGGGAAATGCTTTCCTCGTCCACACGGATGGTGAACCCTTAATGAGCTGATCTCCCTTAATGAGTTTAACACAGAAGCACCTTCCCCCAGCAGCAATGCTGAACCCCACAGGCTCTGTGTGGGTTCCTGTGGAACGGGGAAACCAAGGAAAACAGCCAGAGCCAGGAGTCCGAGCAGTCACAACGTGAAGAGCAGCAGCCACAGAAGCAACCTCAGGGAAATCTCCCCCTGTGGCCACAGGAGAGCTGCCAGCAGAGAGGAACAGGGGAGGTTTTGTGGAGGATCCTTCACTCCGCCTCCCTGGATGTGCGAAAAGCAGAGGAGTACAGGGAACCCATTCAAGCAGTGTTTAGCGAGATAATTGCAGCAGCTAATTGCCAAATAATAATAATAAAACATCTTGAAGTTTGCTAATGGAGGGGTTGAAATACTGTAATTCTTAACAGACAGCAATTAATACAGGCTGGAGTATCCAATAAATTAAGAGACCTCATCCATTCTGTTCTGGAACCACACGATGACATTTTATATGATGACAGCTCTGCTCAGAAATCAGAGATGTCTGGAATTCTTTTATTTTTATGGGGACAGGCAGACATTCTCTAGTGAAAGTTAAACCAAGTTAGAGCCCTTCTGTAAACAGTTTGCAATCCCTGTATTCATTAAAGTCAAAAGAAATTGTGCTGTTAATCAAGTCTTCATTTTAAAAGGATCAGAACTGGACCTGGCCTATCGCCCTCCCTCTCCCCCTACTTCTCCAATAATCACAGATCAACCTTGTGCAAATTAAAGCCTGAATTTGGCTTTGTGTTTAATTGAGTTCTGCTCAGCTCTGGCCTTTCAACCACAGGATCATTTTCAAAGCATGACCAGGAGATCTGGGGGTGAATTCTGTACTTTTCCTTTGCTCCACGATGCAAGGTAGGAGTCCTCTCTCCTCAGGAAGTTCTGTTTGCATCAGATAGACATTTTCTTGCACCATCTGAAGCTGATGAGCACATTCCACACTCTGCAATAATTTTATTCCAAACAGCAAATCAGGAATATCTCAGGGCTGGGTTTCCAAGGCTGTTGTTTCAGGCAGTGTCAGGGAGGTTCTTCACTGGGAAGCCAAACCCACCAAAGCAGGCTGGTACAAGTTCCAGATTCCTGAAATTTCTGTCTCAGGGTCCTTGAGGTGTCACAGCTGAAGGGATCTCACAGGGCACAGCACTACAAACACCCGAGCAAGGTTCTTTAAAGACAGAGTGTAAAATTCCCCCTCTTCACAGGGCAAATCCAGCGGCAGCAGCAGAGCCCGGACACAGCTCTGGGAGCGATCGGAGCCCCTGGATGGGGAGGAGCAGAGCTGAGCCACCAGGCCGGGCTTCTGCTCGCTGCCTGCAGCACTCCCTCACTCCTGAGCCTTCCCTCCCTGCAGAACCAGCTGCCAAAAATCCCAAGGAAGCCATGGATGAGCCTGAGCTGTCGCTGCTCTCATCCTCCTGTCCCTGCTCTCAGAATGAGCAGTTTCACCATGAAGCCAAAGTGTGGCTGGAATTTGTTAAGGGCTGGGGGTGGAAGTTTGGCCCTGGCTCTGTGCTGGTGCTGAAGTGTCCCCTGGGTCACCTCAGCCCTGCTCTGCTGCCTCTGAGCACCCTCAGGGCCGAGAAATGGCACATCCCTGGCTCGGGAATGCAGAATTCCTGGCTGCTCCTGCTTGGGCCTTGCTGGCTCAGGTATTCCATTAATTCCTTGCAAGTATTCCCATTTTACAAGAAGGCCACCAAGAAGATGCTCTCTGGGGGGAGGCAGCAGCTCCTCAGGCTGCAGCAACAGCTCCTGAAATGCCTTCAGCATCTCTTCGTCCACATCTGAAATGTCTCCTTGGAGCTGCTCCCGGTGCTAACCCCAAACACCCGGAGTTCGAGCCTAAATCTGATCTCTGCAATCCTGGGCAGCACCGAGTGCTTGGGGGGGTTAATTTTAAACAAGGACAGCGTGGGGAGGGATTTTCAGAGATGGGCTCTCTCTCTGAAAGGTTGGAGCAGGCTCAGTGGCTGCCACACGTGGAAATTAAAGGTTAAATTTAGCCAAAAAAACGGAAGCGGTGTCTTCCATCAGCGAGCATTCGATTGCAGTGACATAGCAATGCCACAAGAGCAATTTCGTTCTTGGCATATTTAGAGGTGGCATTAGGGAGTGTACCAAGGTAGCAATTTTCTAGATAATCAACTTAATGTCTTCATTCTAAGTGCGTTTATATGTGTAAGTTAATTAGGGGAGTTAATTTTCACAAATGGCAGAAAATCTGCATTTTTTCCAGTAAGCTTTTGCTTTATGGCAGTGCCTGATTCAGGGGAGCTGGGAGAGACAAACGGAGGCTCCTGTCACAGTCACAGCCTGGAGCAGGGGCAGATCCAGCCCCAGCCTGGGGTTTGGGGCTCCTGCTGCCCAATCCAGGCACCTCTGGGGCCAAAGGGAAAACTTTCCCTGCAGCAGATCCCAGAGGTGTGGAGAGAGCACTGATCCAGCCCTGAAAATCCTGCACGAACTGCAGGGGAAACTTGTGCTGGTGAAAAGGGAAAATGGAAATAGGAGTGAAGTGACAGAATCATGGAATGGTTTGGGTTGAGAGGAACCTTAAAAAACATCTCATCCCACCCCTGCCATGGGCAGGGACACCTCCCACTGTCCCAGGCTGCTCCAAGCCCCGTCCAGCCTGGCCTGGGGCACTGCCAGGGATCCAGGGGCAGCCACAGTTTCTCTGGGCACCCAGTGCCAGGGCCTCCCCACCCTCACAGGGAAGAATTTCTTCCCAATATTCGCTCTAAATCTTCCCCAGCACAACACTGGGCTGGAGGGGAAAATGCAAGAAAGAACCACGATGAACGACTTTGCAATTATCTCAAACCCTTTATGGCAGAATTCTGTAAAAGAGATAAAAGCAGACAGTGATATCTGGCCTCAGTGAAGCAAAAGGGAATTTTACCACATGCTTTAAAAGGCCTGGAATTTCAAATGGAGTCTGTAAAAGTTAAATTGCTCTGAATAGCAATGCCGTCTGTCCAAATTTAGCAGGGCTATCTGAGCCCTCAGCAAGTGCACACGGATTAAAATAATGGCTCCTTCCCACTTTGGAAAGTGTTAATGCCTCGGGTTGAAAAATAAAGGATTTTTGGTGATTGCCTTCACTCACAGCCCTCTGAGGAGCCCTCAGCATCGCTCCCGCCCATCCTCCTTCCTGCTGGACTTCGGCACACTTCCCTCCACGTGTCCCCTTTGGCCCCATTTTCATATTCATTTCATTTCATTTCACAGGGCACAATGGCTTTAAGCTGAAGGAGGGTGGATTTAGAGTGGATATTGGGGAGGAATTGTTCCCTGGGAGGGTGGGCAGGCCCTGGCACAGGGTGCCCAGAGCAGCTGTGGCTGCCCCTGAATCCCTGGCAGTGCCCAAGGCCAGGCTGGACGGGGCTTGGAGCAGCCTGGGACAGTGGAAGGTGTCCCTGCCCAGGGCAGGGGTGGGATGAGAGGGGATTTAAGGTCCCTTCCAAGCCAAACCAGTCTGGGATCCACCCAAACAGGCTGAACCCGGAGCAGGGAGGGAGGAGTTTGCTCTCCCTGCAGCAGATGAAGGATGCACATGGGCAGCCTCAGAGGGAGGCAAGGCTGTGTTTGTCCCTGCTGTGTGTGAGTGGGAGCTGCTGGTCCCACGGGCGGCACAGACACCCTGGGCCCTGGGCTGGGCCAGCCGGCTCTGCCTTTGTGTCTGTGGGGGCCAAAGGGGAAGAACAGAACATACGGAACTGATTTCCACATTTGCAGTGTTCCTGCTGCCCCGGGTTTACACCCAGCCGTTGTTTCCCACGTGAGATGCCAACATCTGCACACTCCCAGTGCAGCCAGCGCTGCAGGAGCCCAGGTGCCAAGCACCACCGTCCCAAGGAATGGCTGCTTCCCAGGAAAGGCCGATCCCCTGTTCTCCTGAGGGGAACAGCTCCTGCTCTGCGTGAAAGGGCCTGACCCAGGAGCAAACCTTCCCTCGGCCGAGGCTGTGTCTGCACTGTACCTGTTGCAAAGTGGTAGTGAAGAGTTTGTAAGGTACTCACACCCCCCTGAGCTGCCCAAACACCCTGCTGTGACCGAGGCCAGCACCTGGGACAGAAGGAAGGACGGTCACTGTAGGATTTGCTGGATCTTACAGGACACAATTTCGCGTGCTTTGGGAATTTAAAAACCTCACTCATATCAGTGAGTCAGCTCCTGCCTGTGAGCAACACCATCCTGTGGATCTGGGGAGGAAGAGGCTGCCGGAGCAGCCCCCCTGGATTTTGAAGAAGTTGTTGCATTTTGGAGGAGAGGATGGGAGCTGGCAGAGCCGGGAGCCAGCTGTACCTCCGTGGGCACAGCTTTCCAAACCCTCCCACCCTTTGGCTTTTCCAGCGTGGTTTCCCACCAGGCAAAATGGAAACCACGGCAAGAGGGGAAATAAAAGAGACTGAGAGCTGCTGCTTCCTCCCAGAGCTGTGAAACAGGAGGGATTGAAGTGCAGGCTATTCTCTATATGAAATAAACACCATTAAGGTATCCATTAACCTATGTGAGCCTTCAATTAGATCAGTAATGCTTTGAGGGAAGAACTGTTTCTGATGTATGCTTAGAGTGAATAATGAAAGATTGGCCCCCAGGTACTACAGCCCTATCAATAATAAACATTATTACTAAATAATAGGAACGAAGACTTGGAGTTAATATTTAAAATGTGCATGAGACCAAGGCATGCCCAAGCACATTTCACGCTTATTTTAATTGCCACCAGACAAATAGAATGAGGATGGCTGTTCACTCCAAAGGGTGTGATTCTGTTTTGCTGAAGCACTCAGATTTTAGCGTGCTATTGTCAAGCCTATTTGGAGTAAATTGTGGGGAGAATTGCAATGAGAGCTGCAGTTGCCTAGCAAAGGTCTAAGATTTCCATTTAAAATTAATGTGAACTGTTTCTCTGAATCTGACATATGGGCTCTGAGAACCCCTGCCAAGATGTCAAGAGCTAGACTGCTCCCCCTCCAACTCCGAAAAAACGCTGGAGGCAACTTTCTCCTGGTGTTTGGCTCCAGTGCCAGACAAAGGCACAGAGAGCCCTGCTGCGGTGGGGCTGCACAGCCGGGCAGGGCACAGACCCGAGAGCTGGCAGGGGACAGAGGCTCCGCTCCCTCCCGGAGCAGGGACTGAGCCTGAACACCTCGGGGGAGGCTTCTCAGCCTCTGCCCCGCAGCGCTGTCACCCTCAGGGTGTCACCCTGTGTCACCTCCAGGGACAGCTCCTTGTCCCGTCAGGTCAGTGGGCTGGAGCCTCAGCCACCCCCAAAGCCTTGGACTCTCCCCAAAAACCAGCAACCAAAACCTTCTCTGAGCAAGCCCAGCCCTGCCGAGGGGCGGTGGCCAGGGACCACCAGGCCGACCAGGAAATTCAGCTCACACTCAGAGCCTCTCTCCGGGACCAGCCCAGACAGGAGCAGCAGCTGCAGGGGTGTGACAGATGCGGGGCCTGTGGTCACAGTGCTGGCACCAAACTGCTGCCAAGGGGAGCTGGGGAAGTGCTCCTTTCCTGCAGGAATGGCAGCCACTGAGTGCCCCGTGGGGCAGATGGATGGAGGGCAATTCTGTTCCCACTGAATCCCTTTCCAACCCTCTCAGCTGTTCCAAAGCCTTTTTTTTAGGGCTTTTTGGAGCCCCCAAGTTTTGCTCTGAACATGGCCTTGGCTGCAAGGGGGGGTTCTCCTGCACCAGGCAAGCTGGGCTGGTCCCCAGTCAGATCCCACTGTTCCCACCGTCATTCCCGATCCTTCATCCTGCCCCACCCTGGGCACAGCAAAAGTTCTTCCAAATCCTCCAACTCCTCACCTCCCTCATTCACCTTCCACTCCACCAGATCAGCTTCTGATCTCCCCTTCCTTGGACACTTGAGCTTGCTCAGCATTTGAGAAAGTTCATTTCCCTTTAAATAAATTCCCCTTCCCCTCCACTACAAAGAACACACATTTCTATTTCGTTTGCTTTCTTATTATTTTTTTTTTTCCCATTTCCCAAATTATACCCTTTTGGATAAGTGTGAAACTCTTTTCAGTGAAACACGGGGCAATAAGAGTGAGATCTGCCAAGGGTTACACAGACTCACAGATTAAACTGGCTCCGGAGGCAGCCTGGGGAAGGGGAACCACAGAGGAGGGGGGAAGGAGAAAATAAGGTGTCTGAGGGATAAAGAATAGGCTCTAAAATGCAAGGAAACAATAAAGATACTAAAAATGGCTCTGGAAAGACAGAAACGAATGCTCAGCTTCCCACACCATCTTTAGGATGCTGAAGGAAGTTCACAAACCACACAAGATTGTCTCTGGATACAAAAGGCTCCTGCAAGACACAGAACAGGCTGCTCTGTGCTGCTTTCCCATCCCTGAACTGCACATTCCCCCTGGAGCCTTTGGCCAAAGCTCCATCCTCCTTCCTGGCCGGAGGGACCCTGCCCAGCTGTGCAGGGACACAGCCAGGTCTGTACAACTGCAGCTGCAAACTGAATTCCTGAGGTAGATTCGGAGCTATTTGGGACCAGAACTTGTTTTCGTTGTCCTCTCCACAAGCACAGCCTGACGTGACCCTGGTGTTCACAGGAGCCTCCTCAGGACTGGGCAAGAGCAGTGAACCCTGGGCAGAAATAACAATTCCAGTTATTCCTTCTTTTGGGATGCCAGCACTGCCTCTAACAGCTGAATCCTCTATGGGAGTGGGAGGAGAGACAAAACTGAATTGAAAAGGAGGAATCAGAAGAAAAATCCCAGTCATGCTTCTGCTGTGCAGTTACAGCTCCAAAGCAGCATTCCAGGTCCTGCCTGGCACAGCAGGGGCAGAGCCCAGGCTCTGTAAACAGCAGGGGACAGGCCCAGGTCCTGGGGAAGGGAACTGAAACAGGATCAGAGGATGGGTTGGGTTGGCAGGGACCTCAAAGCCCATCTCATTCCATCCCATCTCAT
This sequence comes from Eulacestoma nigropectus, assembly GCA_013397775.1. Classification (NCBI taxonomy): domain Eukaryota; kingdom Metazoa; phylum Chordata; class Aves; order Passeriformes; genus Eulacestoma; species Eulacestoma nigropectus. The sequence continues at coordinate 902,795 of VZTE01002021.1, read as the reverse complement.
TCCATCCCATCTCATTCCGTCCCATTGCCACTGTCCCAGGTCACTCCAAGCCTCATCCAACCTGGCCCTGGACACTCCCAGGGATGGGGGGTCCCCGACCTGTCTGGGCACCAGGAGAGTTCCCACTGCTGTGAGACAGGACAAATCTGACACGGGATCCTCTGGCTCCATTGGCACCTGCGGGGAGGGAGGGCTCTGAGCCAGCAGCTCTCAGTCAGGGTCACCCACGGCTCCCCAGCCCCTCTGCTCTGTCCCCTTCTCCTGGCTCAGAGCCGGACTGGTGGCAGCCCCAATCAAACTGTGCTCCCAGCCAAGGCCTGGGATGCTCCACGTGTGTCTCAATCCCACCGGGAGCTCTGGGCCCCGTTCCCTGGCTCCCAGACAGACACGTGCAGCAGAGCGGCTCAGGACACGGCTCTGGAGACAGCGTTCCCCGTGGAGACACACACCAGGGAAATGTTTTCCAGCGGTGGAAATAGTCTGGAAGAAGAAACAAACATGCAGACGCACACAAAGACGTTGGCTTTTTTTGTTTAATCTGACTTGGACTCTGCTGAATTGGTTCATTGTTTGTGGGGGAATCTGAGCAGAATTAATGACTGGCGCAGGCAGGAAGAGGCACTGTTTGCAAATGCAGTGGCCAGACATTCTCCAAGATCTGTAATCTAATTTAGCTTGGAGAGTTAATGATTTTAATGATTTGTTGTGATCTCAAAACAACTGTTAGGAGATAAATCTACATCATTAAACCTATTATGATGTTTTGCTTCATTTAGCAAATGGTGTTTTTTGTTCTGAAGACGCCCACATTTTAAACAAGCAGAGGGGTCAGCTGCTGATGGTGAGGAACAATTTATTCCCAGCTCCCTCAGAGACTGAAACGAAAGGTGTCCTTGGGAAAAAAATAATTCCTCACAAATGTTATCGACTCTTTTATGAAGAGCAGGCCTTGCTGCTGCTGTGGTGTGCGTCAGTGTGAGTGCCTGGGACAAACCGGAGGAGATTCCTGCAAACGGCCACCGATGGCTCAGGATCACTGGATGTGAATTCCATGTCCTTCCCAAGGAATCCCACGGGACTGCCAAGCCCTGGGAGCTGAGCCCTAGGGCACCCAGCAATAGCAAGGGAGAGAGTCAACATCAAGGAGCCTTTTAGGAGCTGCTGAGCTCTGGGTGGGGAATTTCACTCCTGGTTTTGGAAAGACAGGTCCACATCCCAAAGCACAGCAAGCCATGAGCCCTCCTCCTGCAGGACATTGTCCGTGGGGAAAGCAAAGAGCCACTGACAGATCCCACCCCCACACCTGCCACTGCAGCTCCCCCTCCTGCCCTGCACCTCTCCTCTGCTCCAGGACCAACTCCATGGAGCCATGGAATGGTTTGGGTTGGAAGGGACCTTAAAACCCATCCAGTGCCACCCCTGCCCCAGGCAGGGACACCTCCCACTGTCCCAGGCTGCTCCAAGCCCTGGCCAACCTGGCCCTGGACACTGCCAGGGATGGGGAGCCCACAGCCTCTCCAGGGAGGGTTCCCTCCTCTCCAGGAAGGAAAGGTTTATGTAGGACTGACACAAGAAATGTGCATTTAATTCCCCCGAGAGTGACTGATCCCCCTCACTCTCCCACAAACACTGAGCACGATCCTCCCACCCACTGCGGTCTCACTGTGCCCTCCCATCACAGCTTCCACCAACCTGTTCTGTCCCAAAGGCTTTTGTGCTGGCTGGGAAGAGGACGGAGGAGAGAGCAGAGAGGGCTCTGTGTTTTCTGCCTTTCTGTGCCAGTTATTGACACAGCAGAGAGCAAACAATCAGCCCCTCTTCCCTGCAAGCTGGAGAAGTCTATTACAATTTGACTGCATTTGCCTAAGCTAAATATTTTATACATTTCAAATATGATGCAAAGAAAATAAAATATTTCTGTAAACAGCAATGTCTGACTATTTGCTTGTTCAGCTGCTTTTTATTCCCTGAGCAGGGAGGGATATTTTGGTTCTCCACTCTCATTCAGCAGCCACCACCAGGACCCTTCAGCCTGGCTGGAAGGTTTGCCTGGCACAGGGAAACACGGGGGATGAGGAGGGAGAGGAATGCATTTGTTTGTTGTGGAAGTGAAGCACCCACTGGGGCCTGAGCTCTGTCCTTGGAGCCTTTCTAATCCCCCACGCTGCCTGGAGAGCACAGACTTGTCTCTTTAATAACCCAAAGCAAATAAAACACAAAGAAAATTCCTTTCCGTTGTGTTTGTTTGGGGGAAGCTTCTTTCTTCAGCTCTGAATATGGGGAATATATTTTATTACCCACTGTGACATCTCCAAAAGCAGCAATTGAACTGCACTGGCACAGAAAGTCATGTCCTGCCCTCGTGCACGGCTTTCATCCCCAGAGATTCTTGTTTCTATCCAAGGGAGGCGGCTCTGGAGCTGTGCACACACCCCCTGTGCTCCAAACACACAGAAAAGGCTCTGAACTCCTGGAGATTGTCCCCACCTGGGTGGCAGCTGCTGTCTGCCACGGGGCTGCAGCTCCAGCCAACCTCGCATTCCCTATTTACGAGGAAAACCTCAAAGTCCATAAAACCCCAAAACTGGGACACTCGTATTCCATACTGGAGAGCGAGTTAACAAATAACCCTGCCAAAGAAACAGAGCTTTCCAAACTTGGGTGGGAACAAGTACTTGTATAAAATAGTGGAATTGGGGAATTCTTTCTAATCTGAAGCTTGGAAGTTCAAGGTCATTTTGGTGCATCCAAGCCTTTCCTCAGCACCGAGTCATTAAACTCTTGGTGAGAATGTGGGCACAGAAGACATCTGGTGCCACACTCGGATCAGCGCATGTGGATGAGACAAATACAGTGAAAATGTGACGGTTTCATGGTGGTTGTGCCTGCCCAGAAGAACCCCAGCGAAGGTGGGGTGCTGTGTTTTGTGGGGACAGTCCCATGATTTCCCATTTTCTCGTTCATCATTTTGGCCACCGTTCCCCTGCCAACTGTTGCGGCCATGCCTGGCTGTGCTGTGATATTTGGGAAGTGCCCTCCAGGTAGAACAAATGTTGGTTTATTTGCTGGGTGGAAATTCGTTAAATAAATCATAGATTCATCATGGCAGAGGAAATTAGCAATAAGCTGTGCCTGGAAGGTTGGACATATTGTACTTCAAAATAAGCAGGAGGCCACTTTGCAATTCAAAGGAGATATATTGGGAAATGGGAAGGCACATCTGTTAATCATTTTTCCCAATACCCGAAAGGTCCCAGCAGAGCCCTGCTCCAACACCGAGTGCCTCTTTTAAATTAACTTCAATGCCTCCTCTGCCAGGAGAAAGGCTTGGGAGCTTTTTCTGTGGAAGCTCTGATGTCCTTGGCTGTGCTGGGAGCGGGGCTGTGCTTTCCACGCTGGGGGAGTCCCATTTATTACTATTATTAGTAGTAGTATTATTAGTATTATTAGTAGTAGTATTAGTATTATTATTATTATTTTTACTGCACTCCCCTCTCTCTCGGCAGCACCGCGGGGCGTTATCAGTCTGCCAGGGGCTGACATTTCGCAGGGGCTGCGGCCTGGGGTGCTCTTTATCTGACAATTACTCACGAGTTTCCCTAGAAAAGAACCCATGGAAAGGCTGTTCCTGAGAGCTCCCTCCAAGTGACATCTGATGAATTTAAATAACAGGTTTGAGCACTGCTAACGCTCCAAACATTTTCACATTTATTACAAGCTTCACAAAGCCTTTGTTCCTCTTCCCAGTTTCACAATCCTGATCTACCTGGAAATATTTCAAGCAAGCATTTGAAAAGGATGCTGGAAGCCTAAAGATGCTTTGCCTGTGTTGGGGGTTGCTGTTGGTATCAAATGTTCTTTCTCAACAAGGGAGAGGAGCCAGGGACTGTTCCCTCAGCAGCTTTTGGGTCAGGCAATGGATTTGCATTTCTCACCTCCAGTAACAGGTGAAATCAGAAGAACTTCAGCTTTTGTTTTCATAGAATCATGGAATGGGTTGGGTTGGCAGGGACCTTAAAGATCTTTTCGTTCCAAGCCTCTGCCCTGGGCAGGGCCACTTCCACTGGGTCATTTTATGGAGAGAGAGATTTTAACAACTTAAATGTGAAAACCAGAGTCCATGACAGACCTGGCCATGGAATCCTCCCTCCCCATCCCCAGTGCAGCTCACACACGCATTTGTCACCCCTCCCACAGTCACAGGGCTCCTTCTCAGATGACAGCCAGCAGCTATCATTATTTTTTTCACCCTTAAACTACCCAGAGAAGAAAAAAAATGGTGAAAGAAAGGCCAGTGCAAGTTCAGCTGAAGCAGAAGCGACGCTCGTCGCTGCAGGGCAGTTTGAACTGAACTCCAGTGCAGTTTAGATAAACAAGGATTAATTATCTTTCTGTTAGTCTGGGAGGCAACTGATAGCACATATAATTAAATTATTTTGCAGTTACTATTTTCTGAGTGCTTAACCAAGAAGCAGCATAAAGGTAGGGTTTTTTTAATATCTTGCAGAATAGTTTCATGTTCAGAGGATTTTGTTTTCCTGTATTAGCTTGTGTAAGCTGTGGCACTGCATGTTTCCCTTTGCTTCTATTTGCCCATTGGGTCGTTTACTTATGGGAATTGAAGTCAGAAGTGGTTTGCTCTCCCAAACAGCTCTGAATTTCTAATAAATATGTAAATAATATATCTCTGAGCTGTTGCCCTTGGCATTTGTTCGTACATTATCCTCGGCAGTGGTTAGTCTGCTGTGAACACACACTTGTTTTACTTGGAAGGAATATCCACGATGGAAGCCGTGCTCGGAGTCAGGGGTGCTTCCCCTCGCTCTGCTGGGGCTGCGGGGAAGGAACAGCCCCAAAGAGATGAGGAGGGGACAGAGAAACTGGGGGACAGCAGAGGCCAAACCCCTGAGAGTCACCCGAGCACAGGGTCAGCTCTGGGACCTGCCCCACTCCTGTCCCAGAGAAATCCTGATTATTCCAACAAGCAGGAAAACTGACCCTGAGGTGAAGTGGTGCTGCCACAGGGGGAAGGGGAATTTCAGCAAGCCCTGGGTTTTCAGTGGTGTCTGCATCCCCCCGCAACACCCTCGGCCTCCCAGCGAGATCCCAGTAGGGGCTGCCTGCAGGGACTGGGAGCACTGGTGGGTGCAGGCTGGAGCTCAGCAGGGAGGGAGCAGAGCCACGCTGAGAGAGGGACAGGGGCTGTGACAGCCCAGGGACGGGGGGAATCAGCAGCAGGGTCTGGGGGAAGATGCTGATTCTTCAGGGCACGGTGGGACCTCGGGATAAATGAGCTGTCCGGAGATGAGAGCTGTGCCAGGCAGAAACTGCAGCCACAGGGGAGGGGGGAAGCATCACATGGAATGCAGAGGGGCAGGGGCTCAGCCAGGCCCCCCCAGCCCCTTTCCTGCAGGAATTCATCATTCACATCAGCTGCTGATGGTAAAACAGTCTCCAACACGGCGTGGGGCACTCCAGGCAGCTCCTGCCTCGGAGCCTCCTTTCTATTTCCATCCAGCTCTGAGGAGGAACAAGCTCTCCTGGGGCTCCTGGCACTGAACAAACCCTCTGCGAGGGGGGACAGGGCAGAGGGGACGGCTCTGGGGACTGTCACTGCTGTGAATGTCCTTCACCAGACAGGACCTGGAGGGAGCTGCACGGGAGCTCAGGGCAGTGGCAGAGCCCGAGACAAACCCCAGAGCTCAAACTGCCCCTGCTGAGCTGTGCTTGGGCCAAATTGCTCCCCATCCTTTCCCCTTGCCCCCTGTCCTGCTGGCTGCCCCCAAGCGGGGAGCCAAGGAGGGGGCTCTGGCCTTCCCGAGGTTTGGGAACCTCCGTGTCCCCAGCCAGCCCCTGCCTGTGCCTGTGCCTGTGCCTGGTCTCTCTTTACCTTCACACAGACCAGAGGAGACATAAATTTGTCCCTTTGCACCTCCCCAGGCTGGAGACCTCCCCGTGTGCCCGGGGGAAGCCGAGCAATGTGCTCGGGATGGAGAGATCCAGAACTGCCTCCCTGGGCTGGGGCTGAGACGGATGGGACAGAGAGGAGGCACGAGAGGAAGGGTTATTTATTCATCTGGGGGAGAGCAGAAGGTCACAAAATTTTCTTGCATTTAAGCAATTGGAGGATGAATCTCTGAGCTCCCCAAGTGCCGTGGATCCATAGGTGCAGAGGGGATAATGTAATTCCACCCCTCTAAGCGCTTCCACATCTAATGGGATAAGAATGTTTTGTGCTCCTGGTGCTTTATCAACAAAATGCCCTCCTGTAGCCACTTGGCCTTTGGAGATTATTTTCCCAGGGAAGCTGTCATCACGCAGCTGATTAATTACCCTAATAATCATAATTTTTTTTCTAATAAAACACTCTCTTCCCATTCATTAACTACATTGCAGGTAGGTGACAGTGGTAATTATTCTCTGGGAGTACTTCTGAATTATCTTTTCTAATCCAGCCTGTGCTGACATTTTTGAGAGAAAAAAAAACATTTTGTCTCTCTTGCATGAGCGGGGTAAGATTTGAATATGCAAACAGTGTCAAAGCATGCCCTCAGGATGTTTTCCTGAACTATGATTTATGAGCTCTGGCCATTGTATTTGCTATCATAGACCTAGAAAGGTCATTAGACAAAGAGGTTTTCCCTGCAGGGGTCCCTTGCCATCTTTATCTTCTGATATTTTAATTTTTTTTCCCAGGCTTCAAGCGGGAGAAGTGCTGTGAGTTCCCCCATAGGCCTCTGCTGTTTATTATTTATTTATTCACGAGGGGAGAAGTCCCGCGCAGTGCTTTAGGCACAGAAATCCACATTTCCAGCCTTTCAGAACAGATCTGGTCAACCCATGCCCATCAGGGCTCCCAGGTGTGCGGCACACACTCAGCCCACGGGACCTTTTGTCTTTGGGAATGGGAATTCCCACCCAAGGGCCGGAATTCCAACCTTTCCCTGCGTGAGGGGGGAGCTCACCCAGCTCTCCCACACCCACCCAGTGTCCCAGGCAAGATGGAATCACCACGGCCAGTTATTCACATTTGATAATCACGGGGAGCATCCAGAACATCCCGGGTGTCCCCTGCCTGCAGAGCCACGGGACCAGCGCGGGTCCCCTGCCCTCAGCGGGGCAGGTTCTGGCCCACAATTAGCAAAGCTGGGCAAATAAAGCAACAGCTGCTCTGTAAATATTAGTCTGGTGTTTGAATTAATTTTTCCTTGCCCTTGCCCCCTCCTGTTCTTCGCTCCCTGCACGTGGTTATCGGGATCGGGTTTACTTGTGCAAACATTGCCACTAAGCTGCCGAAAGTCCCAGGCAGAAATACTGAGGGAAAAAGAAATGCACATCCATGAGCAGGAATGGTGGGAAAGTCACTCAGACACGTGTGCTCCATGGAATCATGAAAGAATTAGGTTGGAAGGGACCTCTGGGATTATCCAGCCCAAGCACCTGCTCGAGGAGGGAACAACTTCAAAGTTCCATCAGCTTTGTCCAATTTCAGTTTATGAAACTCAGTGAAATAGAAGCAGCCAGATTCCAGTGGAGAGGAGCAGCTGCCAGAATGATCAAAACAGAGAACTTTGGCCACTGAAATCCCCTTCTCTGTCCTGTTTCTCTGGGTATTTTCTGCAGCTGCCTCTCCCACAGATTCCTTGCCCTGCCCTGAGCCTGGGCCTGAGCCCTCCTCCTGTCACCCTGATCCTGTGTCATTTTCCAACACTCCTGGCACAAAGTGACACCGTGACACTGTTCTCATCCAACAGGAGAGTTAAACACTGAGGGATGTGCTGGATACCGGCCCCACAAACAAAAAGCTGTTTAGCAATGCTTGTCTTGGCTGGTTCAGTGTCAGAGCAGAGTCTGCTGGAAGTGCCTAAAGACACAACAGCTCTGCTCCTGTGTTTATTAAAGCTCCAAGTTCGGAGCCAGCCTGGGGAAAATGAGGGTGAATTGATGTCTTCATGTTAAAGCTGGAAGCCAGCCTGGGATCTTGTAATTCCTGCACTGTGCTCTGAACAAGTCCTGCCCTCCCCACTGCTCTGTCACAGCAGCACAGCCCTCACCTGCCTGATCCTGCACAAACAGCCCCAGGAACGGCACAAATAGCCCCAGGAACGGCACAAACAGCCCCAGGAATGGCACAAACAGCCCCAGGAACGGCACAAACTGCCCCAGGAACAGCACAAACAGCCCCAGGAATGGCACAAACAGCCCCAGGAACGGCACAAATAGCCCCAGGAACGGCACAAACAGCCCCAGGAATGGCACAAACAGCCCCAGGAACGGCACAAACTGCCCCAGGAACAGTACAAACAGCCCCAGGAACGGCACAAACTGCCCCAGGAATGGCACAAACAGCCCCAGGAACGGCACAAACAGCTCCAGGAACGGCACAAACAGCCCCAGGAACGGCACAAACTGCCCCAGGAACAGCACAAACAGCCCCAGGAATGGCACAAACAGCCCCAGGAACGGCACAAACTGCCCCAGGAACGGCACCCAGCCAGAGTTATAGGAGTAAAGGACAAGGGAGAACCAGGACAGCTTTTCTGTAGCTGCACTAACAGGCAACAAACAGATCTACAAGGATTGCTCTTCCAGGGAACAGATTCAACCATGAGGGAAAGAACTGCCCCAAGTAACCAAAATTGGGGTATATCCTGTTTAGATATACTGTAATAGCTAGTTTTTGTTGTCAGAACATTCAAAGGTCATATTTTATCCACGTATTGGCCCTGTGAAAGCGTCACCTCGTGACACTCTGGGTGAGGTAACAATTTGCTGGAACATTTACTCCTCTGTTGTCATTGCGGCTGAACTTAACAGTCAGAAGAAGCACAAGTCCACGCACAACCTGCCTTAGAACTTAATTAGAAAAGCCCAACTGCATGTTTGTTCTTAGTGATATTGCCAAAAATAGCCATTTTTTGTCTCCATTTCTCAGGGCAATCTGTGTTTTGCTACCGGCAGCTGCACACAGATCAGGCAGTGAAGTTTCTCTCCTGTGATGCTGAATGTTCTCAGTGCCCCGAGTGCCACCTCAGCACTGCAGGGAGATGCCCCCAGCCCCTGGCTGCAGCTGGATCAGTGAAGGTGGATCTGGGATGGAGGGAAGGAAAAGCCAGGGCTGTTTCAGACACGGAGCTATGAAAGAACAGGATCCCTCGGGGTTACCCTGGCTTTACTGCTGCCCTTTGAGAGCGGTGCTTTCACACCAGCGTCCCAATTCCCCGCTCAATTTCCGAACCCTTATTAGTTACATCTGTTGAAACTGAGATCCGAGGGCTTCAGACACCTTTGCTGTGTTTGTTTTCGCTCTGCTCTCTCCCGCAGCCCCTGTGCTCACAGATAATGGCTTTGTGGGAAGTGTTTGCTCAGGGAAGAGCCCGAGCGGAGCCGGGGCCGCTGCTCCGCTCCTGCGTGGAACAGGAATGTGTCAGGATCCTGTCCTATCATCCCCACCATTTCAGCTCCCACTCAGCACAAGCCTGAGGGCAAATTCAGAATTGAGGACTTACTTGAACTCGAGAAGTGTTTGTGCATCTGGAGAGCTGAGGCGAGACAGGAGGACAGACAACGGCAGCCTGACCCCCTGAGCAGCTCATTCTGCACCCCTGGGGTGGGCTGGGATGGCTGCTGTCCCCTGGCAGCCCGAGCATGAATTCCCATTATTAGCTTTGCAATTTGTACCTGTTCCGTCAGCGTTTGACTTCAGCACTCTGGCTTCCTGCCCGCAATCCCATTTTGCCAGTTCTGCCTGGTGCCCCTGCTTAATTGAGATCACTGCTGTGTCGAGCTGGGCTCGATGGTCCTTGCGGGTCCCTTCCAGCTCAGGATATTCCCCGATTGCTGCCTGATCCCCTGACTGAGGCTGGTCCACAGCCCCTGGCTTGGCATCCTGAACCCCATCAGTTACCAGATGCATTCCCTTCACCATCAGTGCCAAAGAAGGACAGTTTGGCCACAGGAGCCGGCAAAGCTGGCATGGCTTGGAGCAGACCTTGATAATTCATCTCTACATGCACAGATTCTCACGTGTGGAGTGTTTATCAGATTTCCAGAATTATCAAGGACAGAACCACCTGTCTATAAAGGCACAGAACCACAGGCTTTTCTCCAGCTCCCCCAGCTGCTCCTCACAGCTCTGACTCTCCCAGACCCTTCCCTGGACACTGTCCAGCCCCTCAGTGTGGCCCAGAACTGGACCATTTTTCTCAGTAGGGGAAGAACCCAGCTTGAATCACCAATTCACCTTAATTGTGTCACCAATTAAGGAGCAATAATTAGCTTTGTGTGTATATTAGTAGAGCTGGAAATGTTTACCCAACACCTGTGTAAATCTCTCTGTGTGCACCCCCAGCCTGCACAGCTGGCTGAGCATCACCACATCTGCGGGAGCTCCCACTGACAGCAACCTGGGGAATTAAGGCCCAGCAGCTTCCAGGAGTGACTGTATGTGGTTATTTACTCAAAAATCCACAGTTCAACCCACAAGACCCAACTGGGAACATGTGAATGTCAAACCCAAAAAACAGCTGAAAAGAACAGTGGGTGTGAGTGGGCTGCAGGGCAGTGCTCGTGCATTCAACCCTTCCAGGCCCTTTTTTTCCAACTCATCTTTCTTTTCCAGTGGATCAGTAACCTCTAACAAAAGATCTGTCCCTTCTAATCATGCTCTGCCCTCCTCGTGCCATCCCCTCTCCACACAAACCCCATTTCGTTTGTTGAGCCCACGCAGGAGCCCCGGGGCTTTGGAAAAGTCTTTTTCAGCATGATTATATTCAACCCCAACCTCTGCTGCCCCTTCCCTTTCGACTGCCACTCACCATCACAGAGCTCCAGCGCCCTGCAAATCCAATGTGACAACAATGCTCGAGATGTGTTTATGTCCATACAGCAGAAATAAGAAAGGGAGGAAATCTGTACCTCGATGTGCTTGTTTTTAAAATGATAAGGGAGAATCCCATTGTTTGCACAATTCCTGCTGTACCTGATTGCTTTGTTACTTTACTCAGGGTGCTCAGAACAGGTGACTGACACAGAGAGAGACAAATATTTGCTGTGGCAGATGATTTCCTGCAAAAGCCAGGGAAAAGCTTCCTGGCTGCTAAACTCTGCTTTTTCATTGTTCAGTCTGAATGTCTGGGCAGGTAAAGCTTCACACAGCAAAATCTACTTAGAATTTCTGTTCCTTTCTTCTACCTCTTTTTTTCCTCTTAAGTTCAGGACACTTTATCCATTTCCTTTTCTCTTTTGCTACAGACTCCAGCTCCACTGAAGCCAATTAGAACTTTCCCAGTGAGGGCAAAAAGCCATTTTTACACTAAATTTAGGCTAGAACCAAGTAACCCCTTTAGATAAAAATAAAACATGCATTGGGTACACCACAGGTTTGAACTCCGATTCTGACAGACATTGGACACCCTGTCTGTGATATATATGAAATATACATCAATATATATGAGATATTTACATATATTAGATACATCTAAGCACACATAACTGTTGATTCACAGGAACTGTCCTTGCATCCTGAAAACCACGACTGGGATTTATTTATGCTCTCACCTGGAAATGGAGCAGCTCAACAATAGAGTAATTAAGCACTATATTATATGTGATAGATGATTTAATAAGCATATCATAGTCAGTTATAGAATAAGCAGTAAAATACTCCGAGGTGTATAAAACATCAGCTGTAAGATGAGAACTGCGTGTGAGGACAATAAAAATCCAGATGTTGTCTGGTTCTCTGTTGTTTCATCCCAAAGTCCTTTGTAACCTTGAAAGAGCTCTCCAAGAGTGTGTTTGCCATGTTTAGAGAAGGAACAGGAGGGGCCTTGGGAAGCACAGGGCTGCTCCTGGAGGAGAGCAGGGCTGTAACCAGCAGGGTGACCCCTGCCCTGAGATGAGGGAGAATCATCCCCAGGAGCAGCTCAGGGCTGCTCCGAGCCCTCGGTGCCCTCCTGGTCCCGATGCTCTGCTCCCAGGCTCCCATCACGTCTCGTCACCCACACGGCTCCTGCTGGAGCCCGGGGAGCCCCCCGTGGGATGGCAGCTCTTGCCCTGCCTACACACTTTGCTCTTTGCCTTCATGACAAAAACTGGGGGGATTGGGAACTTCTTACTTTGGGCTCAAGGAATAAACCCCCATCAAACCAGCGGGTTCTCCATCCCTGGTATTTTCTGTTCTATTTACAAGGGCAGGACAGGACAAGGGGGAATGGACTGGACTCTGAAAGGCCCTGCTGGGCTCAGTGTGGCGACCTGATGGCCACACACAGCTCAGGACAGGACATTTGCCAAAAGATCTTTTGCACACCGAGGGATTTCTCACCACTTCCCTGCAGGACCAGGGCAGTCCCACCCTGCCCAGCAAAGATCAGCAGGTGATTTGCTGAAATTTAGGGTAGGAGAGACTCACAGCCCCCCCTGTTAAATGTGTTTCTCTCACTAATAAAAGGTTATTGTAAGAAGTCGAATGAAAATGTATTTGTGTTTAACAATTAAATGTAATTGGCAAGTCCTAATGGCTCTGTGATCGCAAAATTGGGGGAAAAAGCAAGGAGAAAGAAACTAGTTTAAAGGGACTTTATCTAATTTCATTTTAATTAGATCCTTTTTCTAACTGAGTTTCTAATTTTTCAATTAGCAATTAGCAGCTGCAACTCATTCTGAGCGTCACGAGGTGCCAGAGACACTAATTACACCACAGGAGTAGGAGGCTGAAAATGAGAAATAAAATTATCCATGAATGTTATTAGAAGAAAGGAATGATTACATTCTGTAATAATATACTGATGTGAGCCTAATTAGATTGAAGGATTGGGGGGAAAATAGGAGATTTAAAAATGCAGTCTATTTAGCAGCTTATAGGTCACCTTTTTGCCATTAATAATGGTTAGGTGTGCAGGGCTTGGAGCAGAGCCAGCGTGGGAGCGAGGTTGTGTCCCTGCAGTCACCAGCAAAGGGCCCAGGGATGCAGAGAGGTCCTGCTGGGGATCTCCAGATCTCCAGGAACGCAACATGATCTCCTAACATCCCCCTGCACCTTTGTTCTGCCACCAATAAATGGGCAGGGACCGCTTATACACCTCGTTTGGGGATCCACAGCTGAAAGGAAATACAAAAGTTCCTTATTTTCATGATTTACAGCTTCCAGCAGTCTCCACTCTCCTGTTAGCAAACCTCCACCCAGGCCCTGAACTTCCCTCAGGACAAAGGAGAGTCTGGGGGAGAAAATGATTTATTCCCAGCAACAGGGGAACCGGTGCAAACCTGGAAAGAGCCACTTGATAGCAAAGAGGGAACATTGCTCTGAGTCCATTTATCTCCCCGTTTAAAACACACCCATTTTTCTTTATGAATCAATAATCTCTTACACTTGATTTAATAAAGGGAGTGACCTCTCTCCAGCTCCAGTGTGCACAACCTGCAGTCTGGAATCACTTCCAGGGACCCCAGGAATAAATGATTACATCCAAATGTGGTTCTTAATAAAATTTATGAGCCCCCATTCATCCCAGTCCCCTATTTGTCTTTATGTATCTCACAGCATTTGCCACTAATTATATTCCTCTTTATAATCTGGGCTCCCCAGTTAAGGGCTGTAATTGATGGCTTCTGGAAAACATTAATTCCTAAATGGACCAGAAGGGGTTTGTCCCCCTGTTCCCCCCCATTACTCCCTCCCCTCCCAGCCCTGAGACTCTTCAGAGCTTATGGAAGATCCAGTAATGGGTCTGTGATAAGGGAGGAAAAAGAGCAGTGAATTTAACCCAAATTCTTTCCCATCAGTTGACAGGAAAGGAAGAGGAGAGTGCCCAAGGAGCAGGAGAGCAGCCCCTGCCTGCCCCGGCAGCCTCCTCACAAGGCTTGGTGGTGACAGCCTGTGAATTCCCACAGAAACCCGGGCACCAGCCACGCTCCAACCCGTCCTGCTCCACCCCAGGGACCCTCCCCGTGTGCCCGGGGGCTCTGCAGCCACAGCCACGGCTTGGATCCCGTCTCTTCCACGGCTGCTTGGGCAGTGTCATGGATAAAACCAGCCCATAAATTAATCTTGCATTTAGAAGCTGGTTAATAGTTCTGGCCCATCATCTCCTGCCAGAAAACTGCTGCATCTGCAGAGCTGGAGGGAGTAAAAAGGAAATAAAAAAGAGGGATGAAGTACTCGGGAGCACTCTGCTCCGGTTTGGAGCTGCACAGGCAATATTTCCAAGAGCACCACAATAAATTTGAAAGCCTAACTTTCAAAAAAAGCCCGTCAATCACCTCAGGCACTTCCACTCCACAGTCATTTAAGACTTCTTTTAAAAATGCAAGAAGCCCACATGTTAGGTCTACAAAACAAGGCAGTCTCTTTTTCTGTTCAGATTTTATTTCTCCACCAGGACAAGGCCAAACTCTCCCCCAACATCCTTCTTCCCCATGGCCATCAGAGCCTCCTGCCCAGTCACCTTTTCATTTCACTGCTTAAAAGCCTCGTGGGCTTTGGCACTCGTGCCAAGAAATCTTGGGAGTTTGTGTTTATTCTTGGGAGCATCACAAGGCCCAGCGCCTGCAGAGCCAGTCCACAAGACTATTTTAAGAAAAATCATCACTTCAGATCCAATTCAAAAGGCCTCCAAATCTCCAGGAGGCTTCACTTGTCACACAGATAAAACATGTAAATAAGCAGATGCTTGCCTGGTGGGCTGTTTGCAAAATAAACAAACGCTTCTCTAGAAACGCTCCTTGGGAGGGAGTTTTGCCGTGGACTGAGGTCGAGTGCAGCCCGTGGAGAGCAGCACAGTGTCCCCGTGGAAGGGACACTGCGGACAGGCACATCCCTCCCTCCCTGCCCACGGCCCCGCTTCCCTCCCGAGCCATTTTCCACCCATCCAGCCCTGGACCTGGGCCTGGGCCTGTTTTCCTTCCTCCCAACCTTGCAAAGAACCACACGTTCCCAGCAAATATTTCCTCCATCTCATCTGACACCAAGCAAGCAGGAAAAACCTGGCCCATCCCCAGAAACGTCCGTGTAAAGCTCCAGTTTCCCAGCGTTTGACAGCAATCAGGCCCAGACGGATGGCCCTGCTCTGGGCCTAAATCATTTAGCAACCAAGGTGTTCTGTCTCCTTCTCATTAGAATAAAAAAAAAAAAATTCCAATAATCTCGTTATCCCAACGTGAATAACAGGAAAAATACACCAAGAGTGATGTTCCTTCAGCGCTGGGCCTGCCTGGCATCGCTCGGCCGGGTTTGATGGCTCTGCTGAGGCCCCAGCTCCCTCCAGCACGGCCCTGCTCCCCAAGCTTTGTTCCCACCCAGGCTCCTTGTGCTCCCTCCACTCACCGAGGACTTTTATGTACTATTTTTAACTAACTTCAATAGGAAAAGAATGTGTCATGGAGTGTTAAACTTTATGGAAATTCTCCTGGAGAATAACATCATTTCACGGTGCATTACTCCACAATGACCTGGTACTTGAACAATTAATTTTTAAGGTACAGCCTTCTTCTTCCTGTGCTGCGTTTAGTTTTTTCCTAAACCATCAACAAGACCAGGATTCCTTTTCTTCCTCTTTATGATCTGAGGAGACAGTTAAAACCTCCCAGCATGTGCTGCATTTCCACAATTCACCATGCAGAATATTCTGTTTGAAAACAGAGTGAGGAAGGGGAACCAAAATGCTCCAGCATTTACCTTAATTATTTCTACCTCATGAATCTGCTGCCGTTTCTCAGCCTACCTTATTTTCTGCTGAAAGTCTTCCAGACTTTCCCAGGATGCACCAAAGCCAATCTGTTTATCAGAAAGTGGCAATCTGCTCTGAGTACTCACTTTTAGGTCTGGCAAATAGCACCCAAAATATTCCCACTGCCCTGTGGGCATCTCCTGGGGTTTATATTCCATCTTTCAGTGGTGCCCTCACACAGATTTCTCAGGCTTAAAATCTATTCTCTCCCCCACCAATCTCAGCAGCCAACTGCCATCAAACCATTGTGTTTCCAAGGCTGCCATGAGGCAGGACATGTGTAACCCAACTTTCTGCCTAAGAAAATTGCCAAAAATCTTCTTTGACTTTATAATTTTTCCACGGCTGCAATTTCTATAGAACTGTGCAAAACAAGGCTCAGCAAGTCATTAGAACACGTCCCTTCCAACCCATTTGATTTCATGGGGAACTTAATCAGGCTGAGAAATAACTCCCTTAATGTTGGACATTATTCTCTTCTGCTACACAAATCTCGTGGCTTAACTCTGCCATCTGCATATTAAAGTTGGATGGTTTTGGTCTTCATTCCCTTCAGTGCCCCCTCGCCACCCTTCCCCTGCAATGAACGAGCTCTGTGACGCCTTTCAAAAGTTTTGGTCATCACACATCCCAGCCTGGAGGGCAGGAGGCTCCCAGGGCCAGACCCTGCGAGGATAAAGCTGCTTCTTCTGCCATTCCCCCAGAGCCACTCAAAAAAGCAGCTCCGGATCTGCCCTGTGCCAGCTGGAGCAGGGACAGGAATAACCCTGGTCCAGGGCTTGTGCAGAGCCAGGGATGTCCCCAGTCCCTAAGGGTTCTACCTCAGTGAGGAAAGAGATTTTTTCCAGAGCTGGGGTGGTTTTCAGGCATGAGAAAGAAGCCAGCAGGGGCTGGGAGCATCCCAGAGCGTCACTGTCACCGCAGACACTCTGCTGTTAGTGGCAGTGACAGTCCCACGGAGGGAATTAGAGGATCTGGCACGGCTGTCGAGCTCCCTCCTTCCCCAGCAGGTCACCCTGGGCTGCAGAGGGGTGTGGGAGGTGGCAGCTGCTGTGCTCTGGAATTTCAGGAGACAGAGTGAAGCTTTAGCTCTGAACTCACACACACACGAGGCTGGAGCTGGAGTCCCCATGGCTGCTTGAAACCATTCCCGTCCTGCCAAAGCTGTGTCCAGAGCTCAAGCAGAAAAACGAGAGGTGGGAAATATTCCCATTATGGGAAGAGGGAGACAAGAGTCAGGAGGAAAAGCCTCTTAAAACAACTTGGCCTGTGAAATGAAGATGTTGTCTGTCACCCAGGGAACGTGTTAGGCTGGGTAATTATTCCCAGGCTATTCTCTGGCTCCACCAGCCAAAACATTCACATCAAACTGGAGCACACAGAGCCTGTCAGTCACAAGTGATTTTTCAGTCTCAGTGAGTTTTGATGAAAAATGCAATTTACAAAAAAGAATCAACATTTCCCTTGCAAGACATCAATAAATGACACTCTCGGAGATGCTCCAGTACCTTATAAACACTGTAGCTCAGATCCCTTAAGCATTTTCCTTATCTGCTGGGATTTTGGCTGGAACACAATTTCCAGCTCTCCCCAGAGCGGAGTCACAGGATGGAGCCATGTACAAGGGAATTGTTCCTGTTCAAGAGACCTCCTGGCACGGGGACTTTTAGCTCGAATTAAATTGACTCTGCTTCAGCTCTGGAGCTGCTGACTTCCCTGCCCTCCTGCAAAAGGGGATGCTTGGAGCTAAAAGACAGCAAAACAAATCCCTGGCAATCGACCCCGCTGGATGGGCTGGCGCGGTGCGTGTGTTTAATTGGACAGCTGCTCGGGATCAATGCAGTCCTTCCAATGCAATCACCACGTTCCCAGCGAGCCCTCGCCGCCTGCCTGGACATGAAGGTGATGGCAGCAGCATTATTTAATGCTCCTGGACACTACAGAGCCAAGCCCCCTGTCTGAGAGCTCAGGGCTGCCTGTCAGTGCAGCCCCAGGGCCTGGAGCCGCTGACCAGGGGCACCTCCCTGTCCTTCAAAGCCACCGGGGGCTTTGGGGACAATCCCTGCTGGGCTGGGGCTGCTGGAGCTCCTGGGCAAAGCTGCTGTGGGTGCAGCCCTGCCCTGGGCCTGGCAGCTCCTCACCGGGGTCCTGTCCTTGTGCCTGGCTGGATTCCAGCCTGTGCTGCCCAGACATTGCCCCAGGGATCCCCCCTGCAGCCTCTCCTCACCCGGGCTGTTGGACAGAGCTGCCGTGTCCTGGCAAACACAGGGACGGTTCTGTTCAGACACCGGGGTCGGCTTTTCCCCAGGCAGTGCTGAGGGACAGGTTGCAAAGTGCTTTAGTATCAGTTGGGATAAAAGTGATTGTACATCTATCGATGGCTTCAAGACAGCAATTCACTGCTGCATCTTGGGAGCTGAAATTTAAAGTTTTAAAGCGTTTGAAGTCCTGTGTGTGAGTAAACCAGTATCAGACATGTAAATAATGCTGTGCTGGGGAATCCTACAGCAACAGACAACCCAAACATCTGATCCACCATTCTCCTCTCCTTGGACCACATCTTCCTCCTGGAAAAATCACCCTGTCAGCCACAAAATAGGAATAAAAAAGTGTATTTCCATGGTCAGTCTGTGCTGTGGCATTAATTGCCACAGAGACACTGATTTCTACCTACTCCAGGCTTGGCCACTGTCCTTTACACAAGGGTTGTTACTATTATTATTATTATTATTATTATTATTATTATAATTGTTATTAATTTTCCTCTGTGAGATCCATAGGCCACGGAAGCTGCCAACAACGTGGAAAACACAGAGCACAACATTTCAGAGCTTTAAGTAGAAAAAGCAGCTGCTCCAGGAAGGGATAAACCCCTTTTGTCCTCCTGGAGCCACTTTAACTCCTGAACCCCACTCCAGGGGTGTCCTTTGTCACGCTCTCCCACCGTGTGTCCCTGCTGTGCATGGAAGCCCCGGTGCGATGCACAGCGAGGAGGTGGCACCGGCTCTGTGCCGAGGAGGTGCCAGGTCCCGCTGTCGCTCCGGGCCTGGGCTGAGCTTTCCCTGCCTCTGCCAAGGAGATGGGAATTGAGCTGCACCTGAGCAGCTCCTGGAGACACCACGGACAGATCTCTGTGGGTTTGGGGCTGCTGGTTACAGGTGAAGCCAGGGCTGTGATTTACACCCAGAGCCTGGTTCTGAACAAAGTGCCCGGCACTAAATCTCACCCAGGGAGTTTCTTTTGTGTTTCTGACTCCGTTTGTGCTGGGAATCGTTTACCCATCGACTTTAACTGCTAATACGGTTCCACGGAATGCAAAGTATAAATCAAAATTACTGGATCATTCAAACTCTGTCTGAGCCGTTGTTTATACGGCATTTTTCTTCTCCTGCTTCTGCATGGCTGCAGAGACACCATCAAATTATGATATAGTGCAGACACCCACCAACATCTTGGCAAAGTGCTGCAAATAAAACCCAGCACAGTTAATTATTTTCTTAGTTATACAAAGCATAAACACTAATGAAGAGAAAAGACTCTAAGAAAGGGCAGGTACAGCCAATCATCAGATGAATGATGAAGAAATGAAATCACTTCTAATTAAAATAAGAAAAAAACCCTCAGAAAAGCCTTTGCCTGCATCCAGATGGGAACAGTCTCCCCTCAAACAAGACAGGAGGAGCTGAGGGATTGATCAGGATGGGATGTGGGAAGGGACAGGTCTGGGGGTGCTGTTTGTGCAAGGCAAAATTCCATTGAGACTAAAATAAATCCTTTTAAAAAAAGAAACAATCAAAACTACGGCAAAGAAAGCCTTCCATGCAAAGGACAAACACTTTCCCACTGGAAAACAATCCTAATCTTCACCAGGCATGACCCAGACCTAGACTGAAATTCCAGACTGTGCTGAGAGGGAGTTTCCTGAGAGAAATAAGGAATATTCAGAAGTAACTCACCCTGCCCCACCAGGAGCTGGAATCTGGCAAAGGAAAGGGAAGGGAAGCTACAATGGAAGGCACAAACCAAAGACCTCTTTGCAAATCAAACCCTGCTGTTCATTAACCCCAAATTAGCACATTAAAATAAAGCAGCAGCTGATTAATACCCCTCAGTAACACTCGGGGCTGAGTGAGAACTCGCTGTTAATGGAGTTGATATTGCAGTGCATTAATGAGGACTCAGCCTCCCTGCTCCAGGGATGCTCCTGGGATTTGCTCTCCCGAACAAGCAGGAGCCGGAGGGATGGAGCTGCACCCAGGGCAGCAGGGAGGGCACACAGGGCTGTGTCTCCGGGAGGGAAACATCAGCACCTGAGGAAAAGCAGCTGGGAGTTCACAGGGAAATGCTTCCCCTTTGGAGTTACTGCGGGAATCGGGAACAGTTCCAGTCCTGGGGAAAACTGAGAGGTAGCAAAGAACTGGAGCAGGCAATGCCTTGGAGGTGGAGCTGGGGAGTCCAGACCTGGGAGCTTTTAGCCTGAACTGGGCAGATTTTCAGGTGGGGACCCCCATCGCTGCCAAACCCTTCCAAGTGAGATTCCCTGGAAGAGCTGCAGCTCTGGAGAAGGGATTGTGTCAGTTGTGACCCAGGATGATGGAGAAGGCACTCGAGATTACACGTCTCAGCTGAGGATAATAACCATAAATGTCTTTAAATGTGAAAACAGAGGCTTTCAGGTACTTCCATAAAGATCCTTAACTAATATTGATAATTTTTTACTGACGTTCACCAAAAACACGGATTTGCCAATAATGGAGTTCAACCTTTCTAGGACACACCATTAAATTTTATAGAGTTATCCCTCTCTTGAACGCACAGAGCATCATTTCTGGCCAGCACCTGGTCCTGAATAAACAGAATGTTGTACAATTTATACACGGGGAAACACAGATGTAAAGGAAATTGGGATAACTGAGCAACACACGTGGATATTAAAAATCCACCAGCACAGAACTGGGAGCAGCAAGAGAACTGGAAGAGTGAGTGACAGAGTGGAGCGGCCTGAGCCAAAACCCAAAAAGACAATTGCGAGCAATATGTCATCATTAGTGTGGAATCTCTGCCTGTGACTCCTGCTATGGATTTCCCAGTGCCAATACTCTGTGCTGGCATGCCGAACAAATTAAAGTGACAAAACTCAATATGGAAATTAAGATCATTAACATATTAACCAAACTGTCGATATTCTAAAAAATTAGCACGTTCCTGCCAAAGAATCATCCTGGTAACGACTTGGGGCTCCTCTCAATTAGCGCCGCAGCCTCCCTGTGCCCCTGCCCACACCCAGCTGGCCCCAGGGCATGAACTGGCTCAGGGTGGCAAAGCCCAACTCCTTTTCTTTGTGGGATGGTCCCTCTGGGTTTTAATCCCTTTGGTTCCTTAGGAAACTCTGTCCCTTGATTCTACTGAGTTGGCAGTTAGTACAATAGAGGAATCTTGAATTTCAGTTCTCCAAATCCAGAATCTCAGAGTGGTTTGAGTTGGAAGGGACCTCCAAGATCCGCTCGTTCCATGGGCAGGGATTGCACCCAGCGAAGGGTTTTTGTTTCTCAAGTGTTTTATGCTCCATGGATTCACTTCATTGCAATTCTCACATGGACTGCAGCCTGCTTTTTTTTCTGGAAAGGGCTTTCCCACAAATTTTTGGGGGTCAAAGTCCATTATAATCAACATTTTCAAGTTAATTCTTCTATTTCTGACTGCTATAATTTGAAAATCTCTGACTCAGCCGCAGCCATCAAAACCAAAGCTCCAGTAAATGTGATTGTGCAGGAACCTGACAGTGATCCTGACAAAAAGATGATCATTACACATCTCCAATAACAATGCAATAAAACATTTCCTTGTGAGATGTGTACCAGCAAATCTGGAGCCACTTTTACATTCCAAAAGCAAACAGAGCCATGTGCTTCTCCATCAGCTGATATTTCCGTGTTTATTTGAGGGAAGGTTTTACAAGTGGTGCAATAACTTATTCATCAGCACGAACACCGAGGGAGCATTTGCATGCCCAGCTCCCGACCCGGAGATGTCTGTCTGTGACTTTTATGGCTGAGCTCCAAGAGCTCGGGAAATGGGGTTTTCCTGGAGACTGACAGCCCCCGCAGCGAGGGTGGCCCAGCTCTAAGTACAGATTCTTTATCTCTGACATTTCCTCCAGTGACACAAGGTCAGGCAGGCAATGAACGGCAGAGCAGAGCCATGAAAAATGGATATTAATGAAGTGTGGCTATGAGTAATAATGCCATAAGCAACCTCTGATAACAAACACATTCCCCTAATAACATCTTCAATTACCTTCATTAATGTCTGTCCGTGGCAAAATGTGCAGTGCAGCCCTCCAGGACCACAGACCCTGCAGATTTGGAGCACGCTTTAACTGCTTCCCCCAGCTTATTCAGGAAAGTGCTTACTGATGGATGGCTCAGAGGATGATAATGTGCATTTATCATAATTTTTCGGCACCATATGCCTCCGTCCTGTCATCGGGAACCTGGAACTGGAGTGGGATTGCTGCACTGCTGGGGAGATGGATGGGCTGCGAGGAGGCAGCAGAGCCTGCCTGGCACACACGAGCAGCCCCGCTCCTGCTGAGCTGCCAGGGGCACTCGGGGGGCACAGGGGGTTCCCAAACCGGGGAGTCTCAGGGGAACCAGGACACCCACCAGGAACTCCCAGTGCTGCAGCAGGACCTGAGCAAGGCCAGGAGCAACAGTAGCCAAGCCCACACAGCTGTAAAAAAACCCTCTGGGGAGCACTGACAGCCTCAAGTTGCACCAGGGGAGTTTTCTTTTGATTTTAGGAAAAGTTTCTTTGCCAAAAGTGCTGCCCAGCCCTGGCACGGCTGCCCAGGGCAATGCTGGAGTCTCCATCCCTGGAGGGATTTAGAAGTGCTGTGGATGTGGCAGCTGGGGACGTGGGTCAGTGGTGGCCTTGGCAGCGCTGGGATGGCTGGACTGGATGATCTCAAAGGTCTTTTCCCACGTTTTTACAATTCCTTCATTCCTGGCATTGGCAGCTTTGCCAGCAGTGCTTGGTCCAGCTCCAGCTCTCCCCTCCCTGCCCTGCCCTGGGTCCAGCTCAGCCCCAGCAGCCCCGGGCAGATCTCCCCAGCCCAGCCCTGCTCTGCCTTCCCAGGGGAGCTTCTGGAAGGTGCCAGGCAGCAGCTCTGGGAAGTGAAATCCTTTATTCAGGATTTAGCTCAGCGATCTCCCTCAAATTGGCTCTCAAGAGCTGGAGTCTTGCTCTGGAACAGCAGATTTCCAAGGAGAGGAGAGGTTATCACTCAGCAAACCCTGGTGAGGCTCTGACAAAGGAGGGATAATTAGTGCCTTCTGTAAAAGCATCTTTTGGGATGTGGCCATTATCTCTGTTCCAGGATGAAACTGAGACTGGAATTTCTGATAACACTTGGAGCTATTCACAGTGAGTGAAAGACCCTGAAGCACCAACAATCTCCTCCCTTCTCCACAGCCCTGGGCCGGTTATGGCTCACTCAAGACGGGAGGAATGGCAGCACAGAACTCATTATTTGCTGTGTTTGCCAACATTTGTGTCAGTTCTGGATTTTTGTTGACTTGAACCTCAGGGTTAGGACATTCCACGTGCAGGAGCTGATAACAGAAAAGCTCCCTAGGAAGTCCCTTCCTGGCTATTTTCAAAGCTATTTTTCATTGCTGCACATTTAAAAAAAAAAAAAAAAAAAAAAA